>CM062282.1:2900882-2940882 GCA_031216635.1 Dissostichus eleginoides | reverse complement strand
AACATGTTTCAGTACCTCATCATTCAGTCAGTGGAACAACAACATGTTTCAGTACCTCATCATTCAGTCAGTGGAACAACAACATGTTTCAGTCCCTCATCATTCAGTCAGTGGCAACAACATGTTTCAGTACCTCATCATTCAGTCAGTGGAACAACAACATGTTTCAGTCCTCATCATTCAGTCAGTGGAACAACAACATGTTTCAGTACCTCATCATTCAGTCAGTGGAACAACAACATGTTTCAGTCCTCATCATTCAGTCAGTGGAACAACATGTTTCAGTACCCTCATCATTCAGTCAGTGGAACAACAACATGTTTCAGTCCTCATCATTCAGTCAGTGGAACAACAACATGTTTCAGTCCTCATCATTCAGTCAGTGGAACAACAACATGTTTCAGTACCTCATCATTCAGTCAGTGGAACAACAACATGTTTCAGTACCTCATCATTCAGTCAGTGGAACAACAACATGTTTCAGTCCCTCATCATTCAGTCAGTGGAACAACAACATGTTTCAGTACCTCATCATTCAGTCAGTGGAACAACAACATGTTTCAGTACCTCATCATTTAGTCAGTGGTGGAACAACAACATGTTTCAGTACCTCATCATTCAGTCAGTGGAACAACAACATGTTTCAGTACCTTACAGTAGAAGTAAAGGCCGACGGTCACCAGCAGCTGAATCAGCGGCAGGACGACGGCTCGGATGATAAAAGGTTCTGGATCTGATCGAACACATGGACAGCATCACATCAAGAGTCAGCAAACACTCTGTAGAGACCTGAACCCTGAAATCACTGCAGCATGGAGTCATTTATAATACATAGCTGTATTAGTTACATTAAACTGATAGTACTCATGTTGATACTCCAATATAAACTAGAACTAATTAGACAATCATCCGGTTGGTGTGGAAAAAGATGTGAATGAATAATAAGGCGTTCAGGAGGCCATTGTCCATTCTGACTCTTGGAGGGAGCTTCTACTTCTTGAATACAAAATGACAGATATCACTTGGGGTTCTTGAGACAGCTGCTATCACTTAAACAAAACTATAAATAAAGCTGTGAACAGGCAGTTTCCTTTGCATCCTGGAGCATGGTTTGGAGTCTGGTATCCTGATGAACTGGACATTTTGTGGCAGCTAAAGCGTCATCTGCACCCACTTGGGAAGAAAAAGACAAAGAAGTCTTACAGAAGAAGACTCTAGAAGTCAGCAAACACTCTGTAGAGACCTGAACCCTGAAGCCACTTCAGCATGGAGACTCCTCTCTCTCTGATGTGGCCTCTGGAGAGACTTTAATATGTGGCCTGACATGTTTCCAGACCGTAGGAGAAGCTGCTGTATCTCTTACATCCAGCAGTCAGTACTCAGGTCCAGACTCTAATCTAGACTAGACTTCACTGGAGAACCAACCGAACAGTGAGGAAACACAAAAGATGTGGTTCTGGTCCAGGTTCTGATCCAGGGTCTGCTGGATGTCATGTCACCCCCTGCAGTTCTCCTACAGAGCCAACAGATCTGTAGATGATGCTGTCAACATGGCCCTTCACTTCCTCCTCCTCCATCGGACTAATCTCTGGTGGGGGCGAGTCTGTCTACAGGTGGGAGATGGACCATCTGGTGACCTGGTGCAGGGACAACCACCTGGAGCTTAATGCTCTCAAGACAGTGGAGATGGTTGTGGACTTTAGGAAGAACACAGCCCCACCCGACCTATCACTCTGTGTGACTCCCCATCACTCAGGTTCTGGTTCTGGTCCAGAACCTGGACCAGAACCTGTATATATACCTACTTTATATAGCCTTATAAACTGTAACAGCTCACCTGTGACGGAGACGGAGACGGACAGCAGACGGCTCTCAGAGGAGAAGTTATGAGAAAAAACAAAGAGGTGATAAACACAGCTGTAGTTTCCCTGGTGGGCGGGCTCTGCAGAAGGAAACAGGAAGTGGGCAGAGTGATTGACAGCTGGCTCTGAGTAGTAGTTGTTTGCTGAGTTGATGGAGGTGGAGTTGAGCTGGAAGGAGCCTCCTGGGTACTGAGGCTGGATGGAGCAGCTGATGGTGAAGGTGGAGCCTCTGAACACCTGGAACCCCTGCTGCTGGGCCCCGGAGACCCCGTACATCGAGGAGGACACAGAGATGTTGGGCTGAAGGAGCAGATCTGGAGAAAGAGAGAGAGAGAGAGAGAGAGAGAGAGAGAGAGAGAGAGAGAGAGAGAGAGAGAGAGAGAGACACACATTCACCTTCCCTTTAGAAAAATGGCCTCTGACAAACAAAGAGACAGATGACCTGATGTCATAGATGATGTCATGGGCTTACCTGAGTAGATGAGATTCAGGATGTAATTAGAGGGACCTAATACTGCACACTCCCTCAGAGCAGATCCAGACTGAACACAGTCAGATCTGATCCTCCACATATATCTGCCTGGGGACTCCTTTCTCCATCCCACAGAAACAGCAGAGCCACAGTCGAGATCTCTGCAGAGAACATCTGCTGCCTCCAGAGTCCAGGGAGAGTTATAGCCCTCGACTGGTCTCCATTTTCCCAGAAGTCTCAGCTCCAGGTCTCCTGCACAGCGACTCTCTCCTCCCACCAGTCTGACCTCATGAAGCCCTGAAGAGAAACAAGAGAGTGATCAGAGAGAGAATAAAGTGAGTTTGATGAGAACAGAATGAACCAATCACAGCTCCTCTCTACCTGAGCAGGTGAGGCTAACAGCTCTGCCAGGTGAGCAGGTGTTTCTCTCTGAGGCTGAGCTACAGTCCAGGAGAGCAGACTCATGGCCTCCACACTGGAACTCTTTGGTCCACATTGGAGCCTCCCCTTCTCCATAGAGCGCCCCCTGGAGGACTGAAGGAGCCCCACAGCCAAGCTGCCTGCAGACCACCTGAGCATCCTGCTGGTCAAAGTCAGCCTCACACACTGAGGACCAGGACGGGTTAGACTGGTCAGACTTCACCTCCAGTCTACCTGAACACAGACTGGTCCCATTCAGCAGCCTGACAGAGTCTGGAGAGGACAGAAGATAAAACAGAGAGAGGTCAAAGCAACACATTCTCACTCCCAACTCGTTCTCTAGTGACGTTATGTCAGGATCCCTTGGCGTTACTTTCTAACGCAGTGGGGGGCCTTTAGCGTCGACTTTAAACTATCAGGGAGTCCCATTGACTTGCATAGAGCTCCCTGAACATTGGTAATAGACGAGTTGAGATCACGGAGAAATGCTCTCCACCGACCCATTCTCACAGCGTTTATCAACCTTTTTCTTACTGAATATCAGGCCACACTTATTGTTTTTACTCCTTTATTTGAATTGTATAATGTCGGACTTTTGTTGCCGTCAGTTTGGGGGAGAGTAGGGGCTCAGAAAACTGAAATCTGTACTGTTTCATAGTTTTTTCCTTATATTATCAATATAAAATTAAATGTGACATATTTTGAAGGCATGAATATCCGGTAATTTAAGCAACAACCAATCCCTCACATTAAACAAAAAATAATTTAGAAAAAGGGCATGAGAAAAATTATGTTCCAATGATTCAACTTGTAAATTAGAAAAAGAACATGGGTCTACTTTGATTGTAAAACACGTTTCAAAATTATGCCCACATAACTACATACTGATACCGGTTAGAAAAAACATGTTTTCATGCTTTGACAAGTGTGCAGACAAGACGGCAGACGAACACTTTTAAAATGTTTTCTGCATGGAGATCAGGCTAAGCTAACATGTAGCTGCTCCTTCCAAACTCACAACAACGTCACACAGACAGAAATAAAGCAGTGACTGTAGTCTCCATGCCACAGACAGTCTGTGGTTTGTATATTTATAACTTTCTCCAGTTTCTGTGTAACAATTGTAAATATGCAGTGGTGTTTATTGTAAATTATTTCTTTGTAAATAATTTATTATAATCACACAAATTCTGTGTTTTGTATTTAATAATTCTGTGTTCTTCATTTATTAAAACGTTAAATTACTGACTAGGTCTGAAATCAGTGGGCGGAACCTCCAAAATGCAGTCACTGTACACAGAGGATTATTTTTGTGGGGACTTCCCCCCTTCATTTTGTGTCCCTCACGTTTTCCTCTTCCCTATTTGTGAATGTGTTCCACGTGAGAGGAGTCAGTGTGAGGGAAAACTAATGTAATAACTACTGATTTGTTGTATATCTGTTGTCAGTCAGTGAATAAACGGAGATCGGCTCAACGGTATGCTGGCTCGGGTCTCATCCTTCAACAAAAGAAACACAACGCAGACAACGCTAATCGACACCAGTTACACGTGGACAGATATGAGGAGCTGTGAGCTCTCTGTGCTAACAGCTAATGGCTAACAGCTAATGGCTAACAGCTAACGGCTAACGGCCGATGTTCTTGTTTCCTGATTCAACATCAGTGATGTCAGACTGAGATCCTCACTGCTGATTGGCTAACGCGACACAGCAGTCCTTCTGCTCAGGTACCCAAATATATTTGCTCTACACACAAAGACTTATTTTTTTTAATTTTTCTGAGAATTTCTGAAAACCAGAATATGACTCTGTTAAGAAGATGTTTTTAAAATGTGAAAGTGATAGGGGCTGGACTGTCTCCATGTAAGGAACCCCCCAGGGTGAAGGACTCCATGTGGGTGTGGAGATACTGAAGAGCCCGGCTGAGCTGATCAAAGCTGTGTTCAGGAGGTCTTGGTGCTGTTATGGTGGAAACCAAAGAACCTGCTGGTGGAAACCAGTGGCTCAGAGAGAGGTGGAGCTGAAGAAGGAGTCCTTTCAGACTGATTGGCCCCGGGGACTCCTGGAGCAGCAGACATGTTTCATATACACACATCAGGGAGGGCCGTTTAGAGACAAACAGTGTTTCCATATTCACTGGGAACTACTGGACCCTTTAGAATATGTGATAGATTATGTCATTGGTGGTGTCACTGATGGGCTTACCTGAACAGGTGAGAGTCACGATGTTGCCAGCGGAACTTGCTTCTGCACACTCCCTCAGATCAGGTTCAGACTGAACACAGGCAGGACTGATCCCCCACACAGATCTGAGTGAGGACACATATCTCTCTCCTACAGAAACAGCAGAGCCACAGTCGAGCACTCTGCAGACAAAACCTGCTGTCTTCAGGGTCCAGTAAGGCTCAGAGTTAGACCTGAAAGGGTTATAGCCCCACACTGGTCTCCATTTTCCCTCTTGTTTCACCTCCAGAGTTCCTGCACAGCGACTCTTTCCTTCCAGCAGTCTGGCAAAAGGCTCTGAAGAGAAACAAGAGAGTGATCAGAGAGAGAATAAAGTGAGTTTGATGAGAACAGAATGAACGAATCACAGCTCCTCTCTACCTGAGCAGGTGAGGCTAACAGCTCTGCCAGGTGAGCAGGTGTTTCTCTCTGAGGCTGAGCTACAGTCCAGGAGAGCAGACTCATGGCCTCCACACTGGAACTCTTTGGTCCACATTGGAGCCTCCCCTTCTCCATAGAGCGCCCCCTGGAGGACTGAAGGAGCCCCACAGTCAAGCTCCCTGCAGACCACCTGAGCATCCTGCTGGTCAAAGTCAGCCTCACACACTGAGGACCAGGACGGGTTAGACTGGTTAGAGTTCACCTCCAGTCTACCTGAGCACAGACTGGTCCCATTCACCAGCCTGACAGAGTCTGGAGAGGACAAGAAGATACAACAGAGAGAGGTCAAAGACACAGAATAAAAGAGATGAAACAATATTTCAGATTCAAACTGGATTCAGTTCCAACAGAACACTTCTTTATATCAGCACAGACTGCAGTTACCTTCACATCTACATCTGATACCCTCTAATGCTGTGTTCACACCGGACCATTCTCACACATACACACACTTTTAATGCACTTTATTTACTATTTTTATATCAATATTTTTAACTATTTATTCCCCCGTAATATTGTTTATGTTATATGTCCTATTTACGGTGGCCCTGAAGTGCAAAACACCACAGCATTTCAGAAAACGCCGCAGCATTTCACAAAACGCCACAGCATTTCACATTGGACGGAAAGGGTATTCCTTTAGGGAGAACACTTCTTGTTTGTGATTGGACAGAGCCAGCCAGAGAAGCACTGCTGTGATTGGTTGTTTTGCTGCCAGTCAAGAAATGACGCTTCGTGATTGGTCAGCACCCGACAGCGCAATATGTCCCAACACATCAGCCGTTAGCTGTTAGCACACACTCAGAGCTCACAGCTCCTCATCTCTGTTCAGAAACTGGACAAAAGTTAAACAAGTACAAAACACAGACTGTCTATGTCATGGCGAATACAGTCGCCGCTTTATTTATGTCTGTATGACGTTGTTGTGAGTGTGGACGGAGCAGCTACAGGTTAGTTTAGCCTGATCGATCCGATTCCGATAGGATTTACATGGAGATACGCCCCGCCCCCTCTCCAGTGCGTCTTGTTTGAATGACACAGCTGACAGCCGCGGTGAAACTCAAGCAATTAGAGCGATGCGAAAAAACCATGAATTAATGCTTTATTAATTCATGGTTTTTAAGGGGCTTATCTCCATGTAAATACTACGGTAGACTACCCAATATTCGCATCGCTCTAATCGCTCGAGTTTCACCGCGGCTGTCAGCTGTGTTTGCTCCTGTCATTCAAACAAGACGCGCTGGAGAGGGGGCGGGGCGTATCTCCATGTAAATCCTATGGGAGATACCAACTACAACAAAATGAACATATTTGACCGTGATTTAATTGTAATACACGTTTCAAAGTGATGCCGAAGTAACTACATACTGATACCGGTTAGTAAAAAACATGAATTAATGCTTTGACAAGTCTGCAGACAGACGGCAGGCGAAAAGCTTTGAAAATGCGTGTTTTCTGAATGGAATCGGATCGATCAGGCTAAACTAACCTGTAGCTGCTCCGTCCACACTCACAACAACGCCATACAGACGTAAATAAAGCAGCGACTGTATTCGCCATGACATAGACAGTCTGTGTTTTGTACTTGTTTAACTTTTGTCCAGTTTCTGAACAGATATGAGGAGCTGTGAGCTCTGAGTGTGTGCTAACAGCTAACGGCTGATGTGTTGGGACATATTGCGCTGTCGGGTGCTGACCAATCACGAAGCCTCATTTCTTGACTGGCAGCAAAAACAACCAATCACAGCAGTGCTTCTCTGGCTGGCTCTGTCCAATCACAAACAAGAAGTGTTCTCCCTAAAGGAATACCCTTTCTGTCCAATGTGAAATGCTGTGGTGTTTTCTGAAATGCTGTGGTGTTTTGCACTTCAGGGCCACCGTACCTATTGCTGTGTTTTTTAGTGTTATGTGTGTGTTTGTATTTTTTGCACACCGGGACAGAGTTGGACTCTGAATCTCGTTATACTCTGTGTATAATGACAATAAAAGGCTTTAACTTTAACTTAACTTAACCTGCGAAGATTCACATCGTACTTTATTATTGAGTGGTCAGCTTTTAAACACAAAAGTGTATCTGTCAGTAACTTTTTGAGAGAATTAAGCATAAATCTGTCAAATGTCAAGTTGCTCGAGTTTCACCGCAGCTGTCAGCTGTGTTTACTCGCGTCATTCAAACAGGACGCGCTGGAGAGGAGGCGGGGCGTATCTCCATGTAAATACTATGGTAGATACAAACAACAACAACATGAACATATTTTTCAGGGATTTAATTGTAAAACATGTTTCAAAATGATGCCCACATAACTAGTGTGCAGACAAGACGGCAGACGAACACTTTTAAAATGTTTTCTGCATGGAGATCAGGCTAAGCTAACATGTAGCTGCTCCGTCCAAACTCACAACAACGTCACACAGACAGAAATAAAGCAGTGACTGTAGTCTCCATGCCACAGACAGTCTGTGGTTTGTATATTTATAACTGTCTCCAGTTTCTGTGTAACAGTTGTAAATATGCAGTGGTGTTTAGTGTTAAATATTTCTTTGTAAATCATTTAGTATAATCACACAAATTCTGTGAATTGTATTTAATAATTCTGTGTATCATCCTTCAACAAAAGAAACACAACCCAGACACCGCTAATCGACACCAGTTACACCTGGACAGATATGAGAAGCTGTGAGCTCTGTGTACTAACAGCTAACGGCTAACAGCTAACGGCTAACAGCCAACGGCTAACGGCTAACGGCTGATGTTCTTGTTTCCTGATTCAACGTCAGTGATGTGAGACTGAGATCCTCACCGCTGATTAGCTAACACGCGACAGCGTCGGGCGAATTAGACTCAGAAGATGAAAAAATGTAACTCATGAATGACGCAAGTCGCGTCAATAGCGTCAGGCGCTAAACTGAGATGTTCTGCATCTTGCATTGACTTTACCTGTAATTGCGACGCTCGAAGATTCACATTGCGTCCGGTGTGAATGTACCTTAACAATTAGCATCCATCTACCAGGTTTTCAAACAATAAAACATCATCTGCAGATTCCTCTCTTCTAGTCCTTCTGCTCAGGGACCCAAACATCTTTGCTCTACACACAAAGACTTCGTCTTTTTGTTTTTCTGAGCATTTCTGAAAACCAGAATATGACTCTGTTAAGAAAATGTTTTAAAATGTGAAAGTGATAGGGGCTGGACTCTCTCCATGTAAGGAGCCCCCCAGGGTGAAGGACACCATGTGGGTGTGGAGATACTGAAGAGCCCGGCTGAGCTGATCAAAGCTGTGTTCAGGAGGTCTTGGTGCTGTTATGGTGGAAACCAAAGAACCTGCTGGTGGAAACCAGTGGCTCAGAGAGAGGTGGAGCTGAAGAAGGAGTCCTTTCAGACTGATTGGCCCCGGGGACTCCTGGAGCAGCAGGCATGTTTCATATACACACATCAGGGAGGGCCGTTTGGAGACAAACAGTGTTTCCATATTCACTGGGAACTACTGGACCCTTTTTAGAAGATGTGATAGATGATGTCATTGGTGGTGTCACTGATGGGCTTACCTGAACAGGTGAGAGTCACAATGTTGTTAGAGAAACTTGATTCTGCACAATCCCTCAGAGCAGATCCAGACTCAACACAGGTAGGACTGATGTCCCACACATGTCTCCTTGAGTGCTCATCTTTCTCTCCCACAGAAACAGCAGAGCCACAGTCGAGCTCTCTGCAGACAACAGCTGCGGTCTTCAGGTTCCAGAGAGCGTTAGCGTTCAATGGTCTCCATTCTCCCTCATGTTTCAGCTCCAGTTCTCCTGCACAGCGACTCTTTCCTTCCACCAGTCTGACAACAGGCTCTGAACAGAAACAAGAGAGTCATGTACTTTAGTTGCTTGTAGCAGATGTAATATTTAATAATTATTACTAAAATAAATATGTTGTATCATGAACACCTAAATGATGATACAAGCAATGAATGATAGTGATGGAAGGATGGAGTTACACAGCTGAAAACCACCAGAGAAATGAGTACATCATTATTCTGGTCAAACTGGAGGTCTTTATGAACCAGTGGTGGAAAGAGATCAGAACCAGAACCAGGTTTATCACCAGGTGGGCTGACACGTACGAGGAGTTTGACTTGGTGTTGTGGTGCAGACATGAAAGTAAAACTAAAATTAAAAACACAGATAGATGTTGTACATGGATCATTCATTAGAATCAGTAGTGATGAAAAGCTGCTGATGGTTTGTTGTGTGCATATCAAGAATATCCTGGTTCTCTTTTGGTCATGAACATGGTCCCAAGCTGTTATTGGAACAGTCTTTAAATGACATGATGCCATGATGTTATGATAACGGGTTGTTTTTAATCACTTTAAGGGGGGGGGGGGGGTCATAACACTAGTGATGTGTCGGTCGCGAACGAGCCGGCTCAAAGAGTGAACGACGGGAGCCGGCTCGCACCCGCGAACGAGCCGTTTCTTGTTGTTGTTTTTTTGTTGTTAAGTAATACAAGACGGAATGATATGATGATCTCCGCGCTACGGGTGCTCCGTGCATGCATGCAGTGACATGTAACCAAGGATTAGAGACTGTTGGATGCTGCTGTTTTGAGCATTGCAATACATTTATTTTCATTATGTTATTTATTTATGATTATCTTTAGGCTTAGTAAAGATTTGTTGTCAGTTTGTATAGGTGTTGCTATCTGCTTCTTTTTTTAGCGTGGCTCTACAATCAGAGAGTTACAAGGCTGTAAATGCAATGAAAACAATTGGCCACAGCAAATCATTTATATTAAAAATGTAATTTTTACTTTTGAATACTTCAGTACAAAGGATGTATTGAATAATTTAAGTGATATATGTGTACACATATATATCATTAGTCCAAACAGGGCTACATTTGATTTAATTATAAAAGGTATATTTCGCAGATAAACCTAGTAACCCCGCCCCCTTAAAGAAAAACCGGCTCTTTTGAACGGCTCTCGCAAAGGAACGGAGCCATAAGATCCGGCTCCCTTCAAAGAGCCATAATTCCCATCTCTACATAACACTGGCAGCTTACCTGTTGAGTTGTGTTCTCCTTCAGCCTGGAGTCCTGAGGAGAAATCACAAGGTTGATTTGTACAGTTTTCTATCACCTCAGAAACACTTCAGTGATCTCACTCTGGAGTCATTTTACCATTTACTATATCTGAGATAAACATGTTTATATAGAGAACACAAGTCAGTTCATTTAGAGCTCAAGCACCAGTTCATTCAGGAAATATGTTTCTACACGGAGAAAAATTGCACTTAAAATGTTTGTTCATGCCTCCGGATAGCTCAGTGGTTGGAGCTGGCCAATAGGAGCCGACCTTTCTCTGGAACCAACTTTTATCAGTGTCCAAACTTTTAAGAGTGCATTTAAGACCTTCCTTTTTACCAAAGTCTTTAGTTAGAGCTGGCATTAAATGTAATGATTTTATTTGATGGTACTTTATTTTATTGTTTTATGTATTTTCATTATCTTTTGTTATATCTTATTTTATTTAGTTTTATTTCCATTTGTGTTTTAAACACTATCTTGTCTTTCCATTTTGCTGTAATATTATTGTTTACAATTGTTAAATGTTGTTGTTTGATTTTAATCCCTAAAGCCCACTGAGACAACCCTATTTTGTGATATTGGGCTATACAAATAAACTTTGATGATTTGATAAGAGTGGCCGCTGCCTTGTAAGCCGGTTCGAAACCCGAGCTTTTAGATTGGAAGTCAGATTGTCCCGATAATTCAGGTTTTTACTAAAAATATGTTTGTTTTGTTGCTGTCTGTTTGTGTGTGAGTATGTTTTGAGTGTATGTGTGTGTGTGTGTGTGTGTGTGTGTGTGTTTGTGTGTGTGTGAGTGTGTGTGTGTGTGTGTGTGCATGTATATGTGTGTCCTTGTGTGTGAGTGCGATGTGAGTGCGTGTCACAGGAAAAAAAAAACTGCACTTTTAAGAAAAACCTGAATTACAGTGTTAATATTCATGAGCTGGTGCAGTACCCCAGAACAACTGCAGGGGCGCTGTGTTGAAACACAGATTTAACACAAGTTCTGTTTTTGTAAAATAGTTGGATTTTTGAGACTTTTACTGTTTGAGCTCTCCAGAAACACTTCCACTCTGTCAGTCAGCAGCACACTGACCCTGTCCTGCTAATACAAAGTGTCCTCGTAGTGTCGGTGTTTATTCATACCACATGTCTGCTGAGACCACATAAACCAGCACACTAACACACATATATGAAATATCTGAATAAATAACGAAAGATAACATACACACATAAAAAGCCTACACACACACACACACACACACTTATAACCACATTCAAAAAGGCACATACACACACAGTTGCACACAAACACACGCACACGTACACACACACACACTCAAACAGACATTTACCTTAGAAACACACACACACACACACACACACACACACATGCTCAAACACACACACATACACATGTGCACACTCAAACACATGTATACACTAGTGAAAACAGACACACACAAAAATGCAAACATCTACAAACAAACAAACACACACACACACACACACACACACACAGATACACACACTCAAACAGACATATACATGAAGAAACAAACATGCACACACACACCACACATACACAGACACTTGCACACACACGCTTGCACACACACACACACACACACACACACAGTCAAAAAACATATACCTGCAGAAACACACACACACACACAAACAAAGACTAGTGCACATACACACACACACACATACACACACACACACACATACACACACACACACACACAAACACACACACACACACACACACACACTCTGGTTACACACGTACTTGCACACAAACAGCAAATAAAACTTCAATGATCGGGCCAATCAAAAGCTCTGATTCCTTCCACAGTGTGAATATTCATGAGCTGCTGCAGTACACCAGAACGCCTGCAGGGGGCTGTGTTGATACACAGATTCAACGCCGTCTGCTGTTGTGCATGTCTCTATGTATGTTGAGTAAATGTGTGCGAGTGTTTGTGACAAATATCAACATAGAAAACATACACAGATAAAAACATTAACAATTGCACAGACAGGTTTACTATAAACAGCCACGTGTGTGTGTGTGTGTGTGTGTGTGTGTGTGTGTGTGTTCAGTGAATGAACGGATTCATTATTATCTTTTTTATTTCTGCTCTTTGCAGCATCTCTGAAGACGCAAATGTTTATTTATTTTATTTCTAATCATTTCTATTGTCAGATTTTAAACTAAAATGTAACTGAACTTCCTGCTATTTTATGATCAAATCTATGTTTTTCCACATCCTTTATTTCACACTATTTGATTTACACGTCACACCTCATTGAGTCATTTCTCTCCTGTGTGCAACAAGGTGAAATGAAATACTAATAATACATAGTAATGATCTAATTGCAGAAACTATGATCAGTTAGCCAGAGTTGTGGTTTAGAATGATGAAGACAGAGAGTGGAGTAAAATGCACGATGAGCTTAACTCTCCTTTAGAGTCACTCAGTGCTTGTTAACTATCGTCAAAGTTAAACCCATTCAAATAAGCGATGATGAAGATCAGTGTGATATGACAGAGGCGTCAGAATAGAGGGGTTTTAAGTTCACCTACGTCTAGTTTAGGGGCTCCAAAACCCACGGTCTTAATGTGACAGGATATCAATACATTGATTGGATGTTGAATTAAAATATATCTGTATATTTACCACAAGAAGAACAGAATAAAAACCTTGTTCTGGGTTTTATAATAAAGTTTAAAGTCCTACCTGAGCCCCTCAGCAGCAGCAGCAGCAGCAGCAGGTGATCCATGACAGGTAGAGATATATACTTTAGAGATATACGTATACTTTATTATGCTGGGAAATAGTTTAGGTAGAGCGTCTCTCTTCCGTCTCTCTGAACATCTCACATGCTGTCGTTTCTTTATATCTGCGCACAGGAAGAGGTGCAGCTGCTCTGGAACAATATCTGATCGTATTTATCTGATCGTATTTATCTGATCGTATTTATCTGATCGTATATATCTGATCGTATTTATCTGATCGTATTATCTGATGTTTTCTTCCTGTATGTTCCTGCCTGTGACATAAGCTGCTGATAACCAATTGCCCCTTGCAGGATTATTAAAGTTGTTGATTGATTGATTTGATCGTATATATATATCTGATGGTATTTCTGAGGGTCCCTTCTCGCCTCTCTGTCCCTCCCCACTCTCACTGAGGCCTAAAGTCATGCTATTTTAAGAGGAATGATTGAACTGTACCTGAGTCATTGACAGGAGTCTACAAACACGTATTTAAATTACATGTTGAGATCAATCTGCTTCTTTTGTTAAAGCAAACGGGGAAAGAGTTCATCAACCTGACATTTCTGTAAAAGCCCCTTAAACTTCCAAAACACTGATCATATAGTTAACAGTTCAAGAGCTAAAGTAATGAAATGAATACCTGGAGTATTTCAAACGACAGGGTCTCACAGAGAGAGAGATGTAGGTTTCATACTTTGCTGACTGGGAATGAATTTAAATAAATGTTCAGATGTCTTATATTCTGGTCGTCCAGCATGAAGCACGTTCGTTGTGGGCGGTGACCACGTGGTTTGACATTTCAGTTTGACTGCATTTGATTATGCACTGCATCATTAAGAATGAAACGTGACATTTCTTCATTTATTTCCATTCATTTATTTAATTTATGCATGTTTATTTTTGTTTATTGGTTTCTGTAATTACGTTTTGATGTATGGATGGTTATTATTTTTATGATTTAGGTTTTTACTAAAATAATTTTACATATTGGACTGTTTTCGTTAAAATGATGTAAAGTGTAATAAAATGTAAAAATGCTATTTTTATAATAAAAAAATAAAAAAAGTAGGGGCTTGGACTGGGAGCCTTAGGGTCGCTGGTTCAAGTCCCGAACAGACTTAGAATATGGATGTGGTACTTATGGAGGTCCTGCTGTGGGAAACTGCTTTTAATCTCCAACCAGAGACCACACTACATTTATTTTAAAAACCTGGTTAGTGAGGAATCTGAAACTCTGACACCATCTCCTGCTCCTCAACCCTCTGCCTGTGTTTAACATGTTCTTTTATTTAGTTTTATGAAGTATTCCAGTACTGTATGTTGCATGTTTTTATTTGATTGTATTTACTTGTTTAACATGAAATTAGTTTTTAGGTTGACTTGAATCTGTCCAGGGACTCCAGATGAAAAATAGCCTCTGGCACATTTAGAGAAATGTTGATCAAAGCGCACTCTCCCTGTTACAGACAAATGAATAAATAAATACATCTGTAATTAATGTTGTGTTTATATATTTTAATTGTGTTGTTTTAATTATGTTTTTATGAATTTGTATTCTGTAAAATGTCTTTAAGTTTCATGAAAAGCGCTCTATAAATAAAATGCATTATTAATTATTATTATTAAGGCCCTCCACTCCCCATTGCTCCCCGGGCAATATCTGCCCACGTCTCCCAGTACTAGGATGGGTTAAATGCAGAGGTTCCACTGTGTGCTGTGTGTGTGAGACCATTAAAGAGGGTTTCATCCTCCAGTTCTATATTGTCCTTATTTCCCCAGGTGGGTGGAGAGAGAGGTGTTACGAGGACAATAACAGGTGATCTTCCAGTCCTTGGATGGGTTTAGTTTGATGTTTGTCACCAAGATGTCAGGTTTTCCACCTCCTCTCTCCGTGTCGTCAGCAAACCTCTCGATGGTGTTGGAGCTGCGTGTGGCCACGTGTGAACAGGGAAAAGAGGAGAGGGCTGAGCACACCGCCGTGAGGGGCTCCGGACTCTGAGGAAAATATTCCTAGTGGCCAAACGGCGGTCCTACAACTTCCGTATCAGTTTGTGACGTCACTGGGCCCAGAAAGACTTTCTCCAATTGACTAACATTGGGAAAGAGACTTCTGTAAATCAGCGGATAATTTAAAAAAAACTAAATATTAATACTACCCAGTATGAACTATTTTAAAGCCATTATTAGAATCATTAAGTCCTTAGAGTTGTAAAATGCAATCAATGTTGAATCGAGATTTCTTTTCTCTCTCCATTAATTCTACTGAGCTGAGAGCGGGAGATCAGGGCGGGGCTTACTGACAGGAGGCGGGGCTTAAGGGGAAACTCAACTGCACATACGGGGGGACTTCTACTCTGACAGCAAGGCATGATGGGTAATCTGTGACGTTTTGCTCTCGAGAATGTCATGCCATTTTGTCCTCATGAGCCAATGAGCAGCTCTCATAGGAATGAACGAGGCCTCCGACGCTGTATCCAGTTCTTATGAAACATCCATGGGCTGAGCACGCAGCCCTGAGGTTCTCCGGTTTTGAGGATCAGGGTGGAGGATACAGGGGCGTTTCAAGACACTCTGGGGGGCCCAGGCAGAAGAGACCTGCCTGCCAGTAGCATGGGGCCCCCTTTAGGGGGGTTCCCGACGTGTCATTGCAGTGTTTTCTACGTGGCAAAAAATTAAAGGGGGTTTCATGTGGTCGCTGCTGTGTACCAATGTTAACAGCTGTCTTTGGGGGCCCCCTTCCCAAGTAGCAGAATGAACCTTTTAGGGGGGTTCTGGAGATGTCATTGCAGTGAGTTTTACATAGTAATTTCAATGTTGTCGTTGCTGTGGACCAATGTAAGCTTCGGGCCCTAGGCAATTGCCTAGTTTGCCTACCCCATTGCAACGCCCCTGGGAGGATGTGAGCTCGTCCCTGAGCTTGATGACGAGCACAATGGGGTTGAAACTGAACTGTACCTGTGTTATTCATGTTTGATTATCTTTTGTATGAGTGTTTTTAAATGCCATTTTATAATAAGTTTCTGCTGCACTATTTCTTCATGCTCTTAATGTCTTTCATTTGTGTAAAGCACTTTGAACTGCCTTGTGTTGAAAGGTGCTGTATAAATAAACTTGCCTTGTCTTGAAGTCAATGAACATCATTCTGAGGCATCTTTCATCCAATACGCTCCCAAACTGTGGAACAACGATACATTTCAGAGAGGAAAACTCAGTGGACATTTTTAAACGCCAGCTAAAGACACATCTTTTTAGATTAGCGTTTTAAAAAAAACACTTTAAATGTTCTTTTAGTCTTTATTAATTACCTGCTTTTGTAGTGTTTTATTTATTTTATAGGTCTTTAAGAGTTGTATCTTATATTATTTATTTAACAGTTTCAATAGCAGGGTTTTATATTGTTGCATGGACTCAGTCGTCTTGTGTCTTATCTGTCGGAGAGAAATCATTATTTATGTGTATTATCACACCTTTGACCTCCTCGTGTCTCCTAACCTGTCACATGTTAAATGTTGCTGCATGTTTCTGTAAAGCTCTTCTGATCTGAGGGGATTCTTGTTGTTTCTTTCTAACTTGTGATGTTATAAAGCACGTTGAGCTGCATGTGCTGTATGAAAAGTGCTGTATAAAGCTTTATTATTCTTCTCACATGTGCTCCTCCGGTCCAGGTGGCAGACCTGTTATGCAAACTGCAGATTATTGTTATTATCAGCGTCTGCCTTTCCACTTTTAACCCTTTCAACACACCCTGTGTGACCTTGTTTTGGACAAATCTCCCCCGGTGTGTGAAGGCCTCTACAGAGAGT
Source organism: Dissostichus eleginoides (assembly GCA_031216635.1). Classification (NCBI taxonomy): domain Eukaryota; kingdom Metazoa; phylum Chordata; class Actinopteri; order Perciformes; family Nototheniidae; genus Dissostichus; species Dissostichus eleginoides. Next base: position 2,923,812 of record CM062282.1, on the reverse strand, counting down.
CTCTGTCACATGATCAGGGTTATCTGTCACATGATCAGGGTTTTCTGTCAGCCAGGTCTTCAGTTTGCTCAGTGGTTCAGTTCTATAGAAGAAGGAGTTAGAGGACATTCTGAGTCTCTCTGCCTGTGTTGAACGGGTCCATCAAAGATGATATTAAAGTATATATAATACTGTCTTCAACTTCTCTGACCTGCATTTCTGAGGAACTGATGACGAAGATGCTGATGGTTTACAGATTACAGAAACTGTTGGTTTCCTGTAAACACACACCCACACATGCACGCACACACGCACACACACACACACACACACACACACACACACAGAACTCCTTATAGAGATTGTGCAATATGTATCTGCTAGGGCTTTCTAATGATAAAGACAGTAGCAGCATATTGACGTATGAATGTATACGTGAATACAGCAGTAACCTGTATATCCTTTCTAATAAATGTAAATAGTGTTTCTAACTGAACGTGTGAAAGAGTCTCTGATGTTCAGGCTGATATGAGGCTGCAGATGTTGTGCAATACGCTGCTTGCTCTTATCACTGGTTGTATCATGTGCCTTTAGTACAGGGGTGTCCAAACTATGGCCCGGGGGCCAAATGCTGCCCACGGGCCATTTGGAATGTAACCCTAACCCAAATTCAAAGAGTACAATGCAATATGGCCCACAAATGAAACTTGTGTTTGTCTTATATTATACTTATATATATTATATATACATATATTACACAGTAGTATTCATGTCTTCATAAGCCCACTTTTCAAATAAATTCAGTCAATTAATGTTGAAAACATTTTCTAACAAATCTTAGTTGATGAAAAAAGCCCAACAACTTATTTACATAACAAGGTTGAAATACCCCCTTCCTTTTTATCAGCAATCTGAGGCTTCTGTTTTAAGGAATGAGCTGCTAGCGAGATAAATGAAACCCTCTAGAGAGCTGGGATGGAGGCTGTCTTTTTCCTTAAAGCATATTCAAGTAACAAGCATCATTTACCTACATTTGATTGATTTTGATAACTTATAACTGAACTTATGAGGCGATACACCTCACCTCTAGTGAGCGGCCCAGCCCTTCGTATGTTTTCTGTATGTGGCCCTCAGGGAAAAAAGTTTGGACACTCCTGCTTTAGTTCAAATAAGGTTTTTAAAAAACATTTCAAAGATATATATAATAATACATTCATAAAATCTCTAAAATATTTGCTTTATTCCTTAAATGTCTAATCTAAATATTTCAATTGTTTAGACATAAAATTAAATATAATATCTCAATTAAAACAATAACAAACACGCTAATAAAACCAACCCGGTATCACGGCCAGACGTGAACATGTGACGATTTACCATGCTGGGAGACGTGAAGAAGTCACGATTTCGTCCCTTCAAACGTGACAGTTACACGGTATTGGAGAAATACCCGGAAATGCAAAGCAAATGCTCTGCCACGACGGTCGGTTGTTATTGTCAGTATTAATATAATAATGATTTATTTTTTATTAGTCACACTCGATTTCACCGATTTTCTTGTTGCCCCAGCTGGTCGACGCCTCTTTTAGCAGAAACAAAGGCTGCATTAATGTATTAAATCGATGTTAATCTATGTGTGTGGATGTGGAATTAACGGACGTGACGTTGTGCGATTGCGTTGCCAGGCAACAGCTTCGGTTCATGTTAATTTACAAACTCTTCAACTAGAACCCTAGTTATATTTAAAAACATTTTAGAAGGGGTCACGAAATACTTTAATGTAAATTAAAATTTAAATGTGAAGGAATGTGTGTATAACAAAATACATCATAAACATAAACCTTGAACCCTTGAACCTTGAACAATACCGGAAACAGACGTAGGCAAGATCCTCAGCTCGATGATTGGATGGTTTAGCCGCAATGCACGCTGGGATATGGTGTTTATGCGATGTGAAATCTGAAAACATTTTTTAAAAATAACATAATACTTTATTCCGAGTGTGCTTGCTTTTCTCTTTGAAAGTCATCACATAACGGCATTGTAATACACGGTTCGGCTGCATTAAATATTACATATATGCCGTAGTTCTCTATTTATAGAGCCCTGATGAGAAACATCAGGGCTTTGTTCTAGACAAACAGGAAGAACTGCCGCCAAAACTGAAAACGTGACGTGGATCATAAATATATCAGCAATTAAACAACATCTTACATTTCTTTTCACACAATACGTGTCCTTGCAGTATCAACACTAATTCGGCTGACTTTTATATTTGATCCAATTGGTAGATAGGCTGTATTTACACCATACCGGTGCACAGCTGATAGAAAGGGACACCTAGTGGTTAAAGCACGTTATTGAATTTTATTATTTTTATTATTAGATATTATTAGGAGGACGTGCAAAACAGACAAACTAATAAGGCTTTATTTAAACATTAAAGAATACTTTAGGTTAAGGTCTTCTTTTGAATAAGAAAAAAGCTTTGGGGTATAGAAGAAGAATATGGAGGGATGAAACCCTCTTTAATGGTCACACATGCAGAGCACACAGCACACACAGTGAAATTTGTATCTACAGATAAATATTAAGCCTGACAAAGTACTTAACGTCTAATATATTGCTTTCCATTATAAATCTAAACTAACTGACATGCCAACAATAAACATCAATGGCTCCTACAATACGCACAGGGCTTTTATTGTGAAAGGTAGGACAGGATCTCGTCTGTTTGCCGTCATGATTATATATTATTATTAATATAGACTCAATGTGACGTGTTGTTGCCTTTATGAGAGCTGAAGTCTCAGAGAAATGGACCTTGTTTTGGACAAATCTCCCCCGGTGTGTGAAGGCCTCTACAGAGAGTCTCTGTCACATGATCAGGGTTATCTGTCACATGATCAGGGTTTTCTGTCGGCCAGGTCTTCAGTTTGCTCAGTGGTTCAGATCTATAGAAGGAGAAAGAGTTAGAGGACATTTAGAGGACATTTTGAGGACATTCTGAGTCTCTCTGCCTGTGTTGAACGGGTCCATTAAAGATGATATTAAAGTATATATAACACTGTCTTTAACTTCTCTGACCTGCTTTTCTGAGAAACTGATGACAAGATGCTGATGGTTTACAGATTACAGAAACTGTTGGTTTCCTGTTTCCATGACACCAGGCTGTCCTATCAGATGCTGTCAGAGTCAGATCAGATTACACTTTAACACGAAGAAGAGCTGATGAGTATTTTTAATTCTGGTAATTGAAGTATGTACACACACACACACACACACACACACACAAACACACACACACACACACACACACACGTATGAATGTATACGTGAATACAGCAGTAACCTGTATATCCTTTCTAATATATGTAAATAGTGTTTCTAACTGAACGTGTGAAAGAGTCTCTGATGTTCAGGCTGATATGAGGCTGCAGATGTTGTGCAATACGCTGCTTGCTCTTATCACTGGTTGGGTCATGTGCCTTTAGTACAAATAAGGTTTCTTAAAACATTTCAAAGATATATATATAATTAATCAATAAATACAATATTAGTTTTGTTTCAGAATCAGAATACCTTTGTTAGTCCCACAGAGAGGAAATGCACGTTGTTACAGCAGAAAAGAGCCAAAGACAGCTTCATGTTAACTAAAGCATGCATACCAAAAAGTATTAAAGCAGCCAGGTATATATTGCGTTATTAACGGCATATATATATATATTGCATGTATTGTCCTTTCACTTCTCTAACGATCACCAGATTTAGTGCTCTGAATGTCAAACATTTACATCTCACCATGTTCGAATCACAAATCAAAACTCACCTTTTCAGAAACTAATTTAATCTGTAATTAATGTTGTGTGTTATATATTTTATATGTTATATATAAGTTTTTACCGTGTAAAGTGTCTTTGAGTTTCAAGAAAAGCGCTCTATAACTAAAATGCATTATTATTATTATTATTATTGAATTAAGCTTTCCTAATGTTTGTCGTTGTATTTTAAGATGTACGAGAATTTTTAATAGTTTTAATAAAATGAACTTTAGCATTTATTGTTTTCAGCTGTAAACAAAAACGGATCTCATGGAGAGAAAATATTGCTCAAAGATAAATAAATCCTAATTTAACACATTTTATTTGGGTAAAAAACACAAGAGACGTCAACATTAATTTCTTATCAAAAAGGATTTTTAATTGCAGTTTGACTTCCTCTCGTGAAAACAGCAGATTTTATTTTAGATGTAAGTTTATTTGTAATGTTCAGACAGGATGCACTTTCTGTTACAGGCTATTACAAAACTTTATTTATATTCACACTGACACACACTGTAGAGATTACCCTTAGAAAAGCAGACTCTGATTCTCACTTTCACATCAGAACAGAACTAAAGTCATAACTTTAGTCTTTGTTATTCTTCTCCTCCTCCTCCTCCTCCTCCTCCTCCTCCTCCTCCTCCTCCTCTTCCTCTCTCATCAGTATTTTCTTTAATCAGAAGTCATCATCGTCGCAGATGTCGAGGTAAACGTCGAAGGCTTCTCGGTTGCAGTTTCCATCGGGTGTGAAAACGTACTTATGGAAGGTCCCGTCCACACATATGGCTGCAGGGAGACAAAGAACTCTTTAAGTCAAAATAAATCAGAATAAATGACTGTTTTTGAGCAACTTTCTCATTTCTCTAATTTCCCCTCCTCGACTCCTCGAATCCTCGACTCCTCTGGTAGTGACCCGGAAATGGGTTTCAGCGCGCCATGTTGAAGGACATCTCATTTCTCTAAATGCACATCGAGGACCGAGGATCGAGCATCGAGGAGGCTCTCTGGATGAGCTATAACCGAGAGAGAGAGAGAGAGGAGAGAGAGGAGAGAGGAGAGAGGAGAGGAGGCTCTCTGGAGGAGCTAACCGAGGAGAGAGGAGAGAGGAGAGAGGAGAGGAGGCTCTCTGGAGGAGCTATAACCGAGGAGAGAGGAGAGAGGAGACAGGAGAGGAGGCTCTCTGGAGGAGCTATAACCGAGGTGAGAGGAGAGAGGAGAGGAGAGAGGAGAGAGGAGAGGAGGCTCTCTGGAGGAGCTATAACCGAGGTGAGAGGAGAGAGGAGAGGAGAGAGGAGAGAGAGAGGAGAGAGGAGAGGAGGATGGAGAGATTACGAGGAGAGAGGAGAGGAGCTCTCTGGAGGAGCTATAATCGAGGTGAGAGGAGAGAGGAGAGGAGAGAGGAGAGAGGAGAGGAGTAGAGGAGGCTCTCTGGAGGAGCTATAGAGGATACACTGATGGATCCTCTGCGGATGTATTTCCGGCAACATTGATTTTTAAAAGAGGCCTGACGCACGGCCGGACTGATCTCAGCCAATCACAGCTCTGCATGCATCCCCTGGATATTATTTTAGTAACTGCTTGAATCAGATGCGATGTTTCCAGAGAGAACAGCTGTGAGGTCCGTGCAGAAAGCAGAGCAGTGAGTATCATATATATCACTCAGTATAACAGGCCTACTCTCTGTGTGCTTTAGTTTAGTAGATATCTACAAAGAGTCCAGATGTTTCTAAAACCATTTAGTGCTTCACAAAATAAAATGGGGATATATCCAGTCTCTGATTGTGTTACGTTATTATGAGAGTGCTCTCATACTTGTTTGATTCTGAAATTGTATATATTTATATATATATATATATGTGTGTGTGTGTGTGTCCGCATCTGTAGCCTGTTATTGTCTCATTATACCGCACTGTGAATGAATTAAAGTAAATAAGTCATCATGAACACATCTGTCCATCAGACAGAGGGCTGCTGAGCCTCCTGTCATCATGAACACATCTGTCCATCAGACAGAGGGCTGCTGAGCCTCCTGTCATCATGAACACATCTGTCCGTCACACAGAGGGCTGCTGAGCCTCCTGTCATCATGAACACATCTGTCCATCAGACAGAGGGCTGCTGTGCCTCCTGTCCTCATGAACACATCTGTCCTTCAGACAGAGGGCTGCTGAGCCTCCTGTCATCATGAACACATCTGTCCATCAGACAGAGGGCTGCTGAGCCTCCTGTCATCATGAACACATCTGTCCATCAGACAGAGGGCTGCTGAGCCTCCTGTCATCATGAACACATCTGTCCATCAGACAGAGGGCTGCTGAGCCTCCTGTCCTCATGAACACATCTGTCCATCAGACAGAGGGCTGCTGAGCCTCCTGTCACCATGAACACATCTGTCCATCACACAGAGGGCTGCTGAGCCTCCTGTCCTCATTAATGGACGTCTCTTTAAAATGACCGCTCAGAGGAGAGGAGTTCTCATTTCTCTAACCGCCTGCTGCTTCCCCTCCTCTCTCCTCCGCTCGCATCTCCTGTGGGCGGGACTAAGACACGAGGATAGGAGTCGAGGAGGGGAATTAGAGAAATGAGAAAGGGCCCGGGTCAAAGGGTGAGATAAAACCCGTGAAGAAAAACAAACTGAGCTGTGAGAGGAGAGGAAACACCATCTGATGTGTCAGAGAATCATTAAAGTCAGTCTAAAATAAATTACACATCGTCTCCGGCCCTGTTTTGCTCACCGATGACGGAGTTGACGTTCTTGGACGTGTTTTTCCCGAAAGCGCAGATACAGGCGCACTCAGCGGGAACCGTGAAGCTGGCCAACGACCACTGACTGTCCACGTACTGACCAATCACAGGGCCCACCTTCCCCACACGCGCTAGCCTGAACACACACACACACACACACACACACACACACACACACACACACACACACACACACACACACACACACACACACACACACAACACACACACCACACACACACCACCACACACACACACACACACACACACACACACACACACACACACACACACCATAATTAGGAGCTGAAGGTATATATTTATGCAGAATAAAAAATTCTAAAATCTGAGAAAAATATGAAACATTTTGAGAAAAAAGTGAAAAAGTGAGAAATAATGATCATATCGGAGAGGCTGTAAATCAGCATTTAAAGAGGTATGTTTGCACTAAATAGTTTCTGGGTTGTGCCTCGATGCAGCCTGATGGCAGAAGAGCTTTAAAATAATAAGACAGGTGATAGAGCAGGTTCATGGTGTCAAGCTAGAGGAAGCGGTCTTACGCTGAGCGGCGGGTTCAGCTTGGTGTCTTTCAGAGCGAAGATGTGGACGGTTCCTTTATCGCTGGACGCACACAGGAAGGACGAGTCGTGGCTGAAGTTGATGCTGGAAAAAGAAATAAGAGAATCAAGCCTCAAACATACGTCTTTTATTAGTTTCTTTTATCTCTAAAATGTTCCAGAAGTAGTCTGTGATGGCTGACTTTCCTCCCTGCAAACGTCCCCGTTAACTCCCTGTACCGGGGGCTCTCGGGCTTAACAGGTTCAGGGAGACACACTATGGCTCTATGATGAGTGTTTACCAGTAGAGTGTGGCGGGGTCTGTTCCTCGGCGCAGCTCCACCAGTTTGTCTCGTGTCGTGGTGTCGAAAGACGGATCAACGTTCCTTTGCGAGACGCGGACGCCGCCACGCTGCCCGGCTGGTTTCAGAGCCACGCAGGCGATCTCACTCTGATGGGCGTTGATGGTGAACGGAGCCGAGGACGTGCCGGGCTTCGTGTTCGACAAATCCTGAAGAGAAAACAAGATTATTTTATATTGAACATATTCTGTACAGTGGTGCAGGAGGATGTGAAAAAAGTAAACATTTGAGAAAAAAGTAAAAATTCTGAGAAAAAAGTGAAATCTGAGAAAAAGTCAAAAACCGAGATTAAAGTAAAAATTCGGAGAAAAAATTCTAAATCTGAGAAAAAAATTAAATTTGAAAAAAAGTCAAAATCTAAGAAAAAAGTCACATTCTGAGAAAAAAGTCACATTCTGAGAAAAAAGGCAAAATTAGAGAAAAAAGGCAAAATTAGAGAAAAAAGTCAATTTCTGTGAAAAATCTAAATTCTGCAAAAAGTTAAAATTCTGAAGAAAAAAAAAATTAAAATTTGACATAAATTCAAAATCTAAGAAAAAAGTCAATTTCTCTGAAAAAAGTTAAAATTCTGAGAAAAAGTCAAAATTTGAGAAATTATTATTTCAGGACAAAAACCAAAAACACATTCAGAAAACCATTGACCTCCAGACCAGGGGCCTCATTTATAAAGCTTTGCGTAGGATTCACGTGGGAAGGTGGCGCACGTACGACAAAGCAAATAAATACGCACAAAAATATTCCGATTTATAACACACTACGCCGGTTTCCCTTTATAAATCACAATCAAGTCGAAATGCGGCGCAGCTTCTGCGGGCTTCACGTAACGCCCATAAACAGTCAAAGAAACGCCCCGTATTAATATTCATTCAGCCTGACCGCAGGAAGGAGATCGCAGGAAATGAGGACAGAACAGCTCAAAACGACGTCTCACACGGAGTCAGATGTTGGTTCTTCGGGGAGGTGGAGACGAATCACATTGTCTGCTGGATGCAGTTTGAACCAGAGCAGCAGCATGGAGGTCGGATCGTCACCAAATAAATAAGTGGTCCGAGAAAAGTTAATGACAAAATACACATAACCTTCCTCAGGCAGTGTGTCAGTGCCGGGGACAGGAGACCCCCCCCCCCCCTTGATGAGAAACTGTAAGAAAGTATCGGGGGATCCCTCCGGAGTGGAGTCATGGCGACTGGATCTGAATTTTGGTATTTGATTTGGTGGTTTGTGTTCCAGCTGTCGATCAGCTGTGCGCAGCGTCTCCACTGCAGCCCCCCCCCCCCCCCCCCCCCCCCCGCAGCAACTCTATATCCACCAGTTAAAGGATATAAAACTAATGTTTTGCATCATCTGCCAAATGTACCAATATCTGTGTTCTTAGTTTCCATACCTCCTGTGTTTTACGAGCGACTTCTCAAGTCTTAGCAAACGGCATAAAACAGGAAGCTCCGATAGAAAAGCAAAACGGCCTCAGTTTAGACGTAATTCTGTCCTCATGCTTACCGCATCATTTATGAGAAAACATTTCATAACATTAACAACATATTCGAGGTGGTTTTCAATAACATATCCGTATTTATCTATTTCTCCAGGTTGTGTTTGTGCGCTGAGGAGTCTCAGACAGGCGTTTGTTTCATCATTTTAAGAATGTTTGCAAAGGAATTCTTCATATCTGATAAATGAGAGGTAGCATTTTATTTATGGGATTGTTTCCACATATTTCTCTCCGTTCTTCCTTCTGCCAACGGTGTCGCAGTTTCTCGTCTCTCCAGTTTTTGTGCGTAGTGCGTAAGCATGGGTCAGAGTGGAGGACCGCACATTTTCCCCTCAAGTTTGTTTTTTATAAATCGCAAAGATTGCTTAGAAACTGGCGTACGCCATCTTTTGAGCGCACCGTTTATAAATGAGGCCCCTGGGGAACAGGAAGTGCCAAAATGCTGAGTCAATGGCAGCATCTCACTTCTCTTATTTCTCATTTCCTCGCTCCTCGGTATCACCGGAAGTTGATTTGTCTGCGCCATCTTGAGGAGCGTCCCAGTGGCCTTATTTCTGCCGGAGGACCGAGGACCGAGGAGCGAGGAGCGAGGACCGAGGAGCGAGGAGCGAGGATCGAGGACCGAGGACCGAGCACCGAGCACCGAGCACCGAGGAGCGAGGAGCGAGGATCGAGGACCGAGGACCGAGGACCGAGGAGCGAGGATCGAGGACCGAGGAGCGAGGATCGAGGACCGAGGACCGAGCACCGAGCACCGAGGAGCGAGGAGCGAGGATCGAGGACCGAGGACCGAGGACCGAGGATCGAGGAGCGAGGATCGAGGACCGAGGACCGAGGACCGAGCATCGAGGAGCGAGGACCGAGGACCGAGGACCGAGGATCGAGGACCGAGGACCGAGGAGCGAGGACCGAGGATCGAGGAACGAGGACCAAGGACCGAGGAGCGAGGATCGATAACGGAGGAGCGATAATCGAGGAACCACCCGACCATCCTCCGGTGATATCCTCAGCCACTCGCCCCGCCCCCTTACTGTGTATCGCTCACTGATTGGACTCTGCAGCGCATGCACTGATCTGCTGCTTCTTGACATGAGAGCAGTTTCCTAGCGGAGTGAAGAAAACACATGAAACTCACGGGACTCCCTCCTCAGTTTATACTGTGTTTCAATGAATGTTTCATTTAGTGACCAATATGTGATTTATCTGAACAGAGTGTGCAGCCCAATGAATGTTAATCTAACTGGGTTTTGATAGATAACATATCTCTCTTTCTTCTCTCAATAATTGTATTTCTATTGTGCACTCTAATCAATATTAATCAAACTATTGTTCGTTTATACATTTTAAGAATGGCGTTTATCTTTTTTGAGAATGAGTTCTCCTTTTATTTTATTTATTTGGGTCTACAACAGAGGATACAAATGTTTATGTCAGTAAATGTGTACTAACAGAGGCGGGGAACGGGGACACAGCTGCTGTCAGACGGTCAGCTGGGCGGCGTCATCCCAAACGGACGTCGCTTCACGTGACGCTCCGGAGGAAAGGACGTCCCATTGCTCTTAGAACTCATTTCCCTGCTTCTCGTGGCTTCCCTGCGTCTCTCCGTGCTTCCTTGCGTCTCTCCGTGCTTCCTTGCGTCTCTCCGTGCTTCCTTGCGTCTCTCCATGCTTCCTTGCGTCTCTCCATGCTTCCCTGCTGGGAGGGACTAGACGCAGGGAGACGACGCAAGTGAGGGACGCAAGGAATCCATCTAACCGAAGTGAGATGCAGCCAATGTCAACCCCCAGATTTCCTGTGCGTGTGAGACTTACTACGAGCTGCAGGCTTCCACACTTATGACCTGGAAACACCAGCAGCTGTTTCTCCAGACTGGGACACAAATCACACAAACCTGGAGAAAAATGAAAAGAGAAGGAGTTACATTAATTTAAAAAAAGCAGTGATGGAGGAAACAGACGGCGAACAGGAAGAAGAACTTATTTACTTATGTATATAAATAGTTATCAACGCAATAAACCGTATTTAATTTTGTCTTAATGTACATTATTTAATTTCATATTCTGTTCTCGTACATATTATATTCTATTGACATGTAATGAGACTTCTTGCACTGCTTTTTATTTTGTATTGTATCCTATATGTTGCATTGTGGGAGGAGCTCAGGTCAGGAGAATTTCATTGCCTTTTCTACACTGAAGCTTATATGATGATAAAACCTTTGGATCTTTGAATCTTTGAATCTTGAAGAAGGACTTTTCACCTTTGGGGTTATCTCTGGTGTCAAACTCAAACAGTTTGACGGGATTATTTGGGAAGCTGTACACATAGATCCGGTTCTTTAACACGATGATGATCCTGGAATAGGAGCAAACAAGACGTTGATTATAAGTATTTTAGGCATAGGTTTCAGATGTATACAAATATATTAAAAAAAACATGTCGATGAAGTGTTTTGCTCAAAATACCAAACAGATCATTCTAGCTTCACATATTTCAGCCCTGTTACTTTAAAAATAAAAAAAGAGAGTAGAGCTCATCAGGAGAATTCTCCCGGCAGATTCAGCTAAATGCTGCCGTGATTAAACTCCATATCATGCTCCAAACCACATCAAGGATTCTCTCTGAAACAGTATGGAGCTCAAACTCTCTCTCTCTCAGGTTTACCACAAGGTGAGTTCCTTTTGATTTCCTGCTTCTTCACACATACTCTCTCCAGTACAGGTTAGCTCTGAGTGTTAGCATGCTAATGTAAACACAGACCATATTACGTCCAGAACACGTCTCATTGTTTCTGATAGCAACGTTTCTGATTGGCCCGTGGGTGTAAAGCCCGCCCACATTTTAGTAATGTCTTCATGACGCAGCAAATCTAGATCAGCTCCGTTGTTCCCCCGTTTTTAGAGATGTGGGTACGGAGGAAAAGAGAGGGTTTGATTTCCTGACACTTTGTGAGTCTCCTGACACAACGGGGACACATCTTTATGTATAAAAGACTAACTAAGTGCAGGTGTATGACTCACTTGTCCTGCCTCATGCGGACGGCCAGCACTGGTTTGGTGAAAGTGAACTCCAGAACCAGTTTCTCTTTCGGGTCTCGAGACTCCCGAGCGTCATCCCACACCAGCACTGTGAACAAAGAGTACAAATAAAGTTATACTTAATCCATTATTAACCTTATTATTATTAATCCATATCACCCAGACCTGTGTTCGATATCCCATTATTATGTATTGAAGAATTAAAGAATATTGTGTTGGTTTTAATCCATCCATCAGTTTCTCCAAGGTTTAAATATCTTGTTTTTTAAAATGTTGAATGTGGAAAAAGTCATATTATATAAAAAGTCAAATTATAGTAGGTCATAGTGACTTGTTGTGACTCACTGGATATTTCAGAGAACTTTGGGTTGATTCCTCCTCCGACTAACGCCAGCAGGTTAGAGCGATGTAACATCGAGCAGGAAGCCACACTGCCTATCTGCTCATGGTCTGGAAACACACACACACACACACACACACACACACACACACACACACACACACATACACATACACATACACATACACACACACACACACACACACACACACACACACACACACACACACACACACACACACACACACACTTAGAGAGAGTTCTGCCCTCATTGGTCATGTGTGCGTTCGTGTGTGTTGGAGGAGGGGCTCTGTGAGGAAGTCTGAAGGAAGAGGCAGATTTCTTTCGGCTGCGTACTTTCAAACTCTAGCGCACTCGAGCTGGTTTCTCCATTCTTACCGACCCTACCTTTAATATTGGGAGTCATGTCGTTACTTTGTTGAGAATGTGGCCGTGTAATGAGCGGGATGATGTGCAGCGACGCGGTCATTATGGGGAAAAGAACACCCGACAGGCAGATCAGGAGCCTGACGCGAGGCGGAGGGATCTTGATCTGCATGAAGCGTCGCTGCACATTATCCCTTACATAATGCATCGCTTTATATCTTGTTATCGTCAATTTGTCAATTCAACACGTATATTTTCTACTTTCTTGTTTATTTCTTGTCTTTTAATTTTTAAGGTACAATGCCTTGTCTTTTTATGCTGCTGCAACGCAAACATTTCCCAAATTTGGATCAATAAAGTTCTTATCTTCTGAAACAACTTCCATAACATTCATCTGGCTGCTACTTATAAAATGATTTATCTAATATATCATATTCCAATAACTTGCATAAACTCCTATTGCACTATTTTCTTTTGTATTTACTTGCACTATTTTGTTCTGTGTGTCTGTGTTATTGTGTTGCTCTGTTGGAGGAGCCTGTGGCCTCAGATGTTCATCGTCATAACTACACTGTAGCTATGTTCGTATGACCAATAAAAGCCTTGAACCTTGATCTTATAAACGCATCCTCTCACCCAGGTGTCCTTTCTCCATCAGCGGCTCCACGTTATAAATCCTGACCCCCGTCTCCATCGCACAGCAGAAACAGCCTGTGAGCATCCAAAGAAGAGAGGGGTGTAATTCCACTTGGGACATTAACTTAAGCACTTAATGTCCTACATGTTCCTAAGTTGTTATAGGTGTTGTGTGTCAACATCTGAATGAATAAAGTAACTAGTAAATACATCTATCAAATATATAGTGAACTAAAAAGTACAAAGTTAGATTAGATAAGATTACCTCAGATGTTTACTAGTACTCAGTTTCCAACAATGCTTATTTTACATATATTCAGCTAGCTGGTTATCTTAAATATGTCTGCTGGAGTAACATTGTAAATGCAGGACTCATTCTTGCACTTTATCTTAATTTAAAGAATACAGTTAGCTCCTGATGCTAGCTGTTAGCTTACTCTGGTCCTGGTTGAACTGCAGGCTGTTGACTCCTCTCTGCTGAGCCATGATCAATATCTCCGGTTACCGTGAGTTTACCGGGGAACTACAGCTCCAGGAAGACCTGTGAGAGGAAAGAAACCGAGATATTTAAAGGAAAACCCGTAATGTCCCCCTAAAAAAACACTGTTGTTAGCATGTTAGCATATGAGCTAGTTAGCATACACTAGCATCAGATAAACGAGGATTTTAACGCGATTGATTTTCCGTTTTCACATCGACATTCACATTAATATAGAGTCTTACCATGAACACGAAGACTGGAGACAATGAGGAGAGTTTTTAAAAGCAATAAAAGCGACAAAACTGTCAGACAAAAACAACAACAACAGAGATGTCGCAACACGGAGGTTTGTTTACGTTTTCAGGCTGTGACGTCAAAGACACGTGGTTCCGGTTTTGTTCCGCTTCTGGTAATTCAACCAATCAAAACAAACAGATTTTAAAGAGACTCTCGCCTACTAGAGATCTTTTTCCTGGATCACAAAGAACTAAAACACTTTATATCCAAATCAATTGTTCAATCCAAAGGCAGACAAACTTGGAGAGTTGAGAACATCTTAGTGTACTTTGCTTAAATGTGTGATGATATGTGGACTCTTGAGCCTTCTAAGATTTCAATTATATAAAGAGTTACCTCCACAACATTTACATATGTCCTTATATGTATACTAAGTATAAGACGGGGACCTCACCGAGTTGTCCAAAATGTAAGACTTATGTAGGGATGCATTGTTTGTGGGAATGCTGCAACATTCAAACATGTTGGAAACTAAGGCAATATGTAAATATCACTACAGCAGTCGGTCAACAGGTGTCAGTAGAACCTGCGTCTGCTCGGATATGTCCCCAGTCCTCTAGTCTAACACACCATGAGGACGTTGTTCAATCCTCTTAACGCTGGCCAGGAAAGCCATCATGGTGAAGTCGGTCGAGGAGGTCCACTAAGGCGTGTATATCTGTTAATACTGTTCGCTTGGAGGATGCATGATATATAAAATGGACATGGAAATAATAAACTTTGCTCACACAGCACGAGGATACACTCTGTTGTGTCTATTTCTAGTCAAATGGCTGAAACTGAATAAAGCCCTGAAAACCAAATAATAAAACGTATATTTGTGATATAGTTGCAGTAATGAGTAAAATATATAGTTGATTAAAAGGCAGATTATACAGCTCATTTCAACACAAGGCAATTCAAAGTGCTTTAAGACACAAGTGCAAAAGTAACACATTATACAATTTCATTTAAATGCATTACAAATCCAGGAGAAATCTAATAAAACACGCAGATATATACAAAATAAAATAAAATAAATAATAATAATAATAATACAATAAAACACTGTCTGCATGGGAAGTCTAATCTTTTCCTGCAGAGGTGGAGTAAACACCTGGAATCTCTCGCTTTTAAATATTGTCTGGAGCGATCTAAATCAGGGGCCTCAAACTCAAGGCCGGGGGCCAAATCCGGCCCGCGACTTCATTTCATGTGGCCCCGCAAGAGCTTGCAAAGAATATAATACGTTTATTATACGGTTACATGCCACTTTACAGAAGCAGGTTGCCCATAAACTACATGTCCCACAATGCATCTCGTTTTGTGACATGCACTGAAGAGACTTGCCATTATTTGCCCTGGACTTCTGCTTTCAGACGAAGTTAATTACTAAGTTATTATCCTATCCGATAATAATCCAAATCAGAGGCAATAATGTAATATAATATATATTATATATTTATATAGTTACAACCGGCCCTTTGAGTGCAACCATAATGCTAATGTGGCCCACGATGAAATTGAGTTTGACCCCCCTGATCTAAATGAGCACTGCACAATATCTTCCGAAGAATGCTGGATTTGAGATTGTTAGTTTATAATTGTTTTTCTCTAGAGTCATTGTAATATGTCATGCTTTGAGATTTGTTGTACTTTGCCTCATTTAACTTTGCATTTTTACTGGAACCAGTCTTGTATTAATAACCTGATTGTTTGTTGTTTTTGTGTACCTTATCAAAAAAATCAATAAAGTAAACATTTGAAAAAAAAAACAACAGATTTAAAAAAGCTAGTGGATTTGAACAAAAATGATCCAGATTTAACAGATTCATTTTTTACGTCTTATACAATCCGTTTATTGGGCTGAAATGGAAGAATACATATAGTATTTTAAGGTGGAAGAAGTACTCTGATCTTGTACTTCAGTAAAAGTAGAAGTACTCAGATCTTGTACTTGAGTAAAAGTAGAAGTACTCAGATCTTGTACTTGAGTAAATGTAGAAGTACTCAGATCTTGTACTTGAGTAAAAGTAGAAGTACTCAGATCTTGTACTTAGTAAAAGTAGAAGTACTCAGATCTTGTATGTTCCATTTAAAAGACTTGTTTAAGATCTCACAATGTTTTTGCTAATCTGTTGAAACTTAAGGCAGAAACAGTGATCTGACTGAAGTGTTCTACCTCTCCTCTTTACATCAGACGGATATTCTCGCAGTAACACCAGACCTAAAGTGGAGGAGGACATTATTCCAGACGATATTTAGATGACTTCCTCCAGAGCGTCTCCATCACTTTAATAACATCTAAATGGGTCACGTCAGGACCTTACAGACTGCAGCCTGTGCAGTAAAGAGTCAGGACCTTACAGACTGCAGCCTGTGCAGTAAAGAGTCAGGACCTTACAGACTGCAGCCTGTGCAGTAAAGAGTGTGGACCTTACAGACTGCAGCCTGTGCAGTAAAGAGTCAGGACCTTACAGACTGCAGCCTGTGCAGTAAAGAGTCAGGACCTTACAGACTGCAGCCTGTAAAGAGTCAGGACCTTACAGACTGCAGCCTGTGCAGTAAAGAGTCAGGACCTTACAGACTGCAGCCTGTGCAGTAAAGAGTCAGGACCTTACAGACTGCAGCCTGTGCAGTAAAGAGTCAGGACCTTACAGACTGCAGCCTGTGCAGTAAAGAGTCAGGACCTTACAGACTGCAGCCTGTGCAGTAAAGAGTCAGGACCTTACAGACTGCAGCCTGTGAAGTAAAGAGTCAGGACCTTACAGGACCTTACAGACTGCAGCCTGTGAAGTAAAGAGTCAGGACCTTACAGACTGCAGCCTGTGCAGTAAAGAGTCTTTCACCGCCTGTTATAAATAGAAGCTCACTCAAAGAGAAACGCAGGGTAAATATCAGATGTTCATGTATCTCTTCTATTCTAAGCAGGAAGTCTTACTGATTTACAGTCTCATGAAAAAAAGTTGGACACAGCTCTGACTCGTTTGTGCATAAAACCTTGAACATTTGTGAGTTTAAGTATAAGAAAAACCCCAAAAGAAAGCCTTAAACATTATTGAAAGCACACATGAATGGACAAATCTCATTCAAAGTGCTTTAATTCGGATATTTTGAGCAAAAATAGAAGTTATTTTGATATTTTTACACACATTTTTCTGTTAGATAGGCCAATAGTTTGCCTCTACTGTGAAGGACAAATACATGGATTGCTGCAAACTCCACTAAGGCGTGTATTTCTGTTAATACTGTATGTTTGGAGGAAGAATTAGATTAAAATGGACATGGAAAGAATAGCCTTTGCCTAACACAGCACAGGGACTCTCTGTGTCTGTTTCTAGTAAAATGGCTGAAAAAGCCCAAAAACGAAATTAAAAGCGTGTATTTGTGATATTGTTGCAGTAAAAGATACGTTCAGATATAGCTGATTAAACGGCAGAATATACAACTCATTTCAACACAAGGTGATTTACAACAAAAACATTAAAAGCATTAAGACAAAGTGCACAAATAAGAACTTATAAAATAACATTTAAATACAATTTAAAGCATTAAAAAACCTAAATCAATCAAATATAACACGCAGATATATAATAGTAATAATAATAATAATACATGGGATTTGTATCTTTTCCTAATGCTCAAAGAGGCTTTACATAAAATCTATATATATATACGTCCTGTTTAAAAAAAGGAATACAAGTGATGGCGTAGTGTAAGATATTCATATTTAGTGGATTTAATAAAAGGCAGAGGCAAAATCAATGATAAAAACCTCAAATTAACCCGTCCTAAATTAGAGTTGTTCCTGGAAAACATCTCTGGCTCTGAACGCCTCGTTAGAAACACACATCAATGTCTGGCTGCGGTTCAATTAGCGCCAGGAACCCTTCAGGGACTTCGGGGACTTCGGGGACTTCGGGGACTTCGGGGACTTCAGGGACTTCAGAGACTTCAGAGACTTCAGGGACTTCAGAGACTTCGGGGACTTCGGGGACTTCGGGGACTTCGGGGCTAATTGCTGGACAGACGGCGCTTTTGGCCGATGATGGAAGCGTGATGAGTCTCCGAAAAACAGTGAGCAATGATAAAAAGCAGGAGGTGTGTGTGTGTGTGTGTGTGTGTGTGTGTGTGTTGTGTGTGTGTGTGTGTGTGTGTGTGGTACAAAGATAAATTGAATTATGTTGGTAGAGACTCTGTGTGTGTCTGTTTGCATCTCTGTGTGTCTCTCTCTCTCTTTCTGTGTGTATTCCTGTGTGTGTGTGTGTTTGTCTCTGTGTGCGTGTTTCTCTCTCTTTCTGTGTGTGTGTGTGTGTGTGTGTGTGTGTGTGTGTGTGTGTGTGTGTGTGTGTGTGTGTGGTACAAAGATACATTGAATTATTTTGGTAGAGACTTAAAGGAAATGGAATTGTCCTTTTTGTGACTTTGGATTTAAAACATTTTGGCTGTACCTAGAAATGTGAAGGGCATCACTCATACTTACGTGACTAATAGTCACGTAAGAAGAAAAAGTGAAGGATTTGAAGCATCACACCTCAAAAACTTCTTACAATGACAGATTATTTAGGAGTATTTAAGACATTTCAGGTGTATATCAGTATGTAGTGTCTTTACTTTAAAGAGTCCTCTCCTGCTGATGTTCAGGTGTATATCAGTATGTAGTGTCTCTACTTTAAAGAGTCCTCTCCTGCTGATGTTCAGGTGTATATCAGTATGTAGTGTCTCTACTTTAAAGAGTTCTCTCCTGCTGATGTTCAGGTGTATATCAGTATGTAGTGTCTCTGCTTTAAAGAGTCCTCTCCTGCTGATGTTCAGGTGTATATCAGTATGTAGTGTCTCTACTTTAAAGAGTCCTCTCCTGCTGATGTTCAGGTGTATATCAGTATGTAGTGTCTCTACTTTAAAGAGTCCTCTCCTGCTGATGTTCAGGTGTATATCAGTATGTAGTGTCTCTACTTTAAAGAGTCCTCTCCTGCTGATGTTCAGGTGTATATCAGTATGTAGTGTCTCTACTTTAAAGAGTCCTCTCCTGCTGATGTTCAGGTGTATATCAGTATGTAGTGTCTCTACTTTAAAGAGTTCTCTCCTGCTGATGTTCAGGTGTATATCAGTATGTAGTGTCTCTGCTTTAAAGAGTCCTCTCCTGCTGATGTTCAGGTGTATATCAGTATGTAGTGTCTCTACTTTAAAGAGTCCTCTCCTGCTGATGTTCAGGTGTATATCAGTATGTAGTGTCTCTACTTTAAAGAGTCCTCTCCTGCTGATGTTCAGGTGTATATCAGTATGTAGTGTCTCTACTTTAAAGAGTCCTCTCCTGCTGATGTTCAGGTGTATATCAGTATGTAGTGTCTCTACTTTAAAGAGTCCTCTCCTGCTGATGTTCAGGTGTATATCAGTATGTAGTGTCTCTACTTTAAAGAGTCCTCTCCTGCTGATGTTCAGGTGTATATCAGTATGTAGTGTCTCTACTTTAAAGAGTCCTCTCCTGCTGAGTCGTTCAGGTGTATATCAGTATGTAGTGTCTCTACTTTAAAGAGTCCTCTCCTGCTGATGTTCAGGTGTATATCAGTATGTAGTGTCTCTACTTTAAAGAGTCCTCTCCTGCTGATGTTCAGGTGTATATCAGTATGTAGTGTCTCTCATGTCTCCATGCTCTAATGTTCAAAAAGCTCTTTATTGTTCTCATACTGCCTGTGCTGCAGCACCTCTTTTCACCCTCTGTCTGAAACCAGAGCCCAGTCTGTTCTGATTGGTTAGCTGGCCGGCTCTGTTGTGATTGGTCAACCAGCTTAGAAATGTCCCGCCCCTTAGCCTTTTACGTACATTCTGACGGAGAATAGTGCCTCATCTTCTTTGGTTGTTTTTAACAGCTGTGTTTCAGAGGTCGTCGTTGTCTCCTCGTTGTGACGCTCGTCTCTCTTTAATCTCGTTCATAAGTGAGATTAATGTCAGAGGAACAGCAGATCAATACCCGTGTTCCCCCGGGGAAGGAGATTAATGCGGGACCAGGAGTCGCCTGAGAGGCTGTAAGTAGGACACCCCCCCCAGAGGAAATAATTCACATCTTAACGAGCTGCTAATGAGACAGACAGTGATATAATGTGAGAGAATATGTTCCTGTGTCACATCAGCACTTTGGAAGATGAATCAGAGGGTTATTAATTAATGCATCACAGTGTTCAGAGATGGCAAGAGTACATCCTTTACTCAAGTAGAAGTACAGATACTCGTGTTTAAAAATACTCTGGTAAAAGTAGAAGTACTGACTAAACTTCTTTACTCAAGTAAAAGTAAAGAGGCTTTGAAATGTACTTCAGTAAAAAGTACCCATAACTAGCAGCTGTTTTAAAGAGTACCTGACCTCCCTTTATATTAATAGAACAATAATGTCATTGTTAGCTAATGAATGTTTCCATGCTGAACAACGGCAACATGACAACGTTTTCATTGGTCCCTCTTCTTTAGAGAAGACCAGGAAATGATGGATACACGGATCGTGTTCAAATCAATAGGCACGCAATGACTCTAAATAATAATGATCACGCCACCAAACACACATTCAGACTAAGGAACCAGCCTGTTTGGAACATGGAAGAAGTAGAAAGTACAGGTATTTGGGTACAACATGTAAGAAGTAGAAAGTACAGGTATTTGGGTTCAACATGTAAGAAGTAGAAAGTACAGGGATTTGTGTAAGAAATGTAAGAAGTAAAAGTAAAAAGTCGTCAGAAAAATAAGTAGTGGAGTAAAGTACTGATACCAGAAAAATGTACTTAAAGGTGGGGTAGGTAATTTTGGAGAAACCAGCTCGAGTGCGCTAGAATTTGAAAATACACAGCCGGAAAAAATCTGCCACTTCCTCACAGAGCCCCTCCTCCAACACACACGAACGAGCACATGACCAATGAGGGCACGAGATCAGTTTGTGCACAGATGGAAGGCTGACAGGCAGGTAGGCCATCCAGTTATTTTAGCTGGGCCGGCTAAAATAACTGGTCGTGCTTTTTACAGCGCCACGGCTTCCACAGATGAATTTTTTAATGTATTTATTGTCAAAGCATTTAATATATTCATTGCTATCGGGATGTTAAGAGCATTCCATGGAATATAACAAAAAGTGGATCTGAAATAAATTACATACCCCACCTTTAAGTACAGTAACGACGTATTTGTACTGCACTACTTCTACTACTTCACTACCTAAGTATATCTATCTATCTATCTATCTATCTATCTATCTATCTATCTATCTATCTATCTATCTATCTATCTATCTATCCATCTATCTATCTATCTATCTATCTATCTATCTATCTATCTATCTATCTATCTATCTATCTCTCTCGCCTCCAGGTAAATATTCCGATGTTTCAATCCAAAAAGAAAACTCAGATTTCTCATCTCATCGACATTTCTATAATCTTCTGCGCCCTGGAAGGAGTTTTACTAAAGCTGCTTTTAAAACCGTTTGCTTGCAGACAAAAGACCAAAAAGCTGCTTTAAAAATACCTGTGTAGGTGTAGACTTTAGGCCGATCAATATGGAAATTATATTCCTTGTGTTAAAAACAATTCAACACACATCTCAAATGAAATATAAACTCCTGCTCTCGACCTACATCCTGCAACGCTTTTATTTTTAGATTAGATTTGAAAATATTGTGGAAAACTACTTTTTCTTTTACTGTATATATCCTATGTTTAATAATGTATAATAATAGTGTAACAGGGATGTAAAAGGGGAATATTAATGTGTAATATGGAAGTAATATTGCTGTTACTTTGGTGTACAGTAATAAGGGTGTAATACCAGCGTAATATGTGTATAATACTGGTGTAATAGGGGTGTGTTAATGTATAATATAGGTGTATTATAGGTGTTATGTAGAACAAAGCAATCACTGTGAATGCCCATCCAAGTGTTAGTGGAAAATGACATAAAAACAACAAGTAGAAGTATTGCAATAGCAAAATAAATACAGGCTATTCAGGTAAAACACAAGGTCGTTTTTAGTCACTGAGCGCGAGTAGAAATGTGCAAAACAATCACACTCATTATGCAACAGTTTTAACACCTATTTATGTCCACACATCATCAAACTATATTTACACTGTGAGGTTATTTCTGCTGCAGAAACACCTGCATAACACATTATGAAACACTGTAGAAAAGCTGCCACATGCATTTCTGAGGTGGGTCCTCTCACAGATATACAGTTTATGGTCCTCTGACATACCGTAAACTCTGCTTTATATTCAGTCTGTGAGTCATGAGCTTACACAACACGTCCAGAAGCTTTAATGTGTTTCTGTGGATGAAAAGAGACCCGTCCTCCTGCTCCTCTCTGCAGAAAAAACACATTGATTTCTGTCAGAGAAACAGTGGGAGGACACACCATTGTATTCTGAAACAGTTTGTCAGACTGCGTGAGTCATCGTAAAAAAATTAAATAATAAAAGACACTCCGTTTTTATTTTTTTATTCCCTGCAGCGAGGCGGTGTTTATGAAGGTGATTATCAGAGATTAATAACCGCTGCCCTCTTTCTACCTCACTGGGAAAACACAGCGGGACAATAAAGTGTCCTGATAATATATATCAAATAAGACTACTGTATAAAAGACTATACTGTAAAAAAGAACACTGTGAGACTGACTCAGAGTAGTTGTTGCTACCCAATTTGTAAAAATAGCAGTGACAGGAAGTAACTCATCAAATCAGGTTTCTGCCATGGATTGGGTGAAAAAAAGCGGTTAACACAAGCTGAAGAGATGTTAACGTTTTGTTCTACGACATAAAATACATCAGTATATACCCCAC
>CM062282.1:2818382-2895882 GCA_031216635.1 Dissostichus eleginoides | reverse complement strand
AATAATGTAGTTATTTCATTATTAAACATCTGAACTCTTTAAAAAACCTCCATAAACATTCATCTGGTTGCATCGTGCAATTTATTTATCTATATATCATATTCCATTTACGTGTTTATAGACTCTTCTTGCACTATTTTATTTCTATTGTTATTTCTTTCACTATTTTTATTGGTTTAATTTGTTTTATGTCCTATATATTCATGTTGCACTGGGTTAGGGTTAGGAGGAGCCTGTGACTTTTTCATTGCCTGAACTAAGGTTCCCACTGATAAATAACTAATAACTGTCCTTGAACTGAAGAGTTTCATCCTTTAAAATACATTTGCACAGCCAGAAAACACCTTCCAAAGGTTGAAAAGTGTTGAACGAAATGGAAATAAATGCATCTACAAACTGAACGTTTTTAACCTTCTTTTTGTTTGTCTTTGTGTTTCTGTTTTCGTCTCGTTGCAAGTGCATTTATGAGATAGTTGTGCAAAATGTTGCTGCTAAATCAAAAGCAATAAAAAAGAAACTGCGTCCCATTAAAGCAAAACTCGTAATATTTTCTCCATCTTCTCTCTCAGATGCAACAAGGAGAGAAAACTGTGTCACACACACACACACACACAATGCCGGAGTGTATAACGATATTTCATGGACGCACGATGACCCGGCGTCTCGCTCTGTTAACCTGTCTGATCAGAGGAAGGATTTCCCTCCAAACTTTATCACCAACATTCATCCAAGGACGATTTATATATAAAAAATAAATATACATTTCATATAAAGCGTGGAGCAGCAGGCGGAGGGTAATTCCTCTCCTGCTACTGAAGCTGTGAAATGTGCAAATGCATGAGAAAGGAAAGCGGTTTGAGAAATGATCAGAAATATCCATTTCTTACAGAGTGACCTCGCTGCGGAGGATAGGATCACTGAGGAGGAGATTCAATCCTCCCTCATCTCCTCATCTCTGAAATCTATTGCTCTCCTTTCTTTCATCATAACTCATCAGTCCCACTCACCTTAAACCATCCCCATTTATCCACATATTGATCGTCATTATACATGAAGTTCTTAAAAAAAAAATGCTGCAGGATTTTATCTGAATGCACAAAAAAACCTGCAAAAAAGGCTATTTTTCCATTAAAATATACCGTGTTTTTTCTTCTTGTGAGTCAAATCGCATTTCCGCTGCATGATGTATATTTTGTGCCGTGTGCAGAAGGTGACAGTGATTACAGGTTACAGCGGACCTGAACTCTGATGTGTTTACGACACAAACACAATATCCGTGCTCCGGGTGCACATAATAAACCCACTTATCATACTGCTGGGAAAACAAGATCATTCATTTCTAGGAGCGATGTTTGAAGAATCACAGGAATTGGTTAAAAAAAACTGCAAATAATGAATGAATAAATACTTAAACACACATACAAATACAACGAAAAGAGAATTCAACAGTTCTCTGATATGTATGCCCTGAAATAATATAATATAAAAACAGTGGAATAGAATTATGAAAAAAGGTAAACAAGAATTTCAAGTTTACAAGTTTGAGAGTGAGTGTTTCCTCCCTCTGAGTGTGAGTGTATTCTCCCTCTGAGTGTGAGTGTATCCTCCCTCTGAGTGTGAGTGTATTCTCCCTCTGAGAGTGAGTGTATCCTCCCTCTGAGTGTGAGTGTATTCTCCCTCTGAGAGTGAGTGTTTCCTCCCTCTGAGTGTGAGTGTATCCTCCCTCTGAGTGTGAGTGTATTCTCCCTCTGAGTGTGAGTGTATTCTCCCTCTGAGTGTGAGTGTATCCTCCCTGTGAGTGTATCCTCCCTCTGAGTGTGAGTGTTTCCTCCCTCTGAGTGTGAGTGTATCCTCCCTCTGAGTGTGAGTGTATCCTCCCTCTGAGTGTGAGTGTATTCTCCCTCTGAGTGTGAGTGTATTCTCCCTCTGAGTGTGAGTGTATCCTCCCTCTGAGTGTGAGTGTATTCTCCCTCTGAGTGTGAGTGTATCCTCCCTGTGAGTGTATCCTCCCTCTGAGAGTGAGTGTATCCTCCCTCTGAGTGTGAGTGTTTCCTCCCTCTGAGTGTGAGTGTATTCTCCCTCTGAGTGTGAGTGTATTCTCCCTCTGAGTGTGAGTGTATTCTCCCTCTGAGTGTGAGTGTATCCTCCCTCTGAGTGTGAGTGTATCCTCCCTCTGAGTGTGAGTGTATTCTCCCTCTGAGTGTGAGTGTATCCTCCCTCTGAGTGTGAGTGTATTCTCCCTCTGAGTGTGAGTGTATTCTCCCTCTGAGAGTGAGTGTTTCCTCCCTCTGAGTGTGAGTGTATCCTCCCTCTGAGTGTGAGTGTATTCTCCCTCTGAGAGTGAGTGTATCTCCTCTTGAGAGTGAGTGTATCCTCCCTCTGAGTGTGAGTGTATTCTCCCTCTGAGAGTGAGTGTATCCTCCCTCTGAGTGTGAGTGTATCCTCCCTCTGAGTGTGAGTGTATCCTCCCTCTGAGAGTGAGTGTATCCTCCCTCTGAGTGTGAGTGTATCCTCCCTCTGAGTGTGAGTGTATCCTCCCTCTGAGAGTGAGTGTATCCTCCCTCTGAGTGTGAGTGTATTCTCCCTCTGAGAGTGAGTGTATCCTCCCTCTGAGAGTGAGTGTATCCTCCCTCTGAGTGTGAGTGTATTCTCCCTCTGAGAGTGAGTGTATCCTCCCTCTGAGTGTGAGTGTATTCTCCCTCTGAGTGTGAGTGTATCCTCCCTCTGTGTGTATCCTCCCTCTGAGAGTGAGTGTATCCTCCCTCTGAGTGTGAGTGTATCCTCCCTCTGAGTGTGAGTGTATTCTCCCTCTGAGTGTGAGTGTATCCTCCCTGTGAGTGTATCCTCCCTCTGAGTGTGAGTGTATTCTCCCTCTGAGTGTGAGTGTATCCTCCCTCTGAGTGTGAGTGTATTCTCCCTCTGAGTGTGAGTGTATCCTCCCTGTGAGTGTATCCTCCCTCTGAGTGTGAGTGTATCCTCCCTCTGAGTGTGAGTGTTTCCTCCCTCTGAGTGTGAGTGTATTCTCCCTCTGAGTGTGAGTGTATCCTCCCTCTGAGTGTGAGTGTTTCCTCCCTCTGAGTGTGAGTGTATCCCCTTCTGAGTGTGAGTGTATCCCCCTTCTGAGTGTGAGTGTATTCTCCCTCTGAGTGTGAGTGTATCCTCCCTCTGAGTGTGAGTGTATTCTCCCTCTGAGTGTGAGTGTTTCCTCCCTCTGAGTGTGAGTGTATCCCCCTTCTGAGTGTGAGTGTATTCTCCCTCTGAGTGTGAGTGTATCCTCCCTCTGAGTGTGAGTGTATTCTCCCTCTGAGTGTGAGTGTTTCCTCCCTCTGAGTGTGAGTGTATTCTGCAGCAGCTCCACATTAGCATAAGTCATGACTATTGTCACCCAGTGGGAACGATAAACTGAAGGGAGGGTGCGCCCGTCAGCCTGTCTACATATTAAATATTCTGTTGGGAAAACTGGCCACCATTCTTCCTTTTCCCAGGCTGCCTTTCTGTAACACATATTTTCCATCTCCTCCATTTATGCATGACTTCTCCGTGGCTACAGACGTGTCACACAGAGAGAAATTCATTTTGAATCAACATGCGGGAAGACGAAAGGCCCATTGTGTTCAACAAGAAATATGAATCCTCCCCACTGCTTTTTATTCTACCCTCTATTCCCTTTATTGTTGGCTTCACAAAGACGTGCATCCTATCATTCGAACAGGTCGATGTAAGGCTGGCTTTTTAATCAAATCCAACCTGAAAAGTGTGAAAACATCTGAAGAAAATGTTTTCAAGAAGCCAGGGAGAAGGAGAAACATTGATGAAGAGTTGTGTCTCTAAATCCAAAATAAACAAAGTCATAATCTGAGAAAAATACTAAATCTGAGAAAAATGTCTAGTTCTGAGTAAAATCAAAATTGTGAAAATAATGAAAATCTGAGAAAAAAGTCAAATTCTTAGAAAAAAGATCAAAATGTAAGAAAGGTCAAATATCTGAAGAAAATGTTTCCAAGAAGCCAGTGAGAAGGAGAAACATTGATGAAGAGTTGTGTCTCGGAGTCCAAAAAATATATGTCAAAATCTTAGAAAGTCTAATTCTGAGAAAAAGATCTATATCTGAGAAAGAGTCAAAAGATATAAAGATAAATAGTCCCAAACATTTAAAAAGGTCAAATTCTAGGAAAAAATTCAAGAAAATTAGAACAAGTACAAATTCAAAAAAGTCAAAAAAAAGACAAAAACTGAGAAGAAAAAACTATTCTGAGAAAAAAAGGCTAAATTGGAGAAAGGTCAAAAACTGAAGAAAAAAAAATCTAATTCTGCAAAAAGTCAAAATCGGAGAAGAACATCTAAATCTGAAAAATATAATATCCTGGAAAAAATTCAATTCTGAGAACCAGGATGCATTGAGCACTAGCTTGAAATCGCCCAGTTGAAATACTGTAGCTGAGTTGTGTGTCCTTAGTCCAAGACCTCAACAACTCTATCATTTTCCACAATCGTCACAATAAAAGCCCAACTTTAATTCCCAGTTAAATGTCCCAGCTGACCCGAGCAAAGCCTCCAGCTCTCAGTAAACCTTCACGCACACAAACGCTCTCCATCACTGACAGCATCCAAACCAAAACTGCAGACGCCGACATTTACTCATGCAGAATTAATCACTTTCTGTTTGCAGCAGGCTACATTTTTTTAAAGTGTGAATAAATACGGCTGAATATCCGAGTCAGCAAAACCCCCGTAAGATGCTTCATCATCCAAAACATCAGTGTCCCGTGAAATGAGAGCGATGGATGCAGTAATAATAACTCAGTATCGCACAGTCAGTAAATCATTGCTAAAGTCACCATAAACCACACAACAGGTGCCAAAATGTCCCTTTTCAACATTTTCCAAAAGCCATCTGGTTTTTCCTGTTAGTTAGCTCAGCGGTACCCAAGCTTTTTTGCGCCACGGACCGGTTTCTTGTAGGACAATATTTTCACGAATATTGACTTTTTCTCAGAATTAGATCTTTTTCTTAGATTTTAATTTTTTTCTCATATTTAATTTTTTTCTCATATTTTGACTTTTTTCTCAGAATTTAACTTTCTCTCAGATTTTGACTTATTTTCTCAGATTTAGAATTTTTTCTAAGAATTCGGTTTTTTTTTCTAATAATTTGATGTTTTTCTAAGAATTCAACTTTTTTTCAGAAATTAACTTTTTCTCAGATTTAGAATTTTTTCTAAGAATTCGTTTTTTTTTCTCAGAATTTAACTTTTTCTTAGATTTTAATTTTGTTCTCATTTATTATTTTTTTCTCATATTTCGACTTTTCTAAGAATATTACTTTTTTCTCAAAATTTTGACTTTTTTCAGAACTAAACTTTTTCTTCGAATTTTACTTTTCTCTCAGATTTAGAACTTTTTTCTAAGAATTTTTTCTTCTTTCTCGGTTTTACTTATTCCTAAGAATTTGACAAAGGATACGTAAAACCAACATTTGCAGTAACGATAAGACATTTTTAACATGCACCATTTTTTTGCGTGCTCAACTGTTAACAACGTAGACGCCACTTTCTGCTCTATCCTTTTATTTCAGTGTTTGTTTACATTTCGTCGTGTGCTTTTCTGTTTTATTTGTTCTATGTCCTATATGTTGCACTGTTGGAGGAGCCTGTGACCAAAGTTTTCAATAGCCATATCTACACTGAGCCCATGACAATAAAGCCTTGAATCTTGAATCTTGTCCTTGGTTGAAAGTATGTTTAACTTTCGAGAACCGCTTGTAAAGTCACGACAAACACTCAATCACAGCCGGAATATATCTTTCCTGTTTTCCTCTATTCCTTATCTGTTCTTCCTCAAACATCAGGCTCCGGTCTACATTTTATGAGCTCCGCTGCTAAAATATCACGATCAAAATATCTTTTTGAAACGAGGACCAACACAGACGCACAGAAGGATGTATGTGGTCATTTTTCTAAATAAAACATCTTTCCGACTGATGATCAATAACATATTTTTTCATTCACTCTTTCTGTACGGCCCACTGAGTTAGCTGAAGTAAATATGTCAGGAGATAATACAGTTATAAGTGTAACTATAGTTTGTGAAGTTAGTTTTAATATTGAGTGCTTTGTTGAGGAAATGCATCACTTTGAATTTGTTATTTGCATAAAATACCAGCATAGTCTTGATCTTTGACACTTCATATGCAAATCTCTACTGTATAACTAAATGTTACTTTATATTCAGTGTCTGTGGTTGGATTTTCCGGCAAATAATTCAGCATGTGCTTTCTTGCCTTCATCCAGAAGAAAGTTAGCTTAGCTTAGCCTGAAACAGAAGTACAATGGATGTGAAGCTGCAGCATTCACTGACATATTGTGTGATGTGGGAGGGAGGCTGTGGCGCAGTGGACTAGTGCGTTGGTGTTGGGATCAGGGGAGCACAGGTTCAAACCCCACTGCAGTCAACATGTCGTTGTGTCCCTGAGACACTTCACCCAAAATTGCTCCTGTGGCGATTGCCCACAGTATTGAGTATGTTAGTCGCTTTGGATAAAAGCGTCTAACAAGTAAAATGGGATGTGATGTGGAGGCAGGGCCATTAAAAAAGCCAATGGAAGTGGTGAGGGAGAGCTTTTTCTGGTCAGGAGCACTCAGAGAGGAAATAAACTTTCAGCATGGATCACCTCTGACCTGTGATTTTTCTCTTTATGTTCCAGAAAGTGCAGCAAATTAAAGAGTGTGTGGGACAAGGATGTTTTACAACCGGCCTCACATCTCTTTTCTTTCCCTTTTTATGTTATGTATATATTATCTGCTATATCCTGCACAACTATCATTACAGGGCTGCAGGAATGAGTCCTAAACCCTGACACAACTCAGTTAGCCACCTTTAGCTTAGCGGTGGTGACGTGAAGTCATGTGACCGTGCTGTAGTTCCTTTATAGCCCAACATTAGCCTCCTTTAGCTTAGCGGTGGTGACGTGAAGTCATGTGACCGTGCTGTAGTTCCTTTATAGTCCAAAATTAGCCACCTCTAGCTTAGCGGTGGTGATGTGAAGTCATGTGACCGTGCTGTAGTTCCTTTATAGCCTTCTTAGTGATTCTTAGCAAGAATGAATATCTGGAACTGAGCTTCTGGAAGTGGTAAATATGGGAGCAGATGTTTTGACACTTTAAGGTTGGATTTTATTAAAATGACTTTGCCTGTCCAATGATAGGATGGACACCATTTTTGTACGTAGCCAAGATTGCCTAAGAAGAACTCTTTGACCATTATGAGAGCATTAAAAAGAATATGTAAGTACAGACGTATGCAGATTGAGACACAGCTTTGATATATATGTGTGTGTGTGTGTGTGTGTGTGTGTGTGTGTGTGGGTGTGTGTGTGGGTGTGTGTGTGTGTGTGTGTGTGACGTTATATAAGCATCCTGTCTGCAGGTGTTCACCACAGCATGTGTAATGGCTCTGAATGGAAACTATCAGTGAAGACAGACGCACAATGACTCCCCACTGACGCAGAATCAAACGCACCCACATCTGAGTGGGTGGGGGGTCTCAGCGCTGTTAATGGTGGGATATTAAAACCATCCTCCCTGAGCGTGGATCGTTTGTCCGAAGGAGCCCGCTGTGTTGGAGGAGAAAGACATTTGTGAGCGTCTGTTTCCTGGAGACAAAAGACAGATTCCCCACATTATACATAATTCATACGTCATTAAGATAAATGACGGCAAAGGGTTTTTAAAGAAGTCTGAAAAACTAAGTAGAAAATTCCGCCGGCCCCGGATGAGTGGTATTTTTGTTTTGTGTTTAAGTTACGGAGTGGACGGCTTATTATTATTATTATTATTATTTGAATGAAAAAATGATATTAACCTTAGAAGTTCAAGTGAATTGTCAAATAAAATATAATTAAAAATATTTATACAAACATTATAAGTTAAAATTAGAATGTTCAATACAAAAAAAAAAAAAATGGAATAAACATTTGAAGTTAAAGTAAATGGTGAAATTTGTGAGCGTCTGTTTCCTGAAGACAAAAGAGAGATCCCCACATTATAAATAACTTATACGTCATTGAGATAAATGAGGGCAAGGGTTTTAAAAAACTCTGAAAAAAGCTGAGTCTGACTTCGGGCTGCACGATATTGGAAAAAACTGACATTGCGATATTTCTTCCCCTGCGATATGAAAAAATACAGGAAATGAAGAAGAGACAGTTTTTTTTTCCCACAAACCTTCCTTTCTTCAACTTTAATGCTATGCAATTGGTATTTTATTAACGATATTTAACCGGATGAAGGATTTTAGTCACGGACGTCTGGATCTTAAGTTATCAGAGCAACAGGCTGAGCGAGCTCGGTTAGCAGCGCCGAACTGCCCTGGAGAAACACATGAAACCACTTTATCCAGTGTTTCTACCTTTAATCTCCGGGTCCGTTTGCTCTGGAGATTTGATTGTGATCGGTGGTTTGCTGTCACTCACTCAAGAACCCCTGACATGAGAGCCGCGCAAGTCTTCCCTTTGTAGCAAGCAGCAAAATAATTGTAACATGACGTGTTTGAGTTAATTTGCCTTAATATCGCAAGTCCTAAAAAATAATGTGATGTGAATATCGCGCATGCGCATAACGCGATTATCGTCACGACACGATATATCGTGCAGCCCTAGTCTGACTGCAGTTGAGCTTTAATTCACAACCACAGTAAAACTAGCTGAGGGTCCGTTGTGATTTCATTTCAAATTTACGAAGCGTAAAGCCAGAAAATCTTCCTCTCGGACGCTCCGGATGATAACCTGTTGTATTTTTGTTTTGTGTTGAAGTTGTGGAGTGGACGGCTCAACATCTGCAGGATTTAATACGGTTATTATTATTATATCTGTTGGAAAAAAGGGTTGTTTTTATAAAAAAGTATGACCATTAAACTGAGCCTGAAAAAAGCCTTGGTGTTCGAGGGTTTTTGGGACAGTTTGATTTATAATATAACAAATAATAATAACTCTAAAAAGTTAAAGGAAGAACGTGCAAAATAAGTTATTTAAAAAACTGAAGAAGTTAAAGTAAATTGTCCAAAAATAAAATAGGATTTAAAATATTTATATAAACATAATAAATTCAAATTAGAATGTTTGAAGTTAAAGTAAATGGTGCGAGACAAAATAAAAATGATTAAAAAGGTTACATCAAATGAAGGAATTCACCTCTTTTCACCCTCTGTCTGAAACCAGAGCCAGTCTGCTCTGATTGGTTTGCTGGCCGGCTCTGTTTTGATTGGTCAACCGCTTAGAGGTGTCCTGCCCCTTTGTCTATCACGTACAATGTGTTGGAGCGTTAGCCAATAGGAGCGGGAGTAATCCACAGTGATGTCACTATGTTGCGGATGTAATTACGTGAAAGTACATTTACTCTAGAACTGGAGTCGGCTAAAGTACAATTTTTAGGCATTTAAGTCAATTTTCTGCTTCTTTCTGCCTCCATTACACAATAATAATAATTATAATAATAATAATAATGCTCGTTATAATAAAACGTAACTTTCGATACAGATTGCAGGAAATACGTCACAAAAAATCCTTTGTTTGCAGAAACATTTGAACCACATTATAGAGACTAGACTTCAAGCATGACAGATTTCAATTCATCCATAAACTAAACTTTGCTTGAACTACTTTTGGAAACAGACGTGTGGGCTTTTTTATGGAAGGAACAAAATGACTGAAGAATAGTTTCAGGACTTTCCTAAAAAGAGGAGGAGGAGGTGTTTCTTCATCCCGCTCTGTGACATCAATCTCTGACCGTTTGAAATCCAATCCTCCGACCACGGAAAACAATTTCCTCCCTTCAGCTCATCCTCTTATCTCTCTGCTCCGAGGGTTTTATTATCCACTTGTGAGGAAGCTTCTCTTCTGCAATGAGCTTCCTCTCCTTTCCATCATCCTCTTCCTCTCCCTCTTCCTCCTCTGTCTGCACATCTCAGTTTGTGCACAGACTCTGACAACTTGTGTCACTCAAGAGCTTTTAAAGCCAGAAAAAGACAGGTTTTCTCAGTGCTTTGAGTTTGTTTCCAGCCTCAGACGCTGTGAAACTCCAGATTTGTTTTCAACGATATGATCTGGCTCTGAAAACGTGTCACCGTCTGTATTTTCTTTCACTTTTTCCCCTTTATTTTGGGGTTTCTTTGTGTCACTGAAGAGCTTTTAAAGCCAGAAAAATTATCTACGAAATAAATTATCTAAAGATATACTAACTCTGGATGGCATTCATTTGGCCTCCAGTGAGACTGTAAGGAACCTTGGTGTTATATTTGATCAGGATTTATCCTTTAACGCCCACATAAAATCAATCTCAAGGACCGCCTTCTTTCATCTACGTAACATTGCAAAAATCAGGCATATCTTGCCTCAAAACGATGCACAGAAACTAGTCCATGCATTCGTTACTTCAAGGCTGGATTATTGTAACTCTTTATTATCAGGGTGTACCAAGAAGTCAGTAGAGTCGCTTCAGCTGATTCAAAATGCTGCAGCACGTGTACTAACCAGAGTTAGGAAAAGGGATCACACTACTCCTGTTCTGGCTGCCTTACACTGGCTCCCTATAGAACATAGGATAGAATTTAAAATTCTTCTTCTCGCCTACAAAGCCCTTAATGGGCAGGCGCCATCTTACCTTAAAGAACTCATTATACCCTACTGTCCTACTAGGGCATTGCGTTCCAAGAATGCAGGGTTGTTGGTTGTTCCTAGAGTCTCTAAAAGTACAATGGGAGCCAGAGCCTTTTCTTATCAAGCTCCACTTTTGTGGAATCAGCTTCCAGTTTGTGTTCGGGCGGCAGACAGCCTATCCGTTTTTAAGAGTACGCTTAAGACCTTCCTTTTTGATAAAGCTTATAGTTGATAAAAGAATCTAATAAGAGTGCATTGACGTGGACACGTTGTGCCTCTTCACCTATACATCTTAGTTCTTACTCTTTTTCCTTACTGATGGTATGTAATTCGGTTGTGTGTGTAGACGGTGGAAGCAGGGAGAGGCATAGACGTGCCTTGATCCCTGCCGAGTCGACGCACAGCTGTTGATTGGTGTCAGTGCCAAAACACTTTTTAGGAGCAATGCGCTCATGGTATAGATGTGGCACATACATCTTAGTTCCTACTCTTTTCCCTCACCCTATCCTAAGGGAGTGCATGTACGTAGATACGTTGTGCCTCTCCACCTCTGTTCCTTACTTCCTACTTGCTACCCCTTATCCCTCAACCTATCCTAAGGGAGTGCATGTACGTAGACACGTTGTGCCTCTCCACCTCTCTTCCTTACTTCTTACTTGCTACCCCTTATCCCTCAACCTATCCTAAGGGAGTGCATGTACGTAGACACGTTAGTTTAGCTGCTATAGGCTTGGACTGTCGGGGGACCCCTTACTTCTTCCTTCTGTCTGTCTGTACCTGTGTACTTTCATGTTCCGATTAACCCAGCTTCCCCCAAATTTCTTTTTGTTGTCTATATCTACGCCGGGATCCTGAGTCGTGGCTGATCCTGTTGCTGTGGTCCTGTGTCCTGGATCCTGTGTCCTGGATCCTCTATCCTGTGTCCTGGATCTGAGTCCTGGACTTCGAGTCGTGGCTGAACCTGTCTCTGCGGTCCTGCCTGACTCTCATCATACTACTTCCCTGATGGCTCCCACAGGATTGTTGACATCCTCGTGGATTCATCTTCTTATTATAGACACCTTGCTCCGAGGGTTTTATTATCCACTTGTGAGGAAGCTTCTCTTCTACAATGATCTTCCTCTCCTTTCCATCATCCTCTTCCTCTTCCTCCTCTGTCTGCAGATCTCAGTTTGTGCACAGACTGACAACTTGTGTCACTGAAGAGCTTTTAAAGCCAGAAAAAGCCAGATTTTCTCAGTGCTTTGAGTTTGTTGCAGCCTCAGACGCTGTGAAACACCAGATTTGTTTTAAAGTATATGATCTGGCTCTGAAAACGTGTCACCATTCGTCTTTTCTTTCACTTTTCCCCGTTTATTCTGGGGTTTCTGTGGGAGTTTTTTTGCCCACTGAGGCATATGTGTAATTTGTGAAAAAGGCTGTGTAAATAAAGTTTGATTGATTGAATTAGAACGCAACCTCTTTCGAAATCTGCACAGCTCTCCACTTTAAATCACATTTTTTCCTGTATTTAATTTATTGTATATCTATACTTTGTGTACATATTTCTCTCATAATAATAAGAAACATTTATTTTTGAATTCTTTAATTTAATTAATTTACTTATAGGTATTTATTTTTTTGCATTTTACGAAATAAAATACTCTTAAATGTTTTTATAGAAATGTGTTACTTCTTTATCTGGCCATTTTAATTACTTTACAGATTATTATTATATATTTAATTTTTGTATTATATACATTTTTTATTTATTTTTTTATTTATTATTTTCTTGCATTTTAAGAAATAAAATATACCGTTAATCGTTTTTATAAAAAAATGTATTTCTTAATTCACTACATTTATCTGACAACTTTAATTACTTTACAGATTATTATCATATATATTTATCATGTTTTTTTCATGTTAAAAATAATCCATCTCAAAGTAAAAAATATTCATTTAATCCCACATTTTTTATACGTGTTTTTCTCCAGATGTGGTGATATTTGTACACTTCAGTAGGAAATATTGAAGCATTAACTGGCTCCATTATGTGAGAGGAGGTGAGTCGTGGGGGAGTCGGCGTGAGAAATGAAATTGGATCTGAAGCGAGGACGGAGGAGGAGGTGAGCTATGGATTTAATACAGAGGACGAGATGTGTGGCATTATCTGATTGTGTTGCTGCAGAAAAGAGACGTACAAATACTCAACCAGTTAAGCCCCATGCCCCCGGTACCGGAAAAATGTAATTTATTATTTTAAAGACCAAGTGTGACCAGGCAGGAACATCATCAGGAGAGGACTCTTTAAAGTAGAGACACCACATACTGATATACACCTGCAACTCAGCAGGAAAGGACTCTTTAAAGTAGAGACACTACATACTGATATACACCTGAACATCAGCAGGAGAGGACTCTTTAAAGTAGAGACACTACATACTGATATACACCTGCACATCAGCAGGAGAGGACTCTTTAAAGTAGAGACACTACATACTGATATACACCTGAACATCAGCAGGAGAGGACTCTTTAAAGAAGAGACACTACATACTGATATACACCTGAACATCAGCAGGAGAGGACTCTTTAAAGTAGAGACACTACATACTGATATACACCTGAACATCAGCAGGAGAGGACTCTTTAAAGTAGAGACACTACATACTGATATACACCTGAACATCAGCAGGAGAGGACTCTTTAAAGTAGAGACACTACATACTGATATACACCTGAACATCAGCAGGAGAGGACTCTTTAAAGTAGAGACACTACATACTGATATACCTGAACATCAGCAGGAGAGGACTCTTTAAAATAGAGACACTTCATACTGATATACACCTGAACACCAGCAGGAGAGGACTCTTTAAATTGAGTTTTCTGCATCTGTCTTCACAGGAAGTCAGATGTCAGAAGGGAACAGCGTTGACAACCACTCAAGTTGAAAAACTGCAATACTCTGAAAACTGAAGCGTGACTCTGTGACCTGAAGAACAGCCGCGTCAGCAGAAAGCAGCATAAATGCATGACTAACATCCGAGAGCTCGAGTAAATATCCACAACCCCAAATCAATTATATGCCTCAACACACACTCCAACACACACTCACCTGCTGCTTCTGCAAACTCAGGCGCTCTTCAACTTTAAAAATATTCTCCACAAGAGCACTTCTGTTCAATTCTGTTACTCAACACCTGGACGTCCAACGCTAACACTGCAGCTTTTTATGTTTTAAGTGTGGGATAATTAATAAATGCATCAGAGGATCATAGTCAAAAACACTCATCTATTTATACACCGGTAAAAAAACGTCCCTCAACTTTTCCATCAGGACAAACGTGCTGCAGCTTCAGAAAGGATGCAGATATAAGAACCCAAATGTTCCACATGAAGAAATATCTCCAGCAACTTGACAACACATGCAGCATTTAGAGGACATTCAGCAACTTGAGGAGACATGCACAGCTGGGAGACCAGGGGACACTAAAGAGTGACGCACACAGCTGGGAGACTAGGGGTCACTAAAGAGTGACACACACAGCTGGGAGACCAGGGGACACTAAAGAGTGACGCACACAGCTGGGAGACCAGGGGACACTAAAGAGTGACGCACACAGCTGGGAGACCAGGGGACACTAAAGAGTGACGCACACAGCTGGGAGACTAGGGGACACTAAAGAGTGACGCACACAGCTGGGAGACCAGGGGACACTAAAGAGTGACGCACACAGCTGGGAGACTAGGGGACACTAAAGAGTGACGCACACAACTGGGAGACCAGGGGACAGTAAAGAGTGACGCATACAGCTGGGAGACCAGGGGACAGTAAAGAGTGACGCACACAGCTGGGAGACAAGGGGACACTAAAGAGTGACGCACACAGCTGTGAGACCAGGGGACAGTAAAGAGTGACGGACACAGCTGGGAGAGCAGGGGACACTAAAGAGTGACGCACACAACTGGGAGACCAGGGGACAGTAAAGAGTGACGCACACAACTGGGAGACCAGGGGACAGTAAAGAGTGACGCACACAGCTGGGAGAGCAGGGGACACTAAAGAGTGACGCACACAACTGGGAAATCAGGGGACAGTAAAGAGTGACGCACACAGCTAGGAGACCAGGGGACACTAAAGAGTAACGCACACAGCTAGGAGACCAGGGGACACTAAAGAGTGACGCACACAGCTGGGAGACCAGGGGACACTAAAGAGTGACGCACACTAAAGAGTGACGCACACAACTGGGACCGGTTTCTGAACAAACCAAGTAAAAGGAATTGATGTTTATAAACGTTTGCTCTCCTGGAAGTCCCTTCTATGTCTGAGTGTTTGATCGAGGTTAATGCCCATAAACATTTAGAGGCATTGGTTTTTTTAGGGAAAATCCTGCTCATTCTGCCTGTGTGTGTGTGTGTGTGTGTGTGTGTGTGTGTGTGTGTGTGTGTGTGTGTGTGTCCTCATGCGATTAGTCTCTGCAGAGATGGGCTCTGACATTTAACCATGTTGTCACTGAAAACCCTCGAGCAACGGCTACTCTCTAACAGGATAACATCCTTATTTCTTATCGGATTACACACACACACACACACACACACACACACACACACACGCTCAAACAATCTCCTTCCGTTTGCTGCTTTTCTAACTTATTCTCTTCTCATCCTCGTCTTTACAGATCAGTAGAGAAATAATAAAATAAATACAAATTAATTAGAAATTGAATAAATAAGGGGACGATTTTAAAAAGCGTGAAAGTGAAATAATAAATAAATAATCATTTGTAATGATGTGCAGGTGTATTGTAGTGAATCATTATCAGTAATACTTTATCTATCCTGAGGGAAATTACATTTTCTGACAGATAAATAATGTATACGAAAAATATTTACATGAAAATAAGTAAGTAAAAATATGCAATAAAAACTTTAAGTAAAAATAAAATTAGGAAATGTATTCAAACATAAATTAAAGTCATTAGTATTGTAAAATAATTAAATGAAAGACATAAGAACTGTGAATTGTATTCAAATCAAACTTTATTTACAGACATAAAATGCTTCAAAATCGGGTCGTGGCTGAACCCGTCTCTGCGGTCCTGCCTGGGTCTCGTCATGCTGCTTCCCTGATGGCTCCCACAGGATTGTTGACTTCCTCGTGGATTCATCTTCTTATTACAGACACATGCATTTCCAAACATTTGGTCTACCTACGCTGCAAAATGTATTATCTCTTCGATTTACACACGGCATCTATTGCACGTCTGTCCGTCCTGGGAGAGGGATCCCTCCTCTGTTGCTCTCCCTGAGGTTTCTCCCATGTTCCCCTTTAAACTGTGGGTTTTTTCTCTGGAAGTTTTTCCTTATACGATGTGAGGGTCTCAGGACAGAGGGGGTCGTTTTTCTCATACTGCTATTCTGCACAAACTGTGCTGTTGTATTTGCTGTAAAATGTCTTTACTGTAGGTTACTTTTTTTTATTATATGTACAGCACTTTGGCTCGACCAAAAATTGTTAAATAATGTGCTATATAAATAAAACTTCATTTGATTTGATTTGAAAATCAATAGGTGCATTCATTTGAGTGGAGCCATATTTTCTCTTACGGGAATATATAGGGTACCATTGAATTATGACGACATTGTGGAAACAGCATACGTCTAAACGACACAATCTGAGTGTAGAAGTCTTGAGGCGTGGACCGGTGATATACACGTGAAGTTTGGTGACGATTGGAACATTTTCCTTTGAGTTACAGCGATATCGTGTTTTATGGTGAAGAATGCGTTGCCACGGAAACGCTATATGACAAGACATCAAATTTGGCGATTAGTAACCGTAAAACATTTGAAACACAAATATTTATTCTGCTTATAAAGTCACAAAGTGGGAAAAATCAATCGCACTTTCCCTTTTACCCTTTGTAGTTTCCTGCCGCTAAGCATACTGGGAGTTGTAGTTGTAGTGTGTTGGTGATTGCATGCAGGTGTGTGTGTGTGACATCACTGGAATGACAGCCTCACATACGAGATGACAGCGTCATGACATCATCATGACATCATCATGACATCATCATGACATCATCTTGAGATCACAGGTGGCTTTGGTGCGTGTTCCGGAACTCTCTCTGTCTCTGTAGTAAGGACCTCTGATCTGCATTCATTCTTCACTCCAGATCGGTAAGAGACAGACGCATTCAGACAACCTTCACAGTCTTCTAGACAGACAACTTCTTCCACGGACAAACAGATAATTTGTACCTACGCACAACACAAGTCTACAGACTGTGCCATGGATAGAAGAACCAACCAGAACCAGAGGGGAAACCCCAGGCCCTTTGACCATGGAGCTGTAGCTGATCGAGCTTACAGGCAGATCCACTGCAGAAATGGATGGATATACGGCCTGGATGAGTTTCACATGGCTTTAGGGGAGGAGAGGGCTGGCTTTGGCCACAGGATGTGCAAAGAAAAAGACAATGTCAAACGTCTTGAGGACATCCTGAGTAACAGGAACTCAGGGTTCGACCAAGACAACAAAAGGCTCTTTGACATCATCCAGTACCGTGTGGCAGACATCTCACGTCTGAAGGAGCAGATGGAAGCTGCAGAGAGCCAACACAAGCAGCAGCTGGACGACATGGTGGCACAGCAGCAGAAGCTCTCTGACCAGAACAACGAGGGCAACCTGGTGACCTTTAACCTGCTGCAGAGAAGAGAGCAAGAACTCCTTCAGTGCGAGGAAAAGTTCACCAAGAACCTGGCAGAGAAACACGACATCTGGGAGAGTGAGAAACTACAGATGGAGAAGAAATACGAAGAAGTGACTCAGGAGAAGAACGACCTGGACAGGAAAATCCTGAGCAGGGACACTGAGTTTCAACAGCTGGAGGCGACACTCAAACAGGTTGAGCAGCAGAAAAATTACCTGGCCAAGAAAAACAAGAGCTGCGAGACGGATGTCAAACAGCTGAAGGACCAGATGAGAGAGCAGGAAGAGATGTTCTCCAAAGACCTGGCCCAGAACCAGGAGAGCTGGGAAGCCAAGGTTAATTTGGTGGAGATCAAATTAAAAGAAGTGACTCAGGAGAAGGACGACCTGGCTCAGAAACAGCTGAGCAGGAGAAGGAACTGAAAGAGGTTCAGGCTGAATTAAAAATGGCAGAGGAGGAGAAAAAGGACTCTGCCAAGAAAAACCTGAGCCTGGAGAAGGAAGTCCAACTGAAGGACGGACGAGTCCAGCAGTTGGTGAATGAATTGGATGAACAGAAGGAAAGGTTCTCCAAAGACCTGGCTGAGAAACAGCTGAGCTGGGAGCTGTTTGTCCAACAGAGAGAGAAGCTTGTCAAGCAGTTGGAGAACGATTTGGATGAACAGGAGGAGAAGTTCTCCAAAGATCTGGCCAGAAACCAAGAGAGCTGGGAAGCCAAGTTTGGTTTGGTGGAGACCAAATTAAAAGAGGTGACCCAGCAGAAGGACGACCTGGCCCAGAAATACCAGAGCAGAGAGACCGAATTTAAACAGGTGGAGGCGAAATTAACAATGGTTGAAGATGAGGAAAAGGACTCGGCCGAGAAGAACCTGAGCCTGGAGAAGGAAGTCCAACTGAAGGAGAGGCAGGTGAAGCAGCTGGAGAACGATTTGGATGAGCAGAAGAAGATGTTCTACAAAGACCTGGCCCAGAACCAAGAGAGCTGGGAGACCAAGGTTCATCTGACGGAGACACGA
The DNA here is from genome assembly GCA_031216635.1 of Dissostichus eleginoides. Classification (NCBI taxonomy): domain Eukaryota; kingdom Metazoa; phylum Chordata; class Actinopteri; order Perciformes; family Nototheniidae; genus Dissostichus; species Dissostichus eleginoides. The sequence continues at coordinate 2,877,515 of CM062282.1, read as the reverse complement.
TGGAAACAGGTGGAGGAGCAGAGGGACGACCTGGCTCAGGGACAACTGAGCTGGGAGGCCAAGGAGGAACAGATGGAGGAGGAGAAGAAGCTGCTGGAGGACCTCTGTCTTCACATGAAGAACAAGAGCAGAGGTTTCTTCTCCCGCAGGAGGGACACTGAGGACAGAGACGTCGCCTTGCAGAAGATGAAGAGCAAGATGCTAGAGAAGGAGATGAGGAAGAAATCAAAGAGGGAGGAAGCTGAGGGGAGAAACAGTGCCTCAAAGGAGACTGAGAAGATGGAGGCTGGTGATTCAGCTCCGGCTGGACAACAGTAACTCCCTCTTCCTCCTCCTTCCTCCTCCATTTCCCTCACCTCCCTCCTCCTGCCTCACCCGCCTCCTCCCTTCACCTTTTTCTCATGTATGGTTTTCTCCTGGAACTCAGGTTTTCCAGCAATTCAAATATGATTGAAAAAAAACATGAATATTAAGTCCCTCCTCAATTTAGCTCACCTCCTTCCTTTCCCCTCACTGCACCCTTAGCTCCATTACACTCACTTCCTATTTCACCCCCTTTTCCACTTTAGGGTTTTCTCCTGGAACTCAGGTTTTCAAGCAATTCAAATAGGATCGACAAAAAAACATCAATATGACCTCCTTCCTCCATTCCCCTCACCTCCTTCCTCCTAGCTCACCCTCTCACCTCCTTCCTCCTAACTCACCCTCTCACCTCACAAATAGTTTTCACAATACAATTAGGATCACAAAGACATGATTTAAAAATGAAATTCTAAATCAAGTCTAATTGTGTGTGTGTGCCTCACTGTGTAAACATGTACAGTATAAATGTAATACTGTTCCACATGTTAGTTACTAAAGTACTTTTATTTATTCTAGTAATGTTTTAATCAACACTTTCATAAATAAAACTACCCATGGTATGAAATAGAAGATGTTTGTACAGATACTTCTTGGTGTTTTTATATTAGTTTCACTCTACGTTCAATTCCATTATTTAGTTGTTGTTTTTTAATAAATGGACTGTACTTATAAATCTCTTTATCCCTCAAAGCTCTTTACATTCTACGAGTCATTCACCCATTCATGCAGAGCAGCACCACTTGCTCTAGAGAAGCACACACACACACACACACACACACACACACACACACACATTAGACACTTTTATACAAAGCGACTTACATACTCAGTACTGTGGACAATCCCCACAGGAGCAATCTGGGGTGAAGTGTCTCAGGGACACAAGGACATGCTGACTGCAGTGGGACTCGAACTTGCTACCCCCTGAATCGAAGTCCAGCACACTATCCACTGTCCACTGAGCCACAGCCTCATAGAAGCTGCTTAAAAATTCTGGGGCTTAACTCCTCAACATTTTGATCTGAAGAGAGGACATTTTCTTTGATTGACAGTAACATGGAGTCCCTCAGCTCAATAGAGTAAAACAACAAGAGAACATTCAGATACGCCTTATGTGATGCGCTTTTAATTCAACGACACAAACATTTTAGACCTCACTTTAGTAAACATGCGTAAATATTATCTGCAAATCGTTGGTACAATCCTTCAGAAAAGTTGTCCCTGTCGGGGTTTTACTAACAAATACTTTATTTATCTTGACAAAGATGCATAAGATGGACATTCTTAAGTTCTTTTATTTTACACTTCAGTATATCACGCAGTAAACGAAGGAAACATATTATTATGATTTATAGCCAGTGCTCTAGATTAAAAGGCTCGTATCATACGATCAATGATTGCGTGCTGTAACGGCTGTGGGATCACAGATTGGGGGTTTAACGGGCGTCTTCAGGGCCGCCTCGTTATCGAACCGGTCCAGTTTTGACCATGTTCACTAGAGTTATGAGAATATCGTGTTTCATGGCGAGCATTGTGTCGCCATGAAACACGGTATATGATGAGACCTCAGATTTGACGACCTCACCCTCTCTCACCTCACTCCCTCATCCTTTTAGACGCATTTTCATAATACCATTAGGATTAAAAAGACTTGATTTAAAAACAAAATTCAAAATCAAATGTAATGTTATATGTGTGTGCCTCACTGTGTAAACATGTACAGTATAAATTCATTATTGTTTCACATTTTTAGAGCTGTTCAGGGCCAGAGCGTTAACGATCATAATAATAATATATTACATTTTTTATAGCGCCTTTCAAGGGACCCAAGGCAAACAACAAACAAACAAAGAAACAAACAAGAAGGGCTAATAATAAAGTACAAATGAAATAAATAGCAGTGGGAGTTGAAGCAGCAGACTGTGATGGGTTAGGGGTCAAAGGTCATTGTGAACAGGTGATTTTGGTAATGATGACTTGAAGAAAAGAGAGAGGGTTTTGTGAGTCTCCTTCCTCACCGGGGACACACATTTATGTATGGAAGACATCACAAAGCATGATCTGCATGATAGGAGACCTTGAAGGGCCGCCTTGTTATCGAACATGTGACGTTTGGAGCCGTTTTGACCACGTGCGCTGGAGAATATATCGTGTTTCATTGTGTCGCCATTTCTACGGTATATGATGAGACCTCAGATTCGACGTGGAGCTGTTCAGGGTCAGAGCGTTCGCGATCATGTGACATTTGGTGCTGTTTGGACCAGTTTTTCCTTCAGAGTCAGCAGTGAGAATATTATTCATGTTCAATTGCTCCGTGACTGCTCTTAGTGTCAGCAAATCAGAGTCAATTATGCTGAGCGGGGGCAGCATCCATGAATGCAGCACACACACACACACACACACACACACACACACACACACACACACACACACACACACACACACACACACACACACACACACACACACACACCTCACACGTGACAACAAGAAGCATATCCTGATGTTCAGGTGTAAGTATGTAGAGTCTCTACTTTAAAGAGTCCTCTCCTGCTGATGTTCAGGTGTATATCAGTATGTAGTCTCTACTTTAAAGAGTCCTCTCCTGCTGATGTTCAGGTGTAAATCAGTATGTAGAGTCTCTACTTTAAAGAGTCCTCTCCTGCTGATGTTCAGTGTATATCAGTATGTAGTGTCTCTACTTTAAAGAGTCCTCTACTGCTGATGTTCAGGTGTATATCAGTATGTAGTGTCTCTACTTTAAAGAGTCCTCTCCTGCTGATGTTCAGGTGTATATCAGTATGTAGTGTCTCTACTTTAAAGAGTCCTCTCCTGCTGATGTTCAGGTGTATATCAGTATGTAGTGACTCTACTTTAAAGAGTCCTCTCCTGCTGATGTTCAGGTGTATATCAGTATGTAGTGTCTCTACTTTAAAGAGTCCTCTCCTGCTGATGTTCAGGTGTATATCAGTATGTAGTGTCTCTACTTTAAAGAGTCCTCTCCTGCTGATGTTCAGGTGTATATCAGTATGTAGTGTCTCTACTTTAAAGAGTCCTCTCCTGCTGATGTTCAGGTGTAAATCAGTATGTAGTGTCTCTACTTTAAAGAGTCCTCTCCTGCTGATGTTCAGGTGTATATCAGTATGTAGGGTCTCTACTTAAAGAGTCCTCTCCTGCTGATGTTCAGGTGTATATCAGTATGTAGTGTCTCTACTTTAAAGAGTCCTCTCCTGCTATGTTCAGGTGTATATCAGTATGTAGTGTCTCTACTTTAAAGAGTCCTCTCCTGCTGATGTCCAGGTGTATATCAGTATGTAGTGTCTCTACTTTAAAGAGTCCTCTCCTGCTGATGTTCAGGTGTATATCAGTATTATTGACTCTCTTTAAAGAGTCCCTCGTTGGGGTAGGTAATTTTGGAGAAACCAGCTCAGTGCGCTAAATTTGAAAATACACAGCCGGAAAAAATCTGCCACTTCCTTCAGACTTCCTCACAGAGCCCCTCCTCCAACACACACGAACGAGCACATGACCAATGAGGGCACGAGATCAGTTTGTGCACAGATGGAAGGCTGACAGGCAGGTAGGCCATCCAGTTACTTTAGCCGGGCCGGCTCAGATGATTGGTCGTGCTTTTCACAGCGCCACGGCTTCCACAGATGACATGTTTTTATGTATTTTTTGTCAAAGCACTTCAGATATTCATTGCTATCGGGATGTTAAGAGCATTCCATGGAATATAACAACAAGTGTATCTCGAGCTGGTTTCTCAAACTTACCTACGCCACCTTTAATGTTCAAAAAGCTCTTTATTTTCCTCATACTGCCTGTGCTGCAGCACCTCTTTTCACCCTGTGTGAAACCAGAGTCTCTTACATACATGTATATACAGGGGTTACATTGGGCTGGGGCTGTCCAGGGCTCAGCCCCGGACAGCCCCGGCACATAGGACGATGCTCTGACGCCATCGCCCTTGCAAATTTTTCATATACAAAAAACGACATGTTAAAACTTTTTTCGTTCTTAATATAGACTATATTTAGGGTCGATATGTGGACTTTACTTTAAAAACGAGGTTCTCTGAGACCGGATATAGTTTTTCGGCTCAGTGAGCGTGTGTCTCTGCTCCGATCAGGAGCTGCAGCCCGCAGCCCCCCCCCCCCCGCCCGGCTGCTCCTCCTCCGTGCAGAGAGTCTGCAGCGGAGCCGCGAAACCACCCAAGCCGTTCTGTAACACGGAGCCCGTTTCCTAAACCATGCTAAATGTTTGTGTGTGTGCATAAAGCTGAGCTATGATCGGTCATAATAACACAGAATTCGGTGATGATTCAATCGTTTACAGTGAAATGCACAGCATACTTTTGGTCATAATCTCGCAGCCCTATACAAATGAACTGAGATTTCCACACAAATGTTCTTTAGCAAGTGTGCAGAGCAATGTTGTTTTAAAATAGCAATTTGAAGGTTGGATATTCGTAAACATTTTTGTGTGTACATTAATAATTTAAGATGTAAATTAATTCCAATTTATTTGTAGTACTTTCTATTTGTATTGTGTCATTTGGTGGCATCAATGTGTGCATTAGATACAGATCATGGAGCAGTTGCTTTAGGGCCTCATATACAGTAAAGCCCTTAAGGTCAGATCATGATTTCTTCGACACCTCCCCCCCCCCTCTCCACACAGAGCCCCCCACATATCAAATCCCAATTGAACCCCTGTGTGTATATACCATCATTATGTAACGTAGTGTTTGTGCGTGTTCAGTTCCTAAACGTTACACCTGAGTGAGCTCTTGTGGGAGTCGTCATGCAGCGTGTTCAGTTCCTAAACGTTACCTGAGTGAGCTCTTGTGGGAGTCGTCATGCAGCGTGTTCAGTTCCTAAACGTTACCTGAGTGAGCTCTTGTGGGAGTCGCCATGCAGCATGTTGTGAATAATTCAGATGGATTACATGTTGCCGCTCAGAGAGATCGCTCTGCATGTACGGCCGTCACAACAACACACATTATCTCAGCTCCAGTTACCCGTGGTGAGTGTGTGTGTGTGTGTGTGTGTGTGTGTGTGTGTGTGTGTGTGTGTGTGTGTTTGCATGGTGTGTGTTTAATAAAATATAACATTCACATGAACACACAGAAGCAAACACAGGAAGTCAGGTCACTCTCCAGATAACTGAAGAAGATAAGAATGAGCTGGATGCAGTTAGCGTAGCTTAGCATAATGACTTGAAGCAGAGGGAAACTGCTAGCATGGCTCTATCAAATATACAAAAAAATAAAACATTTACCAAGACAATAAAATATTCAGAAGGGCATTTTAAGAAATTGTATTGTATTTTATTTGTTTATATATTTCTTTTTGGATTGAGACTGAAATTGTGGCCGTAGAACAAACAAATAAGAAAATGTTGATTTTTTGTTCTTTTTGAATTTTTGTTCTACATTTTTTGATGTTGTTTAAATACTTTTTATTTAATTTCATATTTTGTTTATGTTGTATAGATGAGTTGAGGCAAGAGGAAAAGGAAGAGGAAGAGGAAGAGGAAGAGGAAGAGGGTGCTATTATATTTCTCCTATATATTTATTTCTTTACCTTCTACCTTTTAACAAAATATAAACTTCATTATTTGCACACATTAAAATGTTCCTAAAACTCTTCCATGTAACACAAACACACACACACACACACAAACACACACACACACACACACACACACACACACACACGAACACACACACACAGACACACACACACACACACGAACACACACACACACACACACACACGAACACACACACACAGACACACACACACACACACACACACACACACACACACACACACGAACACACACACACAGACACACACCACACACACGACACACACCACACACACAACACACACACACAGACACACACACACACACACACACACGAACACACACACACAGACACACACACACACGAACACACACACACACGTATGTACAAACACACACACACAGACACACATATACACACACACACACACACACACACACACATATACACACACACACAGACACAGACACACCCACACACACACACACGAACACACACACACACTCAAACTGTCCCGTTGTCGCAGTGTCTGTCCAAAGCTTGAAGATGAATCTGTATTTGAGCTCGTTAGTGAAAAAGCAGAGAGAGATTTGTCTGAATCGTCAAACGTGGTGACGGACGGAGACGAACGACGTCAGGCTTAATATGGCGTCGTAAAAAAGACATTAAAAATCCAATACCATAATACCTCGGAGCCATGAAGCTGTCATCATCTATTTACCCATATAATATATCATTTTTTAATATTTTACCGTGCAGTACGAGATCATCCAACACATAGAGTATGGTTTCTCATTTTACACCACCAATAAAATGTATTTCAAATCCTACAAACAGGGAATTCATTAAATAAAGATGTTTTTGTCTATTTTATTTATTTCTATTTTATTTATTTCTATTTTATTTATTTATTTTATTTTAATTTTATTTTTCAAATTATTTTAATTTATTTTTTGTTTATTTTTTGGATTGCTCCTTTTGAAGGGTGTATATCAGTATGTAGTGTCTCTACTTTAAAGAGTCCTCTCCTGCTGATGTTCAGGTGTATATCAGTATGTAGTGTCTCTACTTTAAAGAGTCCTCTCCTGCTGATGTTCAGGTGTATATCAGTATGTAGTGTCTCTACTTTAAAGAGTCCTCTCCTGCTGATGTTCAGGTGTATATCAGTATGTAGTGTCTCTACTTTAAAGAGTCCTCTCCTGCTGATGTTCAGGTATATCAGTATGTAGTGTCTCTACTTTAAAGAGTCCTCTCCTGCTGATGTTCAGGTGTATATCAGTATGTAGTGTCTCTACTTTAAAGAGTCCTCTCCTGCTGATGTTCAGGTGTATATCAGTATGTAGTGTCTCTACTTTAAAGAGTCCTCTCATGCTGATGTTCAGGTGTATATCAGTATGTAGTGTCTCTACTTTAAAGAGTCCTCTCCTGCTGATGTTCAGGTGTATATCAGTATGTAGTGTCTCTACTTTAAAGAGTCCTCTCCTGCTGATGTTCAGGGTGTATATCAGTATGTAGTGACTCTACTTTAAAGAGTCCTCTCCTGCTGATGTTCAGGTGTATATCAGTATGTAGTGTCTCTACTTTAAAGAGTCCTCTCCTGCTGATGTTCAGGTGTATATCAGTATGTAGTGTCTCTACTTTAAAGAGTCCTCTCATGCTGATGTTCAGGTGTATATCAGTATGTAGTGTCTCTACTTTAAAGAGTCCTCTCCTGCTGATGTTCAGGTGTATAGTATGTAGTGTCTCTACTTTAAAGAGTCCTCTCCTGCTGATGTTCAGGTGTATATCAGTATGTAGTGACTCTACTTTAAAGAGTCCTCTCCTGCTGATGTTCAGGTGTATATCAGTATGTAGTGTCTCTACTTTAAAGAGTCCTCTCCTGCTGATGTTCAGGTGTATATCAGTATGTAGTGTCTCTACTTTAAAGAGTCCTCTCCTGCTGATATTCAGGTGTATATCAGTATGGAGTGTATCTACTTTAAAGAGTCCTCTCCTGCTGATGTTCAGGTGTATATCAGTATGTAGTGTCTCTACTTTAAAGAGTCCTCTCCTGCTCATGTTCAGGTGTATATCAGTATGTAGTGTCTCTACTTTAAAGAGTCCTCTCCTGCTGATGTTCAGGTGTATATCAGTATGTAGTGTCTCTACTTTAAAGAGTCCTCTCCTGCTGATGTTCAGGTGTATATCAGTGTGTAGTGTCTCTACTTTAAAGAGTCCTCCATAACTCCGCAGCCCCTGCAGAACATTAGAGATTGTAATTACAGTAATGAAAGCCTTGGAAAACATTTACGCCTTTAATCACAATCCAAACATAATAGTCTTTATCTCAAGAAGTAAACAACATATCCGACGGCTCAGTCATTAAACAGCGAGGGCTAATTGGGTAATTATCACCTTTTAATAGGAGTTTGTGCGACTGTGATAATAAGGAGCTGAAAGGACGTCTAATGTCTAAATCAACGCTAAAATATGAAGGGATTTTCAAAATAAAAGCTGAAACAATGACCAGAAGTGTTTAAATCATCATTGTGTCGTTTATTCAAAACTTTAATATGAAGACATTTTCAAAATAAAAGCTGAAACAACCAGCAGCAGCATTCAAAGCTTTATTGTGAAGGGATTTTCAAAATAAAAGCTGAAACAATGACAAACAGCGTTTAAATGATCATCGTATCGTATATTCAAAGGTTTAACATGAAGAGATTTTCAAAATAAATGCTGAAATGACCAGCAGCTGCAGCATTCAAAGCTTAAATATGAAGGGATTTTCAAAATAAAAGCTGAAATAACCAGCATTACTCGTTTATTCAAAGCTTTAACATGAAGACATTTTCAAAATAAAAGCTGAAACAACCAGCAACAGCAGCATCCAAAGCTTAAATATTAAGGGATTTTCAAAATAAAAGCTGAAACAATGACCAGCAGCATTTAAATCATCATCGTGTCCTTTATTCAAAGCTTTAATATGAAGAGATTTTCAAAATAAAAGCACAACACAGGAGCGGAAACAAGGCAATAATACTAATTAAGTTAAAGTCCAGCTGAAATTACAAAACCCTGACATGACTCAGCAATTTTTCACTTCCTGTCCATCATCTTAGGCTAATGCATTCCCATTAGCCTAAGATGGACTTTTCTTTACTGGTTATTAGCAAATGTTAGCATGCTAACACATTACCTGCTTAGCATCTTCACTGCTGTCAAGAGGGTTTTACTTTAGCAGAAAAGAAACATGTATTTTAACATCAGTTGGACTTTAAAACAATAATATTTGACGCTAATATTGCTAAATAGCTAATACTGTACAAAAGCTACAACACCAGTGCTATCTTACACATGTTTACAGAACTGGCTGCTTCACTCCGGATCATTTCTATCGGCTTTCAGAAACACACACACACACACACACACACACACACACACACACACACACACACACGCGCGTCTTCATCAGGGATTCTTCTCTCATCGTCGGGTACCTGCAGGGTTCAGATTAACTCTCTATTGCTTTCGTAGGGAACACGATGAAAAGGGTTATGAAGCTCAATGTCTCATTAAATATGAAATAAATCACTGATTGTGCAGCAACATGCAGAATAAGTACTTGAGGTAAAAGTACCTATTGTGCAGCAGAAGGTTTGATGTTTCTGGATTAATATCACTGCTGCTTTATGTTGCTGTAGAAGCTTTCATTTCCTTTATGGCTATATATCTGCCATATATAGTTTGTATGCATCATATTGCATACAAACTATTATATCAAATAATAATAATAATATTTTTTTTTAAGGCGCCTTTCAAGACACCCACGGACACCGAATATATGTTTATTTACTATTTGTTTTGGTGTACTTTTCCCTTATTTTTTCACATGTTTTGGTAATTTTCAGACATTTTCAACATATTTTTAATACATTTCTTTGACTCTTTTAGCGTGTTACTGCTGTTTGACGCTCATTGTAACTCCTTTTATTAACTGTTGGCTAAATGCTGCTCCAAAAACAAGCTGTTTTCACTTGAGATAAGTACACAGCTCTGCCAATAGAACAAGTGACATTTAGCTTGGTAAGATTGATATATTTCTAAGGGATATTTAGAGAAATCAGATCTTGTGGGAGAACTCATTATTTTGAACTATATTTGACCAGAATCAGGAAATGTTGTGTTACAATATAAGCCGCAAATGCTCGAAATTGTTCTGTTTTCTGATGTTAGTTGGTGATTTTCTTCTGAGATACAACTCAAAATAGGATGTTTTGACTTAACAAGACCTGATATCTCACTGCAGTGTTACTTCTGAAGTTATCATGTCTTATATCAGGTGGAGAGACATATTCTGAATAGATATTAGACACATATACTGGGCAATATTTCGAGTTTTTGTAGTGTAGACCTATCTGCAACAATGCATCATATTCTATATTAGAAAAAAGTACATTTTCTCTGCAAAACAGCCTGTTTTCAGTTTTGTGACGATGCTTTTTTGCAAGAGGCTTTTTAAAGACTTTATTTAGCGTCAGGAGGAGGAGAAGAAACATTCAAAATACTCTAAAAACTAACAAAAGCTTCATGTTGTGCACTACATTTCCCCTGCTTTATTTGCAAATAATAATAATGATGATTATTATTTTAATTATCATAGTTTATATAAAAATAAGATGAGAAATGAAACTGTCCCACATCTGAACATGGACTTGTAGGAATTCTTTACTTCTTTCTTTTCTTTTCACCCTGGGTGAACATACAGTATATGTGTACATATGTATGTGTATGTGTATAGAGAATTCTGTTTATCTGTGTGCGTATTTAATTACATATTTATCTTGATTAATTTATCCTGCACCTGGATGTATAACTATGCGTTCTGCCCTCCTGCTTCTACTAATTTTGGTTTTATGGTCGGATTTGTCTATTGAAATAGTACAATAAATAATATATATATATCAAGTACCTCAAAGTTGTACTCAAGTACTTTGCACTGCCTAACACACGCACTGCCTCCCTGCACCATGCTTACTTTAGCCGACTGAATATAAACACATATACGGATGAAAGTAAAGGGAAACGGCTTCACATGTAACGTGTGTCCATCTTTCCTGCAGCCTCTGCAGATTCTCCTGCTCCACTTTTCTCCCCACAAAGCCTCGGGCTGTATCCCCTTAATGAGAAACTCCCAGAGAGAGGTGTAGCGTCGCGGAGACGTGGGAATAAAACATCTATCCGTCTTAATGCACACTTCCCACGTTTCAGCTTTACATGGAGGAAGAAACCGAGAGGAGGATGCTCACTTGGTCCCTGCTCTGCTGTTCCTTGAGTGCCCGTTTTATCTGAGATAAAGGACACTTAGCGATATTTGTTCTCTGCCAGTAAGACCCTTAGGCGACCGTCCTCTTTATCCCCATGCACACACACAAACAAACACACACACACACACACACACACACACACACACACACACACACACACACACACACACACACTTTAACTTACTGAACACAGGCCCTGTATCCTCTCGACTTCCGCATGAAAACATAATCAAATCATCGTTCTTCAGAGTCATTGAATATTTGATTACAGCGTATTGTTAAATAACATTAAAGATAATTGATTCGGCCACTTGACTGCGGCTTTCAGAAACTTCCCCTCTTTGTTCCTTCAGACGAGAAGGAGAGACAATTTCCTCTTTAATGTACAAGTGTTTATGTGTATTATGAACAAGGTCAATCCCAACGACTGCAGAAGTAAATAAATCCTTCGGTACGAAACCTAATTCCCGGCACAGTTTCCTCTTGAAGGCCCTCCTGGAGTCGTGGTTGAATGTGGTTTAAACGACCGGGTTGAAAAAAGAAAATGTCCCAAAGAAAATTGGAAAATATCTGAGAAATGGACAAAAAATATGTTTAAAAATTCCAAAGAACACATGGAAACAGAAGGGTGTCTATGTGATATTTAGTATGAGGATCCTGATTGAACAGGGTATAAATTAGGTACAATCAGTGCAACCTATAAATGCTTTTCATTTGAATGAAGTTTGAAAAACACAGGAGAACATTTACCATAAATATGTGCAAAATATCTGAGAAATTGACAAAAAATGTGTGGAAGAAATGTGGGGAAGAAATGTGGGGAAGAAATGTGTGGAAGAAATGTGGGGAAAAATGTTAGAAAGTTCCGGTAAACCGTAGGAAAAAACTAACTTGAGATGATCCGTACCTTTACCACATTTGCTTAAAGAGTTTATATTCTCCTGTAGTCTGTTATATAGGTTTTAGTGCATGTAAATGGTCTTGAAATCCTTCCTGAAGTTGTGGTTGAATATGGTGACATTTGGGAATGAGAGTCTGAAAAACACACAAGAAAAGGTCCCAAAAAAGTATGGAAAAAATGCGAGAAATTGACAAAAAGATTTGAAAAAGATTTGGGAAAATGATGTTAAATAGTTCCGAAGGCATAAATGAAAATATTAGGAAAAAACAAACTTGAGATGATGAGTACCTTTACCACGTTCGCTTAAAGAGGCCCTAAACAAAATATTCAAAAAATATTGTAATGAAATCCGGAAAACACAGAAGACATTTTCCCAAAGAACTGTGGAAAATATCTGAGAAATTGACAGAAAAATATGCGGAAAATAGTTGTAAAAATATTCCAAAGGACAAAATGAAAACAGTATGAAAAAACTAACTTGAGATGATCCGTACCTTTACCACATTTGCTTAAAGAGTTTCTGTTCTCCTGTAGTTATATAGGTTAGGTGCATGTAAATGGTCTGCAAGTGTTTATATCAATAGTGTTTATAGTCAATAAATCCTAATTCGCGTCTAGAAGAACGTGCCCTTGGTGTCCCTGCACAGTATCCTCTTGAAGGCCTTCCTGAAGTCGTGGTTGAAGATGGTGTAAATGACCGGGTTGAGGCAGGAGTTGCAGTATCCGATCCAGAAGAAGAAATTAAACAAAGGGTATGGGATGCTGCAGGTCTCCGGGCACACCGCCTTCAAAGAGTAAGAGAAGAAGAAGGGGAACCAGCAGATAACGAAGCCTCCCATCACCACCGCCAACACGAAAGTGAAGCGTTTTTCCCGGTTCGCCATGGCTTTGCGGCGAGAAGTCGGCGTCCCTTGGATCTTTTCCTCGGGTACAACTTTGGTGCCAGAAGAAGAAGAAGTGGCCATTGTTTCTTTGTACCTACAGGACAGGTTTAGCATCTTGACTTTGAAACCTTTCTTTCGGGACGATCCTAAAGTTTCCGATTTGTCCGTTTCGTCTTTGCCTTCATCGGCCATTTCAGAACCAGAGTTGGACGAGTTCTCGAACGCTGCTTCTTCTTCCTCTTGATGTTTCTGGGACTCTTTCTGGGGAACAGCTGAAGGGATTTGGGGGATTTGGGGGATTGAAGTGTCTTGGATTGGCGTATTCTCTGGAGGGTTTCGGAAAGACGACTGGTTTGAATCAGAGCCAGAGATTTTAGCTTGGACTTTTTCCCGTTGGCTGCCTCCTTGATCCCCGTTCTGCTCGGATATCTTCGCCGGACTCTCATTGGCGTTTTCTCCCGTTGTCGCCTTTTGCTTCTGTCCTGCCGAACTTCGAGTATGCTGCTTTGCGATCTGATAAATCCGCACGTAAACCAGGATCATAATCACACAGGGGGCGAAGAAGGAGCCGATGGTGGAGTAGAGAATATACCATCGCTCGTTGTTCAGCTCGCAGACTTCTTCACCTCCTTTGCTCTTGTCCAGAGAGAGAAGAGGCGGGAAAGAGATGACCGCGGAGATCAGCCAGACTATAATAATGGCCGCTTTGATTCGCGTCGGGGTTCTTTTGGCGCCGTACGTTACGGGGCGAGATATCGACAGGTAGCGGTCCAGTGCTATCGCGCACAGGTGAACAATGGAGGACGTGCAGAAGAGGACGTCCAGCGCCAGGTAGATTTCACACCTGCAACAGAAAAGTATTTTACTCACTCTGATAATATAGACAGGGCTCTCTGTATGACTGACTGAACTTTCTTGAAAGAAATACAATGAAATACGATAAAACAACAGTTTTTCCCCGATTTTTTTCCTGTATTTTTTGTCAATTGAAAGTCTTCATTCCCATATTTGAGAATATATATCTAAAATTCTTGCATTTTTTAAGCATTTTTTAGGTTTTTCCAATTGTGCCTCATTTATGTATTGGCTATAATATAATTTAAATAAGATATCACATTGAGAAAAATCATTTTGTGTAATTTTAGCCTTTGCAGACCATTTACATGCACCAATACCTATATCAATTTCTCAGACTTCATTCATTTGAGAATATATTTCAAGAATTCTTGCATTTTCAAAGCATTTCACCTCCTTTATATATTGGCTATATTGTAAGAGATAATTTTGTCTAATTTTAGCCTTTGCAGACCATTTACATGCACCAAAACCTATAGAACATACTACAGGAAAGTCAAAGCATTTTTGAGCATTTTGGTTTGATTTCTATTGTACCTCCTTTATAAATTGGCTATAGTTGAGTTTAAATAATTGATCACATAGAGAAACTACCTCTGGAGAGAACGTTGTGTCATTTTAGCCTTTGCAGACCATTTACATGCACAAAAACACACTATAGGAAAGGCAAAGCATTTTTTAGCGTCTTGGTTTGATTCTTATATTTTGGCTATAGTTTAATTAAAATCATCATATGAGATATCACATAGAGAATTTTGTAATTTTAGCCTTTGCAGACCATTTACATGCACAATAACACACTACAGGAAAGGCAAAGCATCTTGGTTTGCTGTTTTATCCACATTTGATTAAATAAAGCTGCCTCCACACACCACACGGAGCTGAACGCCCAGTAGCCCTGCAGCTCGTTGGCTAACGAGAACGGGATGATGAGCGTCGCGACCAGAATATCTGCCGCCGCCAGCGACACCAGGAAGAGGTTCTGAGGACCTTTGAGCGAACGAGACGTCAGGACGGCGATGATGACGAGGATGTTCCCCACGATGGTGAGGAGCATCATGGAGGTGATGGCGATGGCGAAGGCTGCGGTCGCCTGCGGGCTGTAGGGCGAAGAAGAAGAAGAAGAAGATCTGCCCGTACTCCGGTTACACGGACGGGTACCATAGATGAGGCTAAAGTTCCTGTTGGGGAATGCGGAAAGCTCCGAGAGGCAGGGGGCGTCTGGAGATGATGCCATGCTGGTGACGGGGTATTATGTCCAGTGTGTTTGGGAAACCATGGAGAAAACAGGGGATTCCCAGTAAGAGCAGGAACTGTCCGTCAAGGGGAAGCCATGAGATCTACAAGAGAGAACATTATATTAAGAATCAGAATCAAAGTATTTGCTTTGGTGTATTTTAGATTAGATTCAACTTTATTGTCGTTGTTTAATAGTACAACGAAAAAAGCAGTTTGCATCCAATCAGAAAGTGTAAAGACAAACCAAATGTGAATACATGTATTTTGATAAGGTGCAGATTCAGAGCATATACATACAGTGTAAGGTGCAGGGTTTAGGCATATATAAGTTAAACGCACCAGCCTTATGTTTGCACATGGAGGTTCAAACATAAACAACATAAGACAATAAGTTGTTGTAAGAGAAGAAACATGTGTCCGGGGAGAGGCTACAGGTGGTCTCACAGGACCAATACCTGGGGGTCTTAATTGATTCAAGACTCAATTTTAAGGCTCAGGTGAAAAAGGTCTGCGACAGGTTCAAATTCAGTCTGTCAAATGTGAGGTTTACCAGAGACTGCATGTCAACAGAGGCGGCTCTGAAGTGCACTCTATGGTTCTATCTCACATCACCTACTGCTTAACAACCTGCTCACATGCCTGAACAACCACTCTTAGACCCCTGGAATCATTATACAAACAAACACTTAAAATAGTAGATAAGAAATCAGTTCATTCTCATCATTGCCCAATACTCACAGAGTACAACTTGTTGAGCTGGGAAAATGTAATGAGATATGCAAATGCTTTCCTCATGTACAAAATAATACACGGCCTTACCTCACCTCCGCTCAGACATTTGATCACCATACGCACACCTGTAACTAACTAGGTCAACAAGAGCTGCAACCAGAGGAGACTGCGTTGTTCCATTAAGGAAGAGTTCATTCAGCCAATCTTCTTTTTCTTTTAAAGCTGCACCACAGAGGAACTCAGTCCCAGTGACGATTAGAGAACAAAACACCTGCACTTTATTCAAATCAGCTCTGTCAACACTGACACAATCTGCACTTTACAACGCTCTGTCTGCACATGTGCCTTGACCTGTTGCTATCTGTCTGCTCTGTGAATATGTATTTTAGTTTTGTTTTTATGTTTGCATAGATGCTTTCATCATAATATAAGCATCTATGTTGAATGTTGTTTTACTGATTGTATTACCTGTCATTTGAAGTGACATTTTTTTGTTGGGATGACTTTCAACATCTGTCCAGGGACTGCAGATGAAAAATAGCCTGTTGGCTAACTCTGGCGCATTTACAGAAATGTTAATCATTGTGCCTTGGGAGTTCCCTCTCCTGTAGTGTGTACTCTAGGTTTTAGTGCATGTAAATGGTCTGCAGACGTTAACATTTAAAAAGAGTTCATTCCAGACACCGCCCACTTGTCTTCTTCTCTTTCCTGTTAATCATGTGACGACCCCTCAGACTAATCCGGTGACCCTTTGGAGGGGAACAACCCCTATGTTGGGAACTACTGCATATAAACTAGTTTCAATTTGATTTGTATTATCTATCTAAATATGTCACATAAACTCAGAGGTTTCTGCACATTTGGTTAGCATCTGTGTAGGAACCCTGACTTCTCCCATAAGCCACTGTGTTTCATTTTAAATTCTGCACATGATGCATCTGACATTTTCCTTTAAAATCTCATTGTTTTAAGTCCAGATGTAAAGAAGTGTCTTCTTCTCTTTCCTGTTAATCATGTGACGACCCCTCAGACTAATCCGGTGACTCTTTAGAGGGGGACAACCCCTATGTTGGGAACTGATGCACTAATCTTGTTTAAATTCCCTTAGTATTATCTATCTTAAAATGTCACAAACCAGATGTCAGTGACAGGAGACATTGAAGTGGACTGTGGTTTTTAAACTTAAATCCATTTGTAGATTTCCTGCAGATTTGATTAACGTCTGTGCAGGAAACCAGACTTCTTCTATAAGCCGTTATGTTTTATTTTAAATGCTGCACATGATGCACCCGATCACTTCTGCCGTCCTCTTCTCTCTTGTCTGTAAATTGCTGCAGCACAGAGCGCTGCCGTGTGAATCGGGGAATTATAAAGCACTTATGATAAAATGCTGTAAATGCGGCCGTTTAAAAAGGACCTCGTTTCCTTATTCAACGCGAGGTTCCTAATGGAAAACCCACATTGTGGCGACACTTTGCTCCATTATGGCTTTCTGTAGGAGGTTCGTCGTGATGACGTGATGTGTCCGTTAGATTTAATCGACCTTTTGTGATATGATCCGTTTCATAAGACACAAACACCCGGTCTCTAAAATAACGACAATATGCTTTTATTGCCATATTCTTCTGCATCTTCATCATCGTTGATCATGTGTTAAGTTACAATATGAAGGTTTGTTATGAATGCTTGCTTTTCCTGACACAAATATGGAAGAGTGGCAGCTTTAAATGTATTGTAACGTTGATATTTTATTTATATTTTGCAATAGTTCATGTTTTCATCTCTCAACACGCGGCTTAATGTTTTCCTCAATGCAAAAGTCAGAAATGATTTTTAAAAGGATGGATGATAGATATTCAAATATCATGTTTTCATCTGACTAAATACAATTTCTGCCATAACCATTAAAAAATGGCAATATCAAAAACCAGTGGTGGGAAGTAACGAAGTACATTTAGTCAAGTACTGCACAATGTAGAGGTACTTGTACTTTAATTGAGTATTTCGATGTTATGCTACTGTGTACTTCTACTTTACTACAGTTCAGAGGTAAATGGTGTACTTTTACTCCACTACATGTATTTAATCCCTTTAGTTACTTCACAGATTGTGATTAGTTTCATAAGACACAAACACCCGGTCTCTAAAGTAACGACAATATGCTTTTATTGCCATATTCTTCTGCATCTTCATCATCGTTGATCATGTGTTAAGTTACAATATGAAGGTTTATAATTAATGCTTGCTTTTCCTGACACAAATATGGAAGCATTTATTTAAAAAAATATATATGATAGGTATTCCAGAATCATGTTTTTACCTAACCAAATATTCGGATCCATATTTGTTGGCGTTATTAGCCTTTAACCCTCCTGTTGTGTTCGGGTCAAATCTGACCGATTTACTACTTTCCTCAATCATAACTTTTTTGTTTTACATTCGATTGCGTTAAAGCTTCATGACATCCTTCAGAGTAGACCTTTGAACATATACAATGGCTGATCACCACGTTAATTGAAGTTTGGATGATTTAGTCAACTTTGTAACACCCATGGTGTTCCCGGTCAAAAATGACCGCCATGAAGAAAAGGAATTAGTAACCATCCGGATCAGATAAAACACACACACACACACACACACACACACACACACACACACACACACACACACACACACACACAGAACAATTTGACACATTTCCCGCTCTTATGTGCCCATCCCCCCACATGGATCACACCTGGCACACCAATACATGTTCAGTGTCTATTCTTTGTATATTTACTGCAGTTCTTCATGTATACCAGGAGTCTGATACAATATGTACAGTTTGAAAAGGTGTTAAATGAAATGTGGTGATGATTAATGGTTTTTGTGTTAATGTAATAGCAGTTAAAACAGGCCCGGTCAAATTTGACCGCGAACACCAAAGTAAGGGGGGAAACGAACAGAACAGGAGGGTTACAGCGAAATTGCTTTTGACACCTTCTTTCACTGACAGAAAAAGTTTATTTATGAGATTTCCAGAACTATACGATATAAACTGACCTCTTACGTAAAAACCAGACAAAATAAAAGTTTGCTTTGTAAAATCCTAGCAGCTAAATTGGCACCAGGTGGAGGTCCGAATGGTGGAAAGGGATTTCAAAGGTCTGTAGAATATTGACATTATGTTTGTTTTCTCCATGCATTTATATTTGTATGCATCATTATCATCATGTATCATGTGAAATGAAGGCATGTACATTTATTGCTCATGCTTTTTCTGCCATAACCATTAAAGCATGGGTTGCAATATCAAAAACGTTACTTTCTTTAAAGGTCACCTATCATGCTATTTTTAGGCAATAGCATAGGTCTCAAAAACATGTCTATGAAGTGCTCCAAATACCAAACAGATCACCCATTCTAGCCATGCCTCATATCCCTCTATTTCACTTCCTGTTTCTAAAGTGCTGATTTGGGGTATAAAGCTTTAAAAAATAAAAAATAGATACAAAATTAAAAAGGAGGGGGCTGAGCTCATGCGGGACCCGGCAGCTACTGTCTAAACTAAATACTGCCGTGATGAAACGCCATATCATGGATTATCAAGGATTATCTCTGAAACAGTATGGAGCTCAAAGGCTTTCTCTCTTGCCGGTTATACCACAAGGTGAGTTCCTTTTTATTTCCTGCTTCTTCACACACATGCTCTCCAGTACAGGTTAGCTCTGAGTGTTAGCGATGCTAATGTAAACACCGACCATATTACGTCCAAAACAGTCGGGCATTGTTTCTGATAGCAACGTTTCTGATAGGGCCGTGGGTCCACATTTCAGATATTACGTCATATCGGACGCAAATCTGGATCAGCTCCGTTGTTCCCCCGTTTTTAGAGATTTGGGTACGGAGGAAAAGAGAGAGGGTTTTATTTTCTGATGCTGCGTGAGTTCCCTGACACACCGGGGACACATGTTTATGTAGAAAAGACATCAAAAAGTGCATTTTGCATGATAGGTCCCCTTTAACTTAATTGCAGAGGTGTAAAGTAACTAAGTACATTTACTCAAGTACTGTACTTAAGTAACATGTTGAGGTACTTGTACTTTACTTTAGTATTTCCATTTTCTGCTACTGTGTACGTCTACTCCTCTACAGTTCAGAGGTAAATGGTGTACTTCTACTCCACTACAGTACAGAGGTACATGGTGTACTTTCCTCCACTACATGTATTTAATACCTTTAGTTACTTCACAGATGTGGATGAATGATGTGAAATATAACCAAGTGTTAAATCAGACTTTAGTTCCACCTGGAGTGAATCTACAAGCTACCCTGCAGTATACAAAGTCATTCAAACTAGCTGCACCTTTACCAGCTTTGAGAACACTTTCATGATCAATCATTATAAAACATATCATATATATTATTCTGAAATGGACCGATCTGCACAATGACTACTTTTACTGTCGCTACTTTCACTATATTTTGATGAGAATACTTTTCTACTTTTACTTGAGGAACATTTTGAATGCAGGACTTTTACTGTAACAGAGTATTCCTACACTCTGGCACTTCTACTTTTACTTTAGTACAAGATCTGAGTACTTCTACTTTTACTCGAGTATAAGATCTGAGTACTTCTACTTTTACTCAAGTACAAGATCTGAGTACTTCTACTTTTACTCAAGTACAAGATCTGAGTACTTCTACTTTTACTCAAGTACAAGATCTGAGTACTTCTACTTTTACTCAAGTACAAGATCTGAGTACTTCTACTTTTACTCAAGTACAAGATCTGAGTACTTCTACTTTTACTCAAGTACAAGACCTGAGTACTTCTACTTTTACTCAAGCACAAGATCTGAGTACTTCTACTTTTACTCAAGTACCAGATCCTCCAAAGCTAATTGTTGTTGATATTTAAACTTAACGGACAGGAAACTTATATTTCAGAGATGTCCAGAAGTATATGATAAAAACAGA
The DNA here is from genome assembly GCA_031216635.1 of Dissostichus eleginoides. Lineage (NCBI taxonomy): Eukaryota > Metazoa > Chordata > Actinopteri > Perciformes > Nototheniidae > Dissostichus > Dissostichus eleginoides. The sequence continues at coordinate 2,856,674 of CM062282.1, read as the reverse complement.
ACTCTCAAATAAAGACCAGAAGCTACAAGAAATACTAAATCTAATGCTAGCAATATTAGCATTGTAGCTAACGTGGCGCCACCTGGAGGTCCGGAGTGGAAACTGCTGAGCTCTTTGTTTTCGGGCTTTATATGAGATGAAGGAAATGTGAGATTTTGGAGCTCAAACAGTAAATAAAATGGACTTGAATCCCCTTTGCACGTGTGTTTTAAACCACATGTGTAGCAGAAGAAGCTCAGGTTAGGGTTTCAAATTTGGGGATTTTATTTCCTGATTTATCTTTTCTTCTCATATCAAATCCTGCCCATCTGCAGCTGCTTCTGTACTTTATTCAAATATATATAAGTGCCTCAATATATTTTGTGCAGTATAATTGTGTTAGAGGATTAGATGTTCCCATTGAAGTCTATTTATATACATTTAATCCATTTAAACCCCAGTAACTGCACCTGACCTGTTCGTTAAAGGGATCCAGATGTTGTCCCAGTAAACACTTCAGAACACAGAGGAAAACAAGAGGAAAATCACCTCAAACTCACTGGGATAATAACGATCTTCTCTTCAGATGCTCAGTCCGAGTTTTAAAGTGTATTATCTGGTGGAAATCTGCAGAAAACCACCCGGTGATGATGTCCACTCTCCGGGTTAGAGATGGCAGAGATCCGGTCAGAGGATGTGTGAAAAGAGAAAGTTTCCAGATGCCAGAGACAGTGGAAACCCCGGATTTAAAGCATATTTATCCGCGTGTTTAGCTTCTGTTTCCCCCGGGTTGCTGCTGTGATTGCAGCCGCTGGAGACGCTCTGTTTCCCGGACTGAGTTTGGAGGATTTGACGCGGAAGGATCCAGAGAACCGGAGACGCGCCTTTTTACGCGCAGCTTCTCTCCAAATGCGCGCTGCATGTCCGGTGTGGGAGTCAAAGAGAAACAGGAACAGATGGCTTTATCTTTTAATCAGAGAGGGGTAATTAGTTCCTCACTTGGACGCATTTTAGGTTATTTTTCCACTCTCGTAGTGTATGGATTTGTATCAATTAGTGGTGCTCATTAGTGGTGATCAAGTCAAGTCAGATATTCTCGGGTTTGATCTTCTGTATTGATTGGACTTGCTATTTCATTTCTTTTTTTTAGACACATCTTCCACACACGCAGCTTTTGTTATGACATTTGACTTCTTATGTTTTATATATTTTAAATTGTATATAATTGTTTTTCATTCATTTGCCTCCGCTTCCATAAAAATGTTCATTCCTGTACAAAATAATCATATTTAAGAGATTTTTTACCCTTAAAACAATGCATGCTGGTAAAGCTGCAAACCACTCAATGTGTTTCTTTAAAATCTGAACATAAATGAGTAGAAAGGAGCATTTATTTGTCAAATTAACTTAATTGTAATCACATTTATCTTTATTATTCATCAGATGACTGCAGACGAGTTGTTCCCATCACTTGCTGTCTGATGTTTCTGCAGTAAAGGTGATTTATTAATCTAAATGAACCCGTCATCGTGAATAAATCTCCTCTGAGCTGCAGATATTAACCCATCATCTTTATTCCCGGGATGCAAAAATAAATCAAATCAATAACTCATCATTTCCACACAAGTATTTGTACATTTGGCTTCATATAATCATCCTTAATTACTCTCTAAAAGACTATAAGAGTCTGATCATTATGCATAACCTTTAAAACTAATAACTGCATTCATGTGATATCTTTGTTTCCATGTATTGCGTTTAATATCTGCTGTAATGGGATGTAAATGTATGCAGGTCTGTGGGAGGATGCATGCGGGAGAAACAGGGGAAAGATGTCCCGCTGCAGAATTAATGATTGTTTTAATGACACTTATTGATCATTAATGTTCATCTAAAGCAGGGGTGTCAAACTCAAGGCCCGGGGGCCAAAATCCGGCCCGTGACTTCATTTCCTGTGGCCCCACAAGAGCTTGCAAAGAATATTATATGTTTATTATGCGGTTACGTGATGATTTAAAGAAGCACGTTGCCCATAAACTACATGTCCCACAATGCATCTCAAATTAGACTTTTTTTCTTCTAAATATGCCTTTTTTCTCAGCACATTCTCACTGAAGAGACTTGCAATTATTTGCCCCAGACTTCTGCTTTCAGACGTAGTTAATTATGAAGTTATTAGCCTATCTGATAATAATCCAATGCAGACGCAATAATGTCATATAATACATTATTTTATATATGTATTTTTATATAGTCTTAAAGTTACAACCGGCCCTTTGAGTGCAGCCCTAATGCTGATGTGGCCCGCGATTAAATTGAGTTCTACACCCCTGATCTAAAGTTTAGCTGCAGTCAGAAGAACAATCTGGATGAAAAAGGTCTAATAAAAAATAGAAATCGTAGTGAAAAGTATTTTTAAAATGTATAAAACTAAAGGTTTTATAATTAACATGAATGTTTCAACAAAGCAGACATTTCTAGAAGATTGATTAATTTGCAATATTTTGACTGCACTCTGGAAATGTAGGTTTTAAGTTAATGACAGGAATTGTTTTAATTTAGTGATCTTTACACCTACATTTAAAAGGAGTATCGGCATTGAGAAGCCACCCTTTTTGACAATGAGGTACGTAAACATACTGGTGATCAGTTTGAAAGCAGTAAAAAGACAGATCTGGAGTGGATCTTTAGTTTTTATTCAATGATGTTGTGGCTCCTAGGTGCTGTGGCGCCCTCCAGTGGCTGCTGACGTTTCATTTCCTCCAGTCTGTTTGGGAGGATCTGGTAAAGAAGGAGAAAGTGAAGCATGATGGGGCTTGTAGTCATAAAGTGGTGCGGGAATGTGGTATTTCTGTGTTGGTCCCTGAAGGCAGCATCTCCCTGGTCCAATGGGATTCCTCCATGGGATTTTTTATCATGTCAGACAAACGTTTATGATACATACACGTTAAGTTCAGCAGGATAACCATATTAACACCACTTTATGATTTCTGAAGTAAAAAGCTAATGTTGGGCTATAAAGGAACTACAGCACGGTCACATGACTTCACGTCACCACCGCTAAGCTAAAGGTGGCTAATGTTGGGCTATAAAGGAACTACAGCACGGTCACATGACTTCACGTCACCATCGCTAAGCTAAAGGCGGCTAATGTTGGGCTATAAAGGAACTACAGCACGGTCACATGACTTCACGTCATCACCGCTAAGCTAAAGGAGGCTAATGTTGGGCTATAAAGGAACTACAGCACGGTCACATGACTTCACGTCACCACCGCTAAGCTAAAGGAGGCTAATGTTGGGCTATAAAGGAACTACAGCAAGGTCACATGACTTCACATCACCACCGCTAAGCTAAAGGTGGCTAATGTTGGGCTATAAAGGAACTACAGCACGGTCAAATTACTTCACCTCACCACCGCTAAGCTAAAGGCGGCTAATGTTGGGCTATAAAGGAACTACAGCACGGTCACCACCGCTAAGCTAGAGGGGGCTAATGTTGGGCTATAAAGGAACTACAGCACGGTCAAATTACTTCACCTCACCACCGCTAAGCTAAAGGTGGCTAATGTTGGGCTATAAAGGAACTACAGCACGGTCACATGACTTCACGTCACCACCGCTAAGCTAAAGGTGGCTAATGTTGGGCTATAAAGGAACTACAGCACGGTCACATGACTTCACCACCGCTAAGCTAAAGGCGGCTAATGTTGGGCTACAAAGGAACTACAGCACGGTCACCACCGCTAAGCTAAAGGGGGCTAATGTTGGGCTATAAAGGAACTACAGCACGGTCACATGACTTCACGTCATCACCGCTAAGCTAAAGGCGGCTAATGTTGGGCTATAAAGGAACTACAGCACGGTCACATGACTTCACGTCACCACCGCTAAGCTAAAGGCGGCTAATGTTGGGCTATAAAGGAACTACAGCACGGTCACATGACTTCACGTCACCACCGCTAAGCTAAAGGCGGCTAATGTTGGGCTATAAAGGAACTACAGCACGGTCACATGACTTCACGTCACCACCGCTAAGCTAAAGGTGGCTAATGTTGGGCTATAAAGGAACTGCAGCATGTCCACAGACCTTTTTCTGTGAATCTTACAGTACAATTGTTGCTGCCCAGTGTGAGGCTACTTAGATTAGAGTCGTAAAACTGCAAATTATTTTACTTAAGTTTATAACCATTGACTTGCAGAACAGGAAGTGCTAAAATGCTGAGTCATGTCAGGGTTTTAGGACTCATTCCTGCACCACTCTATACTGTATAAACTTTTTTTAAAGTGTACCGCAGCTGTAGAGGAGTCGGACTCCCTGCACGTCGCTGTCCATCATCTTCTTTCTCTGACCCATGTTCATCACTTCCTCTTTAGAGACGATGGTGGGCAGGCCGTTATCTGAGAAAAACCCACTGTACACACAGGAAGTACTCGTTACTACAGTAAAAGTACAGGACACTACACTGGAGGTACACATTACTACAGTAAAAGTACCTACACTACACTGGAAGTACTCATTACTACAGTAAAAGTACTGATACTACACTGTACACACAGGAAGTACTCGTTACTACAGTAAAAGTACCTACACTACACTGGAAGTACTCGTTACTGCAGTAAAAGTACCAATACTACACTGTACACACAGGAAGTACTCGTTACTGCAGTAAAAGTACAGGACACTACACAGGAAGTACTCGTTACTGCAGTAAAAGTACAGGACACTACACAGGAAGTACTCGTTACTGCAGTAAAAGTACCAAAACTACACAGAAAGTACTCGTTACTACAGTAAAAGTACCTATACTACAACCGTACAGAAACTACACTACAACTCGCTTCCCACTGAGAATGGGACTTAAAACTGTATTTAAAATCAGAAAAATGCACCTAAATAATTGTTTTCTTAATAATAACTTTTACAAATTAAAATGTTACTTATTTTCTGATTTATTATGTGGAATACATACTTTTTAAATATATTTGTAATTGCATGTTAATGTTCTGTTGTTTGATGTGATTTAATATAATGTAGGATATATTGATCTGAATATCTAAAGGTTACCCTCCGTAGTGCATGATGGACGCGGCGTTGTACTCCAGGTCGAACGTTTCTCCGCTTTGCTTTCTGAAGTTTCTCTCCTTCCCTGAAACACAATAACGCCACTTCATCACAGAAATAACACATGTTTTATACCTTATGATCCTGCAAATTAAAATAAACTAAAATAATGACATACATTTCAGAGTTATAGTGAAAAGAAAAAGGTATTTAAATGTATTTCCTTTTTAAAAAAGGAAAAATTAATTAAGGAGTTAAATGAATTACAAATGAGTCAATAATTAAAGTGGGTTCGATAAATATAAATAAATACCCGAGTTATGTTGAGTCAAATAAATAATATATACACTTAAAAAAATAAGTTATAGCGAGTTAAATGTAATTAAAAAATGTTAAATAAATATCTGAGTAACAGTTAGTTAAATAAAACAATATGTAAAAATAAGCTAATGGCGAGTTAAATCTCCTGCCTGGCATCAATAAATAAGTTACGGTGAATTAAAGAAAATATTATAAATACCAGTTTAAAACAACAATATTTGAGAAAATTATTTGTTTAAACTGACTTTTTATTAAAAACAAATGTTAACCAGACTCTATAAATCAGTGCAGAGTATTAGTATATTAGTATATTTGTACACAGGGTTACCGTCCATGATGTTTTGCTGCAGGACGGTGATGTATTGGTCGCGGTCGCTCCTCGTGTGTTCGTGATGGAAACCCAGAGCGTGCAGGATCTCATGCACGATGTTTCCCAGCATGCACTGCGGCCCCACGAACACCGGCTGCTCTCCGCCGATTAAGCCCACGTACGAAGCACAACTACAAGAAGTATTCAATTACTGCAGTACAAGTACTTCAGTTACTAGTACTTCAGTTACTACTAGAAATACACAACATGCATTCAAAACCTTAAGGCAAGTTTATTTACAAACAAAGGTGGTAGAAGTACTCAGGTCTTGTACTTGAGTAAAAGTAGAAGTACTCAGAACTTGTACTTGAGTAGAAGTACTCTGATCTTGTTCTTGAGTAAAAGTAGAAGTACTCAGATCTTGTACTTTAGTAAAAGTATTCAGATCTAGTACTTTAGTAAAAGTAGAAGTACTCAGATCTTGTACTTTAGTAAAAGTACTCTGATCTTGTACTTGAGTAAAAGTAGAAGTACTCAGGTCTAGTACTTTAGTAAAAGTAGAAGTATTCAGATCTAGTACTTTAGTAAAAGTACTCAGATCTTGTACTTTAGTAAAAGTACTCTGATCTTGTACTTGAGTAAAAGTAGAAGTACTCAGATCTGGTACTTGAGTAAAAGTAGAAGTACTCAGATTGAACTAAGAGAACATATAATGTAATAGTGGCAGCACTAAACTCATTATGCAGTATATAATAATAAAGCGCTCCTCACCCTTTGCCTGTGAAGAAGGTCAGGTAGTTTGTCTCGGAGGTTCGTCTGTGGAACGACACACACGTGTGTTCGGACACCATCTCCATCGCAGAGAGGATGACCTCCGTGCGACTTTCTGCACAAACACAACATCAGTGAAATAAAATATTATAAATATTCTGAAAGTAGAAATAAAACCAGTGATCTGAACCCACCTGACTCCGGGCTGATGGTGAACGGGATCTCTCCGCTCGGCCAAACGCTCTCCACTGCATTCCTGTCGTTCTGAAGGTCAAATAACACACACTTTATCAGCACACACACACACACACACACACACTTTATCAGGTGGAACAAAGACACACACTTACCATACATCTACAATTTGAGCTTCTGTCTTGTAAGCATATCATAGAGACACACGTCATTTTGTGTCTCTTTGTAGTCATTCTGAGTCTTTGTATCCATTTGGTGTCTCTTTGTAGTCATTCTGAGTCTTTGTATCCATTTGGTGTCTCTTTGTAGTCATTCTGAGTCTTTGTATCCATTTGGTGTCTCTTTGTAGTCATTCTGAGTCTTTGTATCCATTTGGTGTCTCTTTGTAGTCATTCTGAGTCTTTGTATCCATTTGGTGTCTCTTTGTAGTCATTCTGAGTCTTTGTATCCATTTGGTGTCTCTTTGTAGTCATTCTGAGTCTCTTTGTAGTCATTCTGAGTCTATTTGTAGTCATTCTGAGTCTTTGTATCCATTTGGTGTCTCTTTGTAGTCATCGTGTGCATTGTTGTAGTCATTTTGAGTCTATTTGTAGTCATTTGACGTCTACTTGTAGTAAATTATAGTCCTCTTGTCGTGGTTGTGTGTCTCCTTTTAGTCTTTATGTTTTTTTGTGGTCATCTTTTATCTGATTCTGGTTGTTTTCCATAGTTGCGAGTCTCTTTGCGTAACCTTCAAGCCGTTCGGGTTCTTTTCAGGTCGCCTCATTTGAGTCACTTTTATGTCATTTTTTTTAAAGAATCTTTATAGTGGTTTTGCTGCCTTTCATATCTGTTGATGCTTGTAGGCATCATTTCACTTTGTGTTGATATACAAACACCAATTGTTTAAAATATGGACAAAAGTCATGGAGTTGCATGATGGGTAATGTAGTTTCAAAGGTGTTTGGAGCTCAAAGTCAGGAAATGTTGTCTTCTACATGCTTTAATTTGGACTATTTCTTTTTAAATGTCACGAACACATCCTTCAGCTTTGAGCAATAAAACCTAAGAGTTACAAGTTAAAACTATAGCAAGTTGCATTTCCATGTTTCTCTCACCAACAACAGGATGTCTCCCTCCAACACGGCATAGTCCTTGCTCATCAGCTCTGTCAACATTTAGAAAAACAAAAAGTGAAGACAGACTTCCCTTGTTCGTTAAAGCTGTGAATATTAAATAAAACACTGACCTTCTAAAGTCTCGGGGTTAGACTCCATGTAATGCAGCACTTTGGTTATCCAGTCCTCCTGAGCCGCTGTAAAAAACACATTTAAATGCATTCAAATTCAATTAAAAAGCACACATCTGGAAAAGTGTGACTTATTGATGCAGCTAGACTTAATTTGAACACAAACGTACCATCGTTAGCCTCACGTAAAGGACTGGAGGCGACTAAAACAACAAGAAATAAAGTAGTCAATTCATGTTTTGCTTTAAAGTACATTTCAATATTTCAATTTCCTACCATCTTTAGAGGATTGGACCAAAAGCAGTGCAGCGAGGATGAGATGCAACATGTTGTCAGAGGTCTCACACACTCTCACACACACACATCTGATACTAACTCTGCCTCGTTAGCACGTTAATTGAAATCAGCTGAGATCTCCATGTGGATCTGAACCTCCTGCTATCAGAGTTTACTCCTCTGTATTTATTCAGATGTATTCAAGTTGATAGAATAAGATCAATTAAAAATACCCAACAAAACATACAATTAATAGAATTAGCAGATATGTCATTAAAGGGTTAAAAATGATACAAGTATGTTTAGCATACAATGCTTTGAGTAGATACGTTTGGTTATTGCTGATATACAAATATTGATTTGAGCAACTTCAAGTGTCTAAATGGAATCAAAGAAACGCCTTGCAATGTATTGATTTAGCAATAACTGTAAATTATATATTTTATTTTACAATTTGTTTAAATATGATAACAGTGTGTGTCGTATTCTGCACACACTGTAAAACCCCCTGAGAGATTTGCAGAATTAATGATATTGGGCTTTATGAATACACTTTGACTGATTGATTGAATTGAACTTAAAATTCATTTGATAGGCTGACATTTCTTTACAAAAATATTTCAGAAGTAGAGAGTGTGTGTGCAGATCAGACGTAGAGTGTGTGTTCAGATCAGATGTAGAGTGTGTGTTCAGATCAGATGTAGAGTGTGTGTTCAGATCAGATGTAGAGTGTGTGTGTGCAGATCAGATGTAGAGTGTGTTCAGATCAGATGTAGAGTGTGTGTGTTCAGATCAGATGTAGAGTGTGTGTGTTCGGATCAGATGTAGAGTGTGTGTTCAGATCAGATGTAGAGTGTGTGTGTGCAGATCAGATATGGAGTGTGTGTTTTCGGATCAGATGTAGAGTGTGTGTTCAGATCAGATGTAGAGTGTGTGTGTTCAGATCAGATGTAGAGTGTGTGTGTTCAGATGAGATGTAGAGTGTGTGTGTTCGGATCAGATGTAGAGTGTGTGTGTTCGGATCAGATGTAGAGAGTGTGTGTTCAGATCAGATGTAGAGTGTGTGTGTGCAGATCAGATGTAGAGTGTGTGTGTTCAGATCAGATGTAGAGTGTGTGTGTGCAGATCAGATGTAGAGTGTGTGTGTTCAGATCAGATGTAGAGTGTGTGTTCAGATCAGATGTAGAGTGTGTGTTCAGATCAGATGTAGAGTGTGTGTGTTCAGATCAGATGTAGAGTTTGTGTGTTCGGATCAGACGAAGAGAGTGTGTGTGCAGATCAGATGTAGAGTTTGTGTGTTCGGATCAGACGTAGAGTGTGTGTGTTCAGATCAGACGAAGAGAGTGTGTGTGCAGATCAGATGTAGAGTGTGTGTGTTCGGATCAGATGTAGAGTGTGTGTGTTCAGATCAGACGAAGAGAGTGTGTGTGCAGATCAGATGTAGAGTTTGTGTGTTCGGATCAGACGTAGAGTGTGTGTGCAGATCAGATGTAGAGTGTGTGTGTTCAGATCAGATGTAGAGTGTGTGTGTTCCGATCAGATGTAGAGTGTGTGTGTTCAGATCAGATGTAGAGTGTGTGTGTTCAGATCAGATGTAGAGTGTGTGTGTTCAGATCAGATGTAGAGTGTGTGTGTTCCGATCAGATGTAGAGTGTGTGTGTTCTGATCAGAACGTCACCACTTTGTTATTTGTTATGATATATTATATTTTTCACCATTTTGTCATCTGCCTCCGGTCCAGCAGGTGGCGCGGTGCAGTGTTTCGGTCGTTTGCGATACCTCAATTATCAACGTAGAAGAAGAAGAAGTAGAGACAGTCACTTCCGGGTTAAAAAAGAAAACACATGGGCTGAAAACCTCTGAAGGTAATGTTGGTTTTAGCCTTTATTTACATTATTTAAACGATTTGTTCCGTTGTAAAAGGTTACGTTAAACTATCGTTACATGTTGGGTTAACTCAATAGCTCAGAAAGTGCTGTTATTCGTTAGAAACTAAGACAATGCTATGTTATTGCTAACATGCTAACAGACGGTTCATTAGAAAAACAACCATTTCTGTCGTCAATGTTTTTATTTACTACTCTGTTCAAATTGCAATTTAATCTAAAAACTGCAGACATGTTCAGGAAGGTTTGACACGGTTCAAGGTCTTTTTGATGTATTATTTGTATTGTCATATTATACAGTTTGACAGGCAGTTGCAGAGTTAAATATTAAGAAATTATACAAACAAACAGACATATAAGATAACAACTAGAAAGTGTGCCTTGTCTAGAAGGGGTGTATTATTCCTGAATTTAGTGTTTCTTATTTTGTGCTTCGAGCTACTGAATATTACTTTAAAGTATTGGTACTAAGTACTAGAATAGAATTGTGGTCTCACATGCAGAGCACACAGTGACATGTGTTCTCTGCTTTTAACCCATCCTAGCACCAGGAGTCTAGCACTAGGAGCAGTGGGCAGCTAGTGTACAGCGCCCGGGAGCAATGGGAGTGGGGGTCGGGGGTGTCCGGTGCCTTGCTCAAGGGCACCACGGCAGGGCCCAGGAGGTGAACTGGGACCTCTCCCAGTAGCAGTCCACACTACATATTTAGGTCTGTTCGGGGACTTGAACCGGCGACCCTACGGCTCCCAGTCCACGCCCCGACCGACTGAGCCACTGCCGGACAAAGTGTGCTAAAACCACATTGTGAAAATACTCCACTCCAAGTAAAAGCCCAGCAATCAAAACCACATTGATTGTGCAGCTAAATATGTTATATTATATCAGATGTTTCTGGATTGATTGAACTGAGCTCCTGCTGGAGGCTGGTTTAAACTGATCATAATATTAGGCACCAATTAAAGCACCAAACCTGAACCCCACAATATGTTCCTCAATATCTCTATCGAGGTATTTGATCAGAAATGTTATCATGTGTCCGGCAGCGGCTCAGTCGGTCGGGGCTTGGACTGTGAGCCGTAGGGTTGCCGGTTCAAGTCCCCGAACAGACCTAAATATGGAGTGTGGACTGCTACTTGGAGAGGTCCCAGTTCACCTCCTGCCCTGCCGTGGTGCCCTTGAGCAAGGCACCGGACAACCCCCTTCATAGCTGCCCACTGCTCCTAGTACTAGACTCCTGGTGCTAGACTCCTGGTGCTAGACTCCTGGTGCTAGACTCCTAGTGCTAGACTCCTAGTGCTAGACTCCTGGTCCTGGTGCTAGACTCCTGGTACTAGACTCCTGGTGCTAGACTCCTGGTGCTAGACTCCTGGTGCTAGACTCCTGGTGCTAGACTCCTGGTACTAGGATGGGTTAAAAGCAGAGAACACATGTCACTGTGTGTGCTGTGTGCTCTGCATGTGAGACCATTAAAGAGGGTTCCATCCCTCCAATCTTCTTCTTCTTCTAATATTTATTTTCTCCACGTTACCCATCCCTAGTATTTAGTTGACTTGTTGTTCTCTTCTTTGCTTTACATTATTTGTAGTGCATGTTGTGTTTTCTCTTGAGAGAGCTGCTTCTCCACCAAAAGTCTTATTTGAGTCCAGTTTTGAACTTTTACTTGACTTTCTCCGTTAAAACGTCAGTCACCTTTTTAGACTATCTTTTACCGTGTGATTGATGACATGTCCTTGTGATAACTGGTTTTATTGCTCAATCTTAATTAGACTTTTGACCTTATCTTATATCTTCTTATCTCTGTAAAGCGTCTTTGAGCACTTGATAATGCGCTTGATAAATCAAATGTATTATAATTATTAAATGTGTTTCCGTGCCGTTTTAAATATTTAATGTTGATGTTTTTTCGGGGTAATATTGTGGATGACAATTATGTTTGCCTGAGTAATTGTGACATGGCCTTTTTTGTCAACGATTCCTTTTAGTTTGTGAACATTATTATGTCAATTTCTCCATCTAAAATCTACCTTTTTCTCCCCTAAACTTCAGACAGAAGCTGCAGTCATGACGAGGTGGGCGAGGGCGAATAACGTCCACAAACACAAAACCATCAGAAGCGACTCCCTGGAGTCAGCTGAGGGAAGGAGGAAGAGGAAGAGGAAGAGGAGGAGCAGGAGCAGGAGCAGGAGGAGGAGGAAGAGGGGGAAGAGAAGGAAGAGAAGGAGGAGGAGGAAGAGAAGGAGGAGGAGGAGGATGGAAAGAGGGTCTCCCAGGCAGCATTAAATATGGCACCATCCCGCCTTTAGGATCGGCTGTGAAGAAGCCGAATCGTCCGAAGAAAGAGTACGAGAGCGAAGATGTGAACGGCTTCCTGGAGTATCTACAGCAGAGCGGACAGCCTCTTCCTGGGATGGGGAGAGGAGGGGGACTGGGGGAGAGAGGGGGGAGGATGGGAGAGAGAGGTGGGAGAATGGGAGAGAGAGGGGGGAGAATGGGAGGGGGAGATGAGATGCAGGAGATCAGAGAGGAGGTGGCGACGGCGCTGAATAAAGACAGAAGAAGAGAGGACCGGAGGGTGAAGAGGCAGGACGACAAGAGGAGCAGCATGGTGAGAACATCCTCACTTTATCTCAGACGTTGGGATTCTACTCGTGTCTTTAAAGCAGCTTTTTGTGGAAACTCTGGAAAAAAATTGTCAAATTCTGAGAAAAAAGTCAAAATGTGCAAAAAAGTCCAATTCTGAGAAAAATATTCTAATTCTGAGAAAAAGTCAAAATCTGAAAAGCAGTGTATTGTTGTGGCTTAATAAATGAGTGCTTCTCTGATGTAGTCCTGGTTTAAGGCTCTGATATTTCACTCATCTCTCTCATTGCTTCCTCCCTCCTGCAGCTGTGCTTTAACTGCAGGAAACCTGGTCACGGATTGGCCGATTGTCCGGAGGCGGAGCAGGACGAGGAGATGGGTCGAGGCATCTGTTACCGCTGCGGCTCCACGGAGCACGAGGTCACCAAGTGCCGAGCTAAAGTAGACCCGGCGCTGGGTGAGGACACGCTGAGACTCACAGTAGATTAATGAAGAGGTGGTGTGTTTCTGGGTGGGACCCTGAAGGCAGCATCTCCCCTGGTTCTATGGGATTTCTCCATTTTCGAAATTCTGATGAAAAAAAGATCTAAATCTGAGATAAAAAGTCAAATTATGAGAACAAAGTCAAAAACTGTGGAAAATTATGAGAACAATTTCAAAAACTGTGGAGAATTCAAATGATGAGAAAAGTAATAATCTGAGAAAAAAAGTAAAAATCTGAGAAATCATTCCTGCACCTCGTTAACAACCTGAACATTTTCATTCTCCAGGAGAGCACCCGTACGCGAAGTGCTTCATCTGTGGGAAAACGGGCCACCTGTCACGTGGCTGTCCTGATAATCCGAAAGGACTTTATGCACAAGGTACACACACACCATTCATCACATTATATATGAGTTTAATATAAAGCTGTTTAAATGAGTGTGTGCTTCTGCAGGAGGGAGCTGTCGGGTTTGTGGCTCAGTGGAACATTTTCAGAAGGACTGTCCGGAGCACCAGGCTACAAGTGAGTCTCTGCTTCTGTCTCTAAAGCTGTGATCGCTTAAAAAGAATCAGATGGAGTTCGGGTGACTGTGGTCGAGTACAGACAATTATTAACCCTTACCATTACATTTCAGGCCTTACACATGTAGCTGTAAATATATACATATCAACTGTAGAAAATATCGATATAAATAAAGTGTCTTAACGGATTTGGTCACGTCTTCCTCCACCATGTCTTTTATTTATATATATTTGTTTTTATCTCAGGTAACTCGCTGACGCTTCCCTGGCTGTCGAACAACATGAGCGCAGACCACGAGGACGTTCATGTTCCCGTGAAGAAAAGCAAACCCAAACAAACCAAAGTGGTGACGTTCTGATCAGAACACACACACTCTCTCTACTTCTGATCAGAACACACACACTCTCTCTACTTCTGATCAGAACACACACTCTCTCTACGTCTGATCAGAACACACACTCTCTCTACGTCTGATCTGAACACACACTCTCTCTACGTCTGATCAGAACACACACTCTCTACATCTGATCAGAACACACACTCTCTACGTCTCACTGAACACACACACACTCTCTACGTCTCACTGAACACACTCTCTCTACGTCTGATCAGAACACACACTCTACGTCTGATCAGAACACACACACTCTCTCTACGTCTGATCAGAACACACACTCTCTCTACATCTGATCAGAACACACACACTCTCTCTACGTCTGATCAGAACACACACTCTCTCTACGTCTGATCTGAACACACACTCTCTCTACGTCTGATCTGAACACACACACTCTCTACGTCTGATCTGAACACACACTCTCTCTATGTCTGATCAGAACACACTCTCTACATCTGATCCGAACACACACACTCTCTACGTCTGATCTGAACACACACTCTCTACATCTGATCTGAACACACACACTCAACGTCTGATCTGAACACACACACTCTCTACGTCTCACTGAACACACACTCTCTACGTCTCACTGAACACACACTCTCTACGTCTGATCTGAACACACACTCTCTACGTCTCACTGAACACACACTCTACGTCTCACTGAACACACACTCTCTCTACGTCTGATCTGAACACACACACTACGTCTCACTGAACACACAATCTACGTCTCACTGAACACACACACTCTACATCTGATCTGAACACACTCTCTACATCTGATCTGAACACACACTCTCTACATCTGATCTGAACACACACTCTCTCTACATCTGATCAGAACACACACTCTCTACATCTGATCTGAACACACACACTCTCTACGTCTGATCTGAACACACACTCTCTACGTCTGATCTGAACACACACTCTCTACGTCTGATCTGAACACACACTCTACGTCTCACTGAACACACACACTCTCTACGTCTGATCTGAACACACACACTCTACATCTGATCTGAACACACACACTCTCTACGTCTGATCTGAACACACACTCTACGTCTCACTGAACACACACACTCTCTACGTCTGATCTGAACACACACACTCTCTACATCTGATCTGAACACACACTCTCTCTACGTCTGATCAGAACACACACTCTCTACGTCTCACTGAACACACACACACACTCTACGTCTCACTGAACACACTCTCTACGTCTCACTGAACACACTCTCTACGTCTCACTGAACACACACACACTCTCTACGTCTGACCTGAACACACACACTCTACGTCTCAATGAACACACACACTCTCTACGTCTGACCCAAACATACACTCTCTACGTCTCACTGAACACACACTCTCTATGTCTCACTGAACACACACACACTCTATGTCTCACTGAACACACACACTCTCTACGTCTCACTGAACACACACACACTCTCTACGTCTGACCTGAACACACACACTCTACGTCTCAATGAACACACACACTCTCTACGTCTGACCCAAACATACACTCTCTACGTCTCACTGAACACACACTCTCTATGTCTCACTGAACACACACACTCTCTACGTCTCACTGAACACACACACACTCTCTACATCTGATCTGAACACACACTCTATGTCTCTCAAATCTCAATTGAAAGGACTGCTGACCGTTGACATGCAGTGAAGACGTTCTCCTCCTGGTTCCCTTTGTGTATATTTTTTAATAAAGTATTGCTTCTGTCTCTTCAGTGTTACTTTGTTCTGGTGCTGCAACAACAACAACACCAACAACGAGTGCACAATATTAAATAATAACAGTTATAAAATCATGAATAATAATTAAAACGAATTCTAAAAAATGATTATTTTACAGAAGCCAAAAAGATAGGAAACAAACAAAATAACACTTTACTAAATAACATATTTGTAAATGTATAAAACAATCCACCAAAAGGACAAGACAGGTAAGAACCAGAGCAGGTACTTTGCTTTTCAATATTTAGTTGTTTTTGTCAAACACTTATTTTATTCAATTCCTATTTAATATTTTAAAGTATTTACATCATATAGTATTTCAGATTGTGGGTTTAGTGCCGTTGTAATGTGAAGACTCGGCCACTAGGGGGCAGCACTGACTCAATCTGCTGTCACTGGTGCAGGCATGAGACGATTAACTAATTACCTGAGAAAAAAGGGAGGCGAGTCCCCACACGTGACTGTGTAAACAGATTTGGGTCCCCACAAGTATAGTAATGCTAGGACACACACACCAACACACACACACACACACACACTGTAGCTCTTACTCAGAGGCAACATCAGAAACAGTTTCCTGCCAAGTTTTTTCAATCAAGATAAAGCTTTTTGTTTTCCTGAGACACAGAGCGTGTGTGTGTGTGTGTGTGTGTGTGTGTGTGTGTGTGAGAGAGGAGGTATTGCATCACTGATAATTAAATAAAACGTGTTGCAAGAAGAAGGAATCTTTCAAACAGGATCAGAAACAGTTTGTTCCCACAGCAAGAAATTAAAGTTATAAAAATAAGTGGCATCATTTTGAAAGTTAGTGAACGTAGAAAAAGCAGCAGGAACAACATTAAGACATTTTTAAAGAAGGGTTATTTCACAACAGTGTTGTTTCAGTCTTTCAGAGAGGACTCTTTAAACTAGAGACATACTGATATACTCCTGAACATCAGCAGGAGAGGACTCTTTAAAGTAGAGACACTACATACTGATATACACCTGAACATCAGCAGGAGAGGACTCTTTAAAGTAGAGACACTACATACTGATATACACCTGAACATCAGCAGGAGAGGACTCTTTAAAGTAGAGACACTACATACTGATATACACCTGAACATCAGCAGGAGAGGACTCTTTAAAGTAGAGACACTACATACTGATATACACCTGAACATCAGCAGGAGAGGACTCTTTAAAGTAGAGACACTACATACTGATATACACCTGAACATCAGCAGGAGAGGACTCTTTAAAGTAGAGACACTACATACTGATATACACCTGAACATCAGCAGGAGAGGACTCTTTAAAGTAGAGACACTACATACTGATATAAACCTGAACATCAGCAGGATAGGACTCTTTAAAGTAGAGACACTACATACTGATATACACCTGAACATCAGAAGGGGAGGACTCTTTAAAGTAGGGACACTACATACTGATATACACCTGAACATCAGCAGGAGAGGACTCTTTAAAGTAGGGACACTACATACTGATATACACCTGAACATCAGCAGGAGAGGACTCTTTAAAGTAGAGACACTACATACTGATATACACCTGAACATCAGCAGGAGAGGACTCTTTAAAGTAGAGACACTACATACTGCATGAAAACGGTGTCTGTTATCAATTAGTTCTGATTTACTGTCAGTCCTCCCTCCTGCCCATCGGCCTTTATAATCTCCCCTCAATCACACAATGTGTCTTCCAGACGTCTGAGTAAACACGTCTCTGCTTGTGTTTCTGTTTTAATTCATCAGATTGTTTCTGTAATGATGGAGAAAGCTGGGCTTCCAAACAGATTGTTAAATGTTGCTTTACATCTGAATGTAATGTGCAACATCTCTGAGAAACAAAGCTCTTTTCTTCTGTGCTCTACACTGATGTAGCTGCTGGATCTTTGTCAAACTGCTTTGGTATTCGTGGAAATGTTCTTTATCTTGGATGAGAGAAGCTTTGTTCCTCAAGATGTGATGGGTTTCTGCTTTATAATTGCTTTAGTTTCCTCATGCCAGATATACACAACAGGCTACAACAAGGGAACACATTACCAGATAGATGCACAATATAACAACAAAGACATGCAAAATGACTAAAAAAGAGAGAAAACTGATACAAATATACACAAAAAGAATACAAATTGTACAAAATGACTTCAGAGAGACACCAATTGACAAAAAAGACACGCGCAATGCCATAAAGAGACGAAATTACAAAAAAGGACACAAGGTGACTTTAAAAGACTATAAAGAGATGCAAATGACATTTAAGGACAGAATTGACTCAAAATTACCATAAAGAGACGCAAAGTGACTTTAAATGACTATAAAGAGATGCAAAATGACCACAGAGACACAACATGACAACAAAGTGACTTAAAATGACAACAAAAAGACAACAAAAATATGTAAAACAACCAAAAAGAGACGCAGAAACACCCCTGGATATCATACGTCAGCTTAAGTTTTAACATCCAACTTCATTTCCTCTTAAGTTTAACCAAGCTTGGGGTTTGTTTAAAACCAAGCGGCAACCTTCCGGTTAGAAAACATTCATCTCGCGGCCACCAGGGGGCGATTGCTGCAAAACATTGTCAATTCCATAGAAGTCTATGACCCTAAAAAATGACCCTACTTCTAACATGATATCAGGTCTCAGATGCTAGTTTAAAGTTATCTTTGAAACGAAGACAAGACGGCTACAGCTCGAAGAAAGTGACGGCCAAAAACCAAGAGGATGACGGTCAAAGAACAAAGATGGCGATGGCCAAAACGACAGGCGAAATTATTATAAAAACTACAAGCTTCTAAATGTCACAGTGAATTTGTCAAATATGCTGTCCATGGTTAAAGTATGTCTGATCATCAGACTGTTTCTGTTAATCGTTCCAGTTTCACTTTTGTTTGGCGAAAAGTGAAGAAATGGTCACAGAAAATGACCTGGTAAGAACACTGTCATTATAACTGAGAGATTCGATGGCTAACATAATGGAAACCCAAGCTGAAAAGCCAAAACTGAATTATTCCTAAATGGTTTTCTGTCCCTCTCTCCTATCCGGGATGAAATGACTCCCTGACAGCCCGGGGGCACGGCAGAAGCAACGCAGGGGCGAAGGCCGCAGCGGGGAAACTCCGGGGGCCAGGCACAAGGACGGCCAGGAGGGCAGAACCCCAAAGTGGCTGGATAGGACTAAAATTCGAGGGGCTTCGCACCTGGGTGGTCAAAAACGCACCACGGCCCCTTCTATTTCCCAAGTTGCCCAATAGGCCCCAAAGTCGGCCAGGTGGTCCGTCTCTACGAAGGGGGGGCGGTAGCGGCCTTAGCCGGGACTTTTGGGGGGGTCGGTGTCAAGTTTGCCTCGAACGGTCTCCCGGACTGATTCAATCAATCGATCTCCAGTTTCAAGTGGTTTATTTGTGGACATGTGTACTCCGAGGCCACGGGGTCCCCCGCAGGATCGCTCGTCCTCGAGTGCCGACAAACATATTTAAACGTCAGCGCGGCAGGCCCTCCGGAACAAAAGTTTCCCAGAGATGCCCTAAAAATCTCACGGTCCTCTCAGACTTGACGTCAGCAAGAGGCTTCTGAAGTTGGATATTGAGTGGATTTTTTTAAATGTGGCCAAGCGTGACAAAAGTTTGGTCGTTCAAACTGGACGTCGGGGTGAGTCCCTGCCCTGACTCCGAGGGCCCTAGCTGCTCTGGGGCAAAAACCGCGGCCGAAAGATGCGCAATCCAAAACATTTCCTGCAATAACTCTGCTTATATGGCCTCGAGAGCTTCCATATTGCAGGTGGTCTTTTCACACCACACGAGGAGTGGGTATACCAAAATTGAGGTCTCTGGGTGGCCAGGGATTAGAACCGCAGCAAAAAGAAGAAATGTGCTTTATTTTGAATGGCCGTTGAATTCGGAGTGTACAGATTGTCCATCTTGGGACACTTGTGCATTGCTACATACATTGAGGGGGTTAACATTGCACTCAAGCAATCTCTTTCATATTTACAACACTTATTCACGAGTGGGATGGGATGTCTGGCACAGAATTGCAGCCTCCTAGGCGTGCCGAGCAACACTTTAGACATTGCTCGGATTGTATCTGTAATGTATGTAATGTCTGTACTTTAAAGAGTCCTCTCCCGCTGATGTTCAGGTGTATATCAGTATGTAGTGTCTCTACTTTAAAGAGTCCTCTCCTGCTGATGTTCAGGTGTATATCAGTATGTAGTGTCTCTACTTTAAAGAGTCCTCTCCTGCTGATGTTCAGGTGTATATCAGTATGTAGTGTCTCTACTTTAAAGAGTCCTCTCCTGCTGATGTTCAGGTGTATATCAGTATGTAGTGTCTCTACTTTAAAGAGTCCTCTCCTGCTGATGTTCAGGTGTATATCAGTATGTAGTGTCTCTACTTTAAAGAGTCCTCTCCTGCTGATGTTCAGGTGTATATCAGTATGTAGTGTGTCTACTTTAAAGAGTCCTCTCCTGCTGATGTTCAGGTGTATATCAGTATGTAGTGTCTCTACTTTAAAGAGTCCTCTCCTGCTGATGTTCAGGTGTATATCAGTATGTAGTGTCTCTACTTTAAAGAGTCCTCTCCTGCTGATGTTCAGGTGTATATCAGTATGTAGTGTCTCTACTTTAAAGAGTCCTCTCCTGCTGATGTTCAGGTGTATATCAGTATGTAGTGTCTCTACTTTAAAGAGTCCTCTCCTGCTGATGTTCAGGTGTATATCAGTATGTAGAGTCTCTACTTTAAAGAGTCCTCTCCTGCTGATGTTCAGGTGTATATCAGTATGTAGTGTCTCTACTTTAAAGAGTCCTCTCCTGCTGATGTTCAGGTGTATATCAGTATGTAGTGCCTCTACTTTAAAGAGTGCTCTCCTGCTGATGTTCAAGTGTATATCAGCATGTAGTGTCTCTACTTTAAAGAGTCCTCTCCTGCTGATGTTCAGGTGTATATCAGTATGTAGTGTCTCTACTTTAAAGAGTCCTCTCCTGCTGATGTTCAGGTGTATATCAGCATGTAGTGTCTCTACTTTAAAGAGTCCTCTCCTGCTGATGTTCAGGTGTATATCAGTATGTAGTGTCTCTACTTTAAAGAGTCCTCTCCTGCTGATGTTCAGGTGTATATCAGTATGTAGTATGTCCACATACATGGAGAATCAGTGGAGAATCAGTGGAGAGCGTGGAGGACCTCAAGTTCCTTGGAGTCGGCATGTCGAACCATCTGACATGGACCTCCAACAACTCAAACCTGGTGAAAAAGGCACACCAACGACTTTTCTTGTCGACTGAAACGTGAGACGTTCAGCTTCGTTGTAGACCCCGTTTTTAGAGATTTGCGCACGGACGAAAAGAGAGAGGGTTTTATTTTCTGACACGCCGGGAACACATATTTATGTATAAAAGACATAAAAAAGTGCATTTTGTATGATAGGTCCCCTTTAATGTCTCTCTCTCTCTCCTCCCTTTCTCTTTAAGTCTCTCTTTCAGGCTTACCCCAGCACCCCCTCTCTCCCTCTCTCCCCGCACTGGGCCGTGTATTTTCGGTGTCCTCTCTTATGTCGGGGATACATCGGATCTGCGGTGGATTTGAACTTGCTGCAGAGCGGAGGAAGAGGAGCAGCTGAAACACGCTGAGAGTCTCAAACATCCGGGGACTTCTTTCTGGAAATCTCTCTCTTTTTTCGGAAATGTTTTCAAGTGATAACCCAAGAGGAGCAGCTGGATTTCCTTTTCTTTTTTCTCTTTACAAGGTAAGATGTGGCTTTCTTACCTGTATTTTTCATCCATTCATGCGTTGATTACTCTTAAATTGCGTCAAAATGTTTACTCAATTCGCGTGTCTTTTTTCTGTCTCTGCGTGTGTTTTACCTCCGGAGGAGCCGTTTTTAGGGGGCAGGAATGTTCCCACAGTGATCAAACTAAACGATAAGACTCCCATTGATAAAAGTGACTCTTGGGACCATTTACATCCATTTAAATCCTGCCGTGTCCCTGGGCCGTCCACCCTTGTGTTTCTGCCTCCCCTGCCCAGCTGTGTCTCTTCCCCTGTGCTCCTTGTCTGATCGTCATCTTTCATGTCCATGTTCCCTGCCTCGTCTATGCTTGTCCATGTCTCCTGCGTGTTCCCGTCTGTAGGTTTGTTCCCGTCTGTAGGTTTGTTCCCGTCTGTAGGTTGTTCCCGTCTGTAGGTTTGTTCCCGTCTGTAGGTTTGTTCCCGTCTGTAGGTTTGTTCCCGTCTGTAGGTTTGTTCCCGTCTGTAGGTTTGTTCCCGTTCCCGTCTGTAGGTTTGTTCCCGTCTGTAGGTTTGTTCCCGTTCCCGTCTGTAGGTTTGTTCCCGTTCCCGTCTGTAGGTTTGTTCCCGTCTGTAGGTTTGTTCCCGTTCCCGTCTGTAGGTTTGTTCCTGTCTGTAGGTTTGTTCCCGTCTGTAGGTTTGTTCCTGTCTGTAGGTTTGTTCCCGTTCCCGTCTGTAGGTTTGTTCCCGTCTGTAGGTTTGTTCCCGTCTGTCCTGCTCCCTGGTTTTGTTTATGTTTCTTGTTTTTCCTGCCTTCGGCTTTTTTAAATAAAGCTCGCTTTTTGTTACCAGACCTTTTTTTGTATTTGTAACTCCACTTCTTTTCTTCGGTCCTATTTTCCCCAACCCTGACAGGCTAAGTATAACATATCTACATATATGCAAAAACATACAGCACTGACAAACGATCACAATGACAGAATTACTCCGATGTAAAGCTTTAATAACTAATACGAGGAATTTAATGAGCAGATGTTGAACATTAATATTTTAAATGAGTCTTTAGTCAATTATCATGTATTCTCTGCTTCCCTTATGTCTTTCCTTTTACTTATTGTATTAAATATTTCAATTGTTGTGCTTTCAGTCGGATGAAATCATGTATGTGTTTGACTTGAGTAAGAAGCAGTTTATATGTTAATATAAGACATTTTATTGATTAATTACGAAATCATCCACAGATAAATGAAAGGGTGGTTATTTTCTGCAACTTTTATAAATGTTTACACATTTCTTACCGTGTAAAAAAAATAATAGATTTATAGATTAAATAATAAAGAACATTTGAGTCAAAATGCATAAAATGTCAGTAAATATATACTTAAAGACCTTTATCTCGGTCAGTGTATTAGATATTATAATGGGGAATAAAGAGGAAACTTATATCAAAATTGTCTAGAAGTACAAAATACTTGGATAAAGGACCTTAAAGCTCTTCTTTTTCAACAATACATTCCAGGTCCCAGATATACACAGAGCCTGTCTCTGATTGGCTGAAAAACCAAACAGATCATTGCAGCATCCCATAATCCCCTCTGTTTCAGCCCTGTTTCAAAAGTGCTGATTCTGTGTCTGTAGCTTTAAATGCTAATGAGCTACTGCTGGCCACGCCCCTCTGAGAGATGATTGGTTTAAAAAAACACAATGGTGCTCTAGGAGGAGATTCAGGTGATAAGGTGGGGGGGGGGTGTTACCTTGGTTGGTGATTGGCTAATGGTTACTCAACTGAAAAAAACATTGTGACATCACAAAGTGACCAACATCTGATCAGCTGACTTTCAGACAGGTCTTTATAAAGTTGGATTAGGACAGAAAGAGAGGGGGTCTTTGTTCCTGACACTTTCAGAATCTCTTAACACAGAGGGACACATGTTGATGTAGAACATACATGAATAAGTGGATTTTGCATAATAGTTGACCTTTTAAAGTGTTGCTTAAATATCAGAATTGGGTCAAAGTACTTAATTCTCTTCCTGTGTTTGCACAACACCGATCAGGAGTTGATATATTTCTCCTTTTATAAACTATCACTTCCTGTTCTCTGTTTCTGTGCAGGTTGTTGAGATGATTCCTCTCCTCCTGCTCTGCTCGCTCAGTCTGAGTTTCGCTCAAGGTGAGTCCATCCTCTGTCATCCATCTCTCTCTCTCTCTCTCTCTCTCTCTCTCTCTCTCTCTCTCTCTCTCTCTCTCTCTCTCTCTCATCACACACACATTCAGCTCCGACTAAGTGATTATTGCTCCAACACACACACACACACACACACACACACACACACACACACACACACACACACACACACACACACACACACACACACACACACACACACACACACACACACACGTTAGAGATGCTTGTGTAATAAGGAGACATGCAGAGCAATCAGAATCAGGGGTAATTTATGACAATTTTGGAAAGAAATAACAAAATAAATAAAAGTAATAATACAAAAAAAATACAAATAAGAAAATAGAAATAAAACAAAGAATAAAATACTTTTTTTATTTTATTTGATTTCTTTCTCAAAATTTAAATTTTTGTATTTTATTATCTATGTTGCATTGTTAGAGGAGCTCAGATCAAAAATAATTTCATTGACTTTTCTAAACTGTAGCTCAATTTGAATCTGATATACATAGAATATAAAATAGAGGAGCTGCTGCTGTGATTGGTTCATTTCATCAACTCACTTTATTCTCTCTGATCTCTCTCTTGTTTCTCTTCAGAGCCGGTCAGACTGGTGGGAGGAGAGAGTCGCTGTGCAGGAACTCTGGAGGTGAAACAGGGAGAATGGAGAGCAGTGTGGGACTCTCCCTGGACCCTGAAGACAGCAGGTGTTGCCTGCAGAGAGCTGGACTGTGGCTCTGCTGTTTCTGTGGGAGAGAGAGAGGAGTCCTCAGAGAGACCTGTGTGGGGGATCAGTCCTCAATGTGTTCAGTCTGCATCTGCTTTGAGGGAATGTGCATTATCAAGTTCCTCTTCCCACTTCCTGACTCTTACCTGTTCAGGTAAGCTGCTTTAACTTTTTCTCATAATTTGACTTTTCCTCGAAATTTGTACTTATTTCTCAACATTTTACTTTTTTTCAGTGTTTTTGACTTTTTTCTTTGATTTTTAAATAAATAACAAATAAGAAAATAGAAATAAAAGATAAAGCATAAAATACAATAACAATTAAAACAGTAACTGTTTCTTTACCTCAGTTGTATCTTCTGTCCTCTCCAGACTCTGTCAGGCTGGTGAATGGGACCAGTCTGTGCTCAGGTAGACTGGAGGTGAACTCTAACCAGTCTAACCCGTCCTGGTCCTCAGTGTGTGAGGCTGACTTTGACCAGCAGGATGCTCAGGTGGTCTGCAGGCAGCTTGGCTGTGGGGCTCCTTCAGTCCTCCAGGGGGCGCTCTATGGAGAAGGGGAGGCTCCAATGTGGACCAAAGAGTTCCAGTGTGGAGGCCATGAGTCTGCTCTCCTGGACTGTAGCTCAGCCTCAGAGAGAAACACCTGCTCACCTGGCAGAGCTGTTAGCCTCACCTGCTCAGGTAGAAGATTCAAAGGTTTTATTATCATATGCACATAAGCTACAGGGTAGAAATGGCACTGACATTCTTCTGACCTGAGCTCCTCCAACAATGCAACATAAAATAAAATAGAAAAATAAAAAATAGTGCAAGAAGTCTCTATAGATGTAAATATAATATAAAATAGAGGAGCTGCAGCTGTTGTGATGGAAACGTCTGAATGGAGACAAAGCTCAGAGAGACACGAGGAGAGCTGGAACTTTGATGGCAAACACTGAGGGTTTATTACGGAGTTACGGCCGGAGAATTTGACAAGACGTGCTGCAGCCACGAGGTGACACAGCTGCTGCCAAACCAATTCTGAACATCTCTACCCCAGAGCCCTGTATTCAGCTAGTTCTGAGAGGATAATCAACATTGTGCATAACAAGATCAAACAGGAGGAGTCCTATAGCACCTCTATCAGCTGAAGCCAACAGGCAGGAGCAGGGAGACAAAACACTGAGAGCAGCCCAAGGTGGCAGGCCTGTGCTCAGCGAGGGCAGTACAAACTGATAAACTGGGTCAAAGTCATGGGCCGAGGAAAACATTTCCCCAACAGCGGTGATTGGTTCATTTCATCAAACTCACTTTATTCTCTCTCTGATGACTCTCTTGTTTCTCTTCAGAGCCGGTCAGACTGGTGGGAGGAGAGAGTCGCTGTGCAGGAGCCCTGGAGCTGAAACATCAGGGAGAATGGAGACCAGTGAAGAGCTCTCCCTGGACCCTGAAGACAGCAGGTGATGCCTGCAGAGAGCTGGACTGTGGCTCTGCTGTTTCTGTGGGAGAGAGAGAGTCCTCAGAGAGACCTGTGTGGAGGATCAGACCTCAATGTGTTGAGTCTGCATCTGCTCTGAGGGAGTGTGCAACAGCAAGTTACTCTTCCTACTTCCTGACTCTTACCTGTTCAGGTAAGCTCCTTTGACTTTTTTCTCACAATTCGATGTTTCCTCGAATTTTGACTTTTTTGTAAAATTTTGACTTTTAATGTAAAAGTTTGACTTTTTTGTGACAATTTGACTTTTCCTCGAAAGTTGACGTTTCCTAGAAATGTTGACTTTTTTCAAAAAAAATGACTTATTTCTCAAAATTTGATTTTTTTCTCAAAATGTTGATTGATTCTTAAAATGTGACTTATTTCTTAACATTTGACTTTTTCCTCAAAATGTGGACTTTTTCCTCAAAATTTGAGTTTTTTCTTAGTCTTGTTTTATTCCTGGACTGTAGCTCAGCCTCAGAGAGAAACACCTGCTCACCTGGCAGAGCTGTTGGCCTCACCTGCTCAGGTAGAGAGGAGCGGTGATTGGTTCATTCTGTTCTCATCAAACTCACTTTATTCTCTCTCTGATGACTCTCTTGTTTCTCTTCAGGGCCGGTCAGACTGGTGGGAGGAGAGAGACGCTGTGCAGGAGACCTGGAGGTGAAACATCAGGGAGAATGGAGACCAGTGGGGGGCTTTAACTGTCTCTGGACCCTGAAGGCAGCAGATGTTCTCTGCAGATATCTGGACTGTGGCTCTGCTGTTTCTGTGGGGTGGAGAGAGGAGTCCTCATTTAGACCTTTGTGGTGGATCAGACCTACCTGTGTTCAGTCTGGATCTGCTCTGAGGGAGTGTGCAGAATCAGGTTCATTTTCCCACTTCCTGACTCTCACCTGTTCAGGTAAGCTCCTTTGACTTTTTTCTCTGAACTTTTCCTAAAAAGTTTGACTTTTTTCTCACAATTTTACTTTTCATCGAATTTTGACTTGTCCTCCAAATTTAGATTTTTTTCTCCACATTTGACACCTTCCCAAATTTTGATTTTTAAATAGATAACAAGTAAGAAAATAGAAGTAAAAGATAAAGTATAAAATACAATACATTCCAAAAGTAACTGTTTCTTTACCTCAGTTGTATCTTCTGTCCTCTGCAGACTCTGTCAGGCTGCTGGGGGGGACCAGTCTGTGCTCAGGTAGACTGGAGGTGAAGTCTAACCAGTCTATCCAGTCTGAACCGTCCTGGTCCTCAGTGTGTGAGGCTGACTTTGACCAGCAGGATGCTCAGGTGGTCTGCAGGCAGCTTGGCTGTGGGGCTCCTTCAGTCCTCCAGGGGGCGCTCTATGGAGAAGGGGAGGCTCCAATGTGGACCAAAGAGTTCCAGTGTGGAGGCCATGAGTCTGCTCTCCTGGACTGTAGCTCAGCCTCAGAGAGAAACACCTGCTCACCTGGCAGAGCTGTTGGCCTCACCTGCTCAGGTAGAAGATCCAAAGGTTTTATTGTCATATGCACATAAGCTACAGTGTAGAAATGGCACTGACATTCTTCTGACCTGAGCTCCTCCAAAAATGCAACATAAAATAAAATAGAAAAATAAAAAATAGTGCAAGAAGTCTCTATAGATGTAAATATAATATAAAATAGAGGAGCTGCAGCTGTTGTGATGGAAACGTCTGAATGGAGACAATGCTCAGAGAGACGCGAGGAGAGCTGGAACTTTGATGGCAAACACTGAGGGTTTATTATGGAGTTACGGCTGGAGAATTTGACAAGATGTGCTGCAGCCACGAGGTGACACAGCTGCTGCCAAACCAATTCTGAACATCTCTACCCCAGAGCCCTGTATTCAGCTAGTTCTGAGAGGATAATCAACATTGTGCATAACAAGATCAAACAGGAGGAGCTATAGCACCTCTATCAGCTGAAGCCAACAGGCAGGAGCAGGGAGACAAACCACTGAGAGCAGCCCAAGGTGGCAGGCCTGTGCTCAGCGAGGGCAGTACAAACTGATAAACTGTCTCAAAGTCATGGGCAACACAGTCTCACTCCCTGAACGTCCAGGAGCGACGCTTGGTCAGGGTCCTATGGCGTGCAGTTGTGACGCGCCGAGTCTCCTTCAGCTTCATAAACGGACGCAAAGAGCTTTCAACTGATTGCAATGTATTCCCATCGGCGGCGGTATTTGACGCTCAGGGAAGCACCGCGTCGGTCCATGTCGGCGGCACTTAAAGGCAATGTGAGCGTCCATTCCCATTGGATAACGGAGGATTTTACACCCGGAAGTAAGTATTCTCTTTACTGTCGGTTGATTTTACAGTGATATCTGCACTACTCATCAACTCAGAAACACCAGATTATCCTTGTTAATTACACAACATTGATTGGTTTAAATTGTGTTCAATGCTTTTGTATTTTTCCCCTTCGATTCGGAGAAAAAAATATTTTTTCGGAGTTTAGGATTGCAGAAGACACTACACTACCCAGAATCATCAGCTTTCGTTTGGGACTACAACATGTGCTTCACAAACCCCGTGATTAGTCCTCGAGCTCTGTGATTGGATGTTGGAGTGGCATGCGCGAAGTTTACACGGAGCATCAAACAGCACCTTGAAATGGAATGAATCCCATCGACGGCACACTAACCAAAACAGGAATCGAACGTGTCCTACCCCCCCCCCCCCCCCCCTTAGGTCACAGGCTCCTCCAACAGTGCAACACAATAAAACAGATACACAGAAAAAACTAGTGCAAGTAAATACGAAAAGAAAAATAGTGAAATAGTAAAAAGTGAAATAGTAAAAAGTGAAATAGTAAAAAGTGAAATAGTGCAATAAGAGTCTATATACAAGTGATTGGAATGTGATATATTAGATAAATAATTTCTAAGTAGCAGCCAGATGAATGTTATGGATGTTGTTTCAAAGTTCAGGTGTTTAATAGTCTTCTGGCCTGTGGGATGAAGCTGTCCCTGAGTCTGGTGGTTTTAGTCCGGATGCTGCGGTACCGCCTGCCAGACGGCAGCAGACAGGACAGTTTGTGGCTGGGGTGATGGGGGTCTTTGATAATCCTGAGGGCTTTCTTTAAGGTTAACCTGGTATTTTTACTCCACTACATTTATTTTAGTTACTTCACAGATTTGGATTAATGATGTGAAATATAAACAACCCTTAAATCAGACTTTAGTTACACCTGAGTCAAATTCAGTGAAGATGTTTTTCAAGTGCAAACAATCAGGCGAGATATTTGGTAGTGGGTGCTTGAGAAGACTAAACATTTATCTGCAGATACTAGTCAAATACCGCCGCCGATGGGAATACATTGCAATCAGTTGAAAGCTCTTTGCGTCCGTTTATGAAGCTGAAGGAGACTCGGCGCGTCACAACTGCACGCCATAGGACCCTGACCAAGCGTCGCTCCTGGACGTTCAGGGAGTGAGACTGTGTTGTCATGGGACTAGGAAAATATTTCCCCAACAGCTGTAATTGGTTCATTTCATCAAACTCACTTTATTCTCTCTCTGATCACTCTCTTGTTTCTCTTCAGAGCCGGTCAGACTGATGGGAGGAGAGAGTCGCTGTGCAGGAACTCTGGAGCTGAAGCTTCAGGAAGAATGGAGACCAGTGATTGGTTTTTCTACCTGGACCGTGGAGGCAGCAGGTGTTCTCTGCAGAGATCTGGGCTGTGGCTCTGCTGTTTCTGTGGGAGAGAGAGAGGAGTCCTCAGAGAGATCTGTGTGGGGGATCACACCTCAATGTGTTCAGTCTGGATCTGCTCTGAGGGAGTGTGCAACAGCAAGTTCCTCTTCCCACTTCCTGACTCTTACCTGTTCAGGTAAGCTCCTTTGACTCTTTCTCACAATTTGACTTTTCCTCGAAATTTTGACTTTTTTCAAAAAAATTGACTTATTTCTCAAATTTTGACTTTTTTCTCAGATTTGGATTTTTAATTGAATAACAAATAAGAAAATAGAAATATAAGATAAATAAGAAAATACAATAATAATTATAGAAGTAACTGTTTCTTTACCTCAGTTGTATCTTCTGTCCTCTCCAGACTCTGTCAGGCTGGTGGATGGGACCAGTCTGTGCTCAGGCAGACTGGAGGTGAACTCTAACCAGTCTAACCAGTCTAACCCGTCCTGGTCCTCAGTGTGTGAGGCTGACTTTGACCAGCAGGATGCTCAGGTGGTCTGCAGGCAGCTCGGCTGTGGGGCTCCTTCAGTCCTCCAGGGGGCGCTCCATGGAGAAGGGGAGGCTCCAATGTGGACCAAAGAGTTCCAGTGTGGAGGCCATGAGTCTGCTCTCCTGGACTGTAGCTCAGCCTCAGAGAGAAACACCTGCTCACCTGGCAGAGCTGTTGGCCTCACCTGCTCAGGTAGAGAGGAGCTGTGATTGGTTCATTCTGTTCTCATCAAACTCACTTTATTCTCTCTGATCACTCTCTTGTTTCTCTTCAGGGCCGGTCAGACTGGTGAGAGGAGAGAGTCGCTGTGCAGGAACTCTGGAGGTGAAACAGGGAGAATGGAGACCAGTGAAGAGCTCTCCCTGGACCCTGAAGACAGCAGGTGTTCTCTGCAGAGATCTGGGCTGTGGCTCTGCTGTTTCTGTGGGAGAGAGAGAGGAGTCCTCAGAGAGACCTGTGTGGGGGATCAGTCCTGAATGTATTCAGTCTGGATCTGCTCTGAGGGAATGTGCATTATCAAGTTCCTCTTCCAACTTCCTGACTCTTACCTGTTCAGGTAAGCTCCTTTGACTTTGACTCTTCTTTTAGAATTTGACTTTTCTTAATCAAATTTCGATTTTTTTCTCCAAATTTGACTTATTTCACAAACTTTTGACTTTTTCCTCAAAATGTTGACTTTTTCCTCAAATTTCAACCTCAGAGATTTGACTGAAATGTTGATTTTTAAATAAATACAAATAAGAAAATTGAAATATAAGATAAAGCATACAATACAATACAAATTCAAAAAGTAACTGTTTCTTTACCTCAGTTGTATCTTCTGTCCTCTGCAGACTCTGTCAGGCTGCTGAATGGGACCAGTCTGTGCTCAGGCAGACTGGAGGTGAACTCTGACCAGTCTAACCCGTCCTGGTCCTCAGTGTGTGAGGCTGACTTTGACCAGCAGGATGCTCAGGTGGTCTGCAGGCAGCTTGGCTGTGGGGCTCCTTCAGTCCTCCAGGGGGCGCTCTATGGAGAAGGGGAGGCTCCAATGTGGACCAAAGAGTTCCAGTGTGGAGGCCATGAGTCTGCTCTCCTGGACTGTAGCTCAGCCTCAGAGAGAAACACCTGCTCACCTGGCAGAGCTGTTGGCCTCACCTGCTCAGGTAGAAGATTCAAAGATTCAAAGGTTTAATCATCATATGCACATAAGCTACAGTTTAGAAATGGCACTGAAACTCTCCTGGCCTGAGCTCCTCCAACAAAACAACATATTTAATAAAAAACAAAAATAAAAAATAGTGGAAGAAGTCTCATCTTGCAATCTACTTATTTATTAAATAGTTATCACCGCTGTTACATGCCATAGTGGGTGTGTGTGTGTGTGTGTGTGTCTCTCTTTCCCCCTGATTGTCTCCAGGTGCAGCCTCTCCCTCAGGTGCTCCCAATCCCCAATCAGGGCCTCCATAAAGGACCTGAGGAAGGCTGCAGTCGCTCTCTCCGTCTCCTCTGTCTCTGTGTGAGACCTGTGTTCTGTTCATTATTAGGAGATGTGCTCCAGTGTATATTTGTGTTCTAGTTTGTCTTTGTTTGCTTTGCAAGTTGGCTGGTGAGCCCCTTTTCTTTTGTCCATTAAAAGACCATCTTGTGGCTTCAGAGATCCGTTTCCTCTCCTCTTTCTCTCGCCAGGTCATTTTATATTTTCTTGCTTCCCTTTGGTTCCCCTCGCCCAGGAGGGAACGTAACAAATACACCGTTTTTAATTTAGTCTTAATTTACATTATTTAATTTCATATTCTGTTTTTGTACATATCATGTTGTATTTAGATGTATATTGACTTCTTGCATTTTTTTTATTTTTCTAAAGATTTGACTTTTCCTCAATTTTATTTATTTTTTAGAATTTTGCTCTTTTCTTGGAATTTGGTTTTGTTCACATTTTAATCATTTCTCCAAAGTCGACTTTTTTCTCCATATTTTGACTTTTTCTTCAACATTTGGACTTTTCCCTCAAAATGTCTCATTGCCATTTCTAACCTGTAGCTCAGGTGCATATTACAATACAATCATTGCATTTGAATTTGATATACATGTAAATAGAATATAAAATAGAGGAGCTGCAGCTGTGATTGGTTCATTTCATCAACTCACTTTATTCTCTCTGATCACTCTCTTGTTTCTGTTCAGAGCCTGGTGAGGTCAGAGTGGTGGGAGGAGAGAGTCGCTGTGCAGGAACTCTGGAGGTGAAACATCGAGGACAATGGAGAGCAGTGGATGGCTCTTCCTCTCCCTGGACCCTGAAGACAGCAGGTGTTGCCTGCAGAGAGCTGGACTGTGGCTCTGCTGTTTCTGTGGGAGAGAGAAAGGCGTCAAAGGGAACTGTGTGGAGGATCAGACCTCAATGTGTTCAGTCTGCATCTGCTCTGAGGCAGTGTGCAGTATCAAGTTTCTCTTCCCACGTCCTGACTCTTACCTGTTCAGGTAAGCTCCTTTGACTCTGACTCTTTTTTTAGTATTGAATTTTTTTCTCAAAATGTGACATATTTGACTTTTTCTCAAAATTTGACATTTTCTTCAAAATTTGGGCTTTTTCCTCAAAATCTGACTTTTTCCTCAGAGATTTGACTGAAATTTTGATTTTAAAATAAATTACAAATAAGAAAATAGACATATAAGATAAAATACAATAACACATTTAAAAGTAACTGTTTCTTTACCTCAGTTGTATCTTCTGTCCTCTCCAGACACTGTCAGGCTGGTGAATGGGACCAGTCTGTGCTCAGGCAGACTGGAGGTGAACTCTGACCATTCTAACCAGTCTAACCCGTCCTGGTCCTCAGTGTGTGAGGCTGACTTTGACCAGCAGGATGCTCAGGTGGTCTGCAGGCAGCTTGGCTGTGGGGCTCCTTCATTCCTCCAGGGGCCGCTCTATGGAGAAGGGGAGGCTCCAATGTGGACCAAAGAGTTCCAGTGTGGAGGCCATGAGTCTGCTCTCCTGGACTGTAGCTCAGCCTCAGAGAGAAACACCTGCTCACCTGGCAGAGCTGTTGGCCTCACCTGCTCAGGTAGAAGATTCAAAGGTTCAAAGGTTTTATTATCATATGCACATAAGCTACAGTTTAGAAATGGCACTGAAACTCTCCTGACCTGAGCTCCTCCAACAAAACAACATATATAATGAAATACAAAACTACAAAATAGTGCAAAAAGTCTCTATACAATCTATAAGCAAGTAGTCTCATCTTGCAATCTACTTTTAGACTTCTTGCACTATTTTTTTTTTCCTGAACATTTGACTTTGTTCTCAGAATTTTCAAGTTTTTCCTCGAAATGTTGACTTTTACTCAAAAATTGGACTTTTTCCTCAAAGATTCTCATTGCCATTTCTAACCTGTAGCTCAGGTGCATATTACAATAAAAGCTTTGCATTTGAATTTGATATACATGTAAATAAAATATAGAATAGAGGAGCTGCAGCTGTGATTGGTTCATTTCATCAAACTCACTTTATTCTCTCTCTGATGACTCTCTTGTTTCTCTTCAGAGCCGGTCAGACTGGTGGGAGGAGAGAGTCGCTGTGCAGGAACTCTGGAGGTGAAACATGAGGGAGAATGGAGACCAGTGTGGGACTCTACCTGGACCCTGAAGGCAGCAGGTGTTGCCTGCAGAGATCTGGACTGTGGCTCTGCTGTTTCTCTAGGAGACAGAGAGTCCTCAAAGAGATATGTGTGGTGGATCTGTCCTCAATGTGTTCAGTCTGCATCTGCTCTGAGGGAGTGTGCAGTATCAAGTTCCTCTTCCCACTTCCTGACTCTTACCTGTTCAGGTAAGCTCCTTTAACTTTGACTCTTTTTTTAGAATTGGATTTGTTTCTCTTTGTTCTCAAAGTTTTTAACTTTTTCCTCGAAATTTACTTTTCTTTTCGAATTAGGTTTTTTCTCCAAAGTTTACTTTTTCTCAAAGTTTTTGACTTTTTTCACAAATTTATAACTTTCTTCTCAAATGTTGACTTTTTCCTCCGAAATTTGACCTTTCCTCGAAATTAGGACTTTTTCCTCAACATTTCTCATTGCCATTTCTAACCTGTAGCTTATGTGCATATTACAATACAACCAATGCATTTGAATTTGATATGAATATAATAGAATGGGAGGGATGAAACCCCTCTTTAATGGTCACACATGCAGAGCACACAGCACACACAGTGACATTTGGCCTCTGCTTTTAACCCATCCTAGTACCAGGAGTCTAGTACTAGGAGCAGTGGGCAGCTATTGTACAGCGCCCGGGGAGCAATGGGAGTGGGGGGGGGAAAGGGGGTTGTCCGGTGCCTTGCTCAAGGGCACCACGGCAGGGCCCAGGTGAACTGGGACCTCTCCCCAGTAGCAGTCCACACTCCATATTTAGGTCTGTTCGGGGACTTGAACCGGCGACCCTACGGCTCACAGTCCAAGCCCCGACTGACTGAGCCACTGCCGGACAAATACATGTAAATAGAATATAAAATAGAGGAGCTGCAGCTGTGATTGGTTCATTTCATCAACTCACTTTATTCTCTCTGATCACTCTCTTGTTTCTCTTCAGAGCCGGATGAGGTCAGACTGGTGGGAGGAGAGAGTCGCTGTGCAGGAACTCTGGAGGGGAATCTTCATGGGGAATGGAGACCAGTGGGGGGCTCTCCCTCTCTAGTGTTCTTTCACTCTCTCTGGACCCTGAAGATAGCAGGTGATGCCTGCAGGGATCTCAAATGTGGCTCTGCTGTTTCTGTGGGAGAGAGAGTGGAGTCCTCAGAGAGATCTGTGTGGGACATCATGTCTACCTGTGTTCAGACTGGATCTGCTCTGAGGCAGTGTGCAGAATCAGGTTCTTCTTCCCACTTCCTGACTCTTACCTGTTCAGGTAAGCTCCTTGACTTTTTTTCTCAGAATTTGACTTTTTCCTTAAAATTTTGACTTTTTCCTCAAAATGTAACTTTTTTTGAGAATTTGATTTTGTTTCTCCAAATTTGCCTTATTTCTCAAAATGTGACACACAGAGTTTTTGACTTTATTCTCACATTTGGACTTTTTCCTCAAAATGTAACTTTTTTTTGAGAATTTGATTTTTTCCTCCAAATGTGGCTTTTGTTGAGGTTTCAATATTGAGATGAATTATTAAAAAGAAAGTTCATAAAATCAAATAGAATCTTTTATAACCCACAATGAAAATGCATTATATTTCATGTTGGTCTATACTCACAATATATGAAAAATGTAAGTGGTTTGGAAAATTAAGTTTAAGGCCTTAACGGCCCCTACACACGGCGGCGTGGGTTGAAGCTTGCCGGCGGGCATGTCTGAAGCTAGACCAACAACCAATCACCTGAATCTCCCGCCCCGGACACACAAGCAGCGGTTTGATTGGCTAGAGTTTGTACTGGCATATGATTCGATTGGCTGACGCTTCCGTCGAAGCTTCAAAAGTAGAACATTGCTCTACTTTTGCAGCGAGCACCGCGAGAAAAGCTACGCTTTGCTCCCACAATGCAGTTCGGCGACGCGTGACGTCAGCCCATTCAAAATGAATGGGCAGAAGCGTTGAAGCGTCAACGCACGCCGCCGTGTGTAGGGGCCGTAACAGTTTATCACTATGGGTGTCACTGTTTAGCAGAGGGGAGACAGTTGTCTTCACTCACAGCAGGCTGTACAGAGGAGACCCCTGACTCAATGGAAAAGTACTGGAGCCCCAAAATGTGTTTAGGCCATACCATAGGAGACAAGTCTGGATATTTCCAGTCCCGCACACCAGAGGTCATGACCTTTCCCCACATATATAGGTATGTAGGTGTGTCTTTGGTTTTCTGTCCTTGTGTGGAGCATAAAAGCACTCGCTGAGAGAGGAAAAGCTTAGGGCAGGGTTTTTCCTAAGTACTCTAGAGATTTGAATATTACCAACGGAAGAGGGCCGTTGAATTTAATATCACAACTGAAAAGGGACAGTTGAAGAGATTTTAACGTATTTGATTTCACACCCGGTAGTCTATGAGGGTTTTCCTCTGAATTCCAGCGGAAGAGGTTTTTAATGCAACTGAAGAGGGACAGCTGAAGAGAGATTTACCAAATAAAATAAGAAATGTAAAACTGTGAATTGAGGTTTTTGATTAGTAATTTACCACAGCATGAAATATTTTGTATGATTGTCATATTGTAACGAGAGAAGGTAAAAACCCTGTAAAAGTGTGGACCATTTTCTTCAAATATAATCATCCCACCCTTTTGGACTGGGATAACTTAAAATAAATCTGTGTCCTCTCCTGCTTTAAGGTAAGATTGCACAACTGCCACAGTCACACTTAGGTAGGACCTCACCTCAAGGCCCTGACACACCAAACTGACACCAAAGAACACGTCCCGACGGACCCGACTGTTGTGTCGTCTCACATCTCCTGCGTCTTCGCCAAAAAGTTGCACTGGAACACACCGCAAAGACTTCAGCCGACGGCCAAGTAGCACGTGTGAATGGCAATAACTCTCCTTACCAGCAGGCGGCGGTAGTGTGTATTCTTCATTCAAAAGACAGACTGCGTTATATATACAAACTTCAGCTCTCTGAAGCAGAAAGAAACTATTTAAGCATTGTGGCTAGCAACCTGAAAGTACTGCTGCTACCACATTCCATGCATCAGTAATTATAATCCAAGATTATATTAATATACAACATCATAACACTGACAGGCAAATGATGTGTCATCATGTACATCTATATCTTCTGACTTTTATTGTAGTAGGCTATAGCTAATGTTATCCTCATTCTAATGTTATCTAATGGCTGTAGTATGAAGGTACGAAATAAAGTTTTCTATTTTGCAGTAGCGGTGAAAAGTGGTTTATTATCAAATGTAGAACTGTACAATGTAAACAATCGACAAAAAAAGTGCGTTGTCTGAATTGAAACAGCAGTTAATTGAACCTGGTTCTTCAGAAGTTAGTAGAGGTGAGACCTTGCTGATCCTGGTGGATCTGAGCCTGGCAGTAAACTTACATAGACTCAAAAGCTTCTGTTAGGTCAATTAGTAGGTCTGATTAATTGCCAGAATAATTCATACAGGCCTGCCGACTCCA
The DNA here is from genome assembly GCA_031216635.1 of Dissostichus eleginoides. Lineage (NCBI taxonomy): Eukaryota > Metazoa > Chordata > Actinopteri > Perciformes > Nototheniidae > Dissostichus > Dissostichus eleginoides. Next base: position 2,819,517 of record CM062282.1, on the reverse strand, counting down.
ACAGCAGGAAACACAACAACAGTGAAATAAATATTATAAATATTCTGAAAGTAGAATTAAAATCACTGATCTGAACCCACCTGACTCTGTGCTGATGATGAAGGTCTTTGCTTTACATAAAGGAAACACGTTATCTTTTTGTAGTGCATTAAATATGTTTTGTGTCATTTAAAACATTTCATTTTTATGATTTTCGGGATAATATGACAATTATGTTTTCCTTGTTAATTGTGACATGGCCTTTTATGTCATGGAATATTATTATGTTAATTATTCCATCTAAAATCTACCTTTTTCTCCCCTAAACTTCAGACAGAAGCTGCAGTCATGACGACATGGGCGAGAGCGGATAACGTCCACAGCAGTATTTATAGCAGAGCGGACAGCCTCTTCCTGGGATGGGGAGAGGAGGGAGACTGGGGGAGACTGGGGGAGAAAGGGGGAGAGAGGGGGGAAACATGGAGAGAGAGGGTGGAGGATGGGAGAGAGAGGAGGGAGACTTGGAGAGACAGGGGGGAGGATGGGAGAGAGAGGAGGAGAGAGGAGATGCAGGAGATCAGAGAAGAGGTGGAAAAGGTGCTGAATAAAGACAGAAGAAGAGAGGATCGGAGGGTGACGAGGCGGGACAACAAGAGGAGCCACATGGTGAGACTTTTCTTAGATTCTACTCGTGTCTTTGAAGCAGGTTTTTGTGGAAAATTCTGAAAAAATGAGTCAAAATCTGAGAAGAAAATCTTATTCGGAGTAAACTTTCTGATACAAAATTCAGAGGAAAAAAGTCAAATTCTGAGAAAACAAATTAGAAATCGGAGAAAAAAATCTAAATCGGAGTTTAAAGTCAAATTCTGCGATAAAAAACTAAATGTGAGATAAAAGTCAAATTCTGTGTAAAAATTCAAGAACCAGTTCATTCAGGAAATATGTTTCTCCACAGTGCAAAATGATCACACTTAAAACATTTGGTCATGCGTCCGGATAGCTCAGTGGTTGGAGCTGGCCAATCAGTCAGAGCATTTGCCAACCTTTCTCTGGAACAAACTTTTATCAGTGTCCAAACTTTTAAGAGTGCATTGAAGACCTTCCTTTTTACCAAAGTCTTTAGTTAGAGCTGGCATTAAATGGTATTTATTTTATG
>CM062282.1:2768382-2815882 GCA_031216635.1 Dissostichus eleginoides | reverse complement strand
AGAGACACCACATACTGATATACACCTGAACATCAGCAGGAGAGGACTCTTTAAAGTAGAGTCACTACATACTGATATACACCTGAACATCAGCAGGATGATATGTCCTCTTTAATCAGAGGAGTTCCCCTTGAATCTCTCTCTCTCCTCCCTTTCTCTTTAAGTCTCTCTCTCTCTCTCAGGCTTTCCCCAGTCTCACTTCCTCCAGCCCTCCCCCCCTCTCCCTCTCTCTCTCCCCGCACTGGGCGGTGTATTTTCGGGGGAGGTGTCCTCTCTTATGTCGGGGATGCATCGGATCTGCGGTGGATTTGAACCTGCTGCAGAGTGGAGGAAGAGGAGCAGCTGAAACACGCTGAGAGTCTCAATCATCCGGGGACTTCTGTCTTTTCTGAAAAGTTTTCAAGTGATAACCCAACAGGAGCAGCTGGATTTCCTTTTCTTTTTTCTCTTTACAAGGTAAGAAGTTACTTTTTGACCTGTCTCTTTCACCCATTCGTGCATTGATTACTCTTAAATTGCATAACAATGTTTACTTGTTGCACATTTTTGCGCACATTTCTTTCTGTATGTGCATGTGTTTTACGACTGGAAGAGCAGTTTTTGGGGGGGTCAGGAATGTTCCCACAGTGATAAAACTAAACGATAAGACTCACATTGATAAAAGTGACACTTGGGACCATTTACATCCATTTAAATCTACTGGCAGTTTAACCTCCTGATAATCAGCCCGGCAAATGTGGAGCTGCTCTAAAACACTTTAATAAAACGTCTTTTAAAACAGGATAAAACCTTGTTAATGCATAACAAGTCTTGGGAGTCGGGAGGGCTGATCATTTATCCCGGCAAATTACTCAGACCTATAATTGAACTACCAGAAGTTATTGAGTCTATGTACGTTTACTGCTTGGCTCAGATCCACCAAGGTCAGCAAGATCTCACCTCTATTAACTCCTGAAGAACCAGGTTCAATTAACTGCTGTTTCAAGTCAGACGACCCGCTAAATCTGTTGAAGCGATCCCGAAGGATTTTGATATCAGTAATGAGGTGTGGCCCTGCCTAAGCGTGAGCGTGGCAGTGTGCAATCTTACCTTTTAAGCAGGAGAGGAGCGCGCAGATGTCTTTTAAGTTGTCCCAATCCAAAAGGTGGGATCAGTTTATTTGAAGAAAAATTGGTCCACACTTATACAGGGTTTCTACCTTCTCTCGTTACAACATGACAATCCTACAAAACATATCATGCTGTGGTCATGTTCTAATATGAAACCTCAATTCACAGTTTTACATTTATTACACTAAATTGTAACTTCAACTGCCCAGTTCAGTTTTAGACATTTAAAATCGTCCGACAGATTTTAGAGGCATCTCCTCATAAATGACCGGTGATAATAAAAGAAATTCAAACTTTCATTCAACAAATCAATTCATATACACCTCTAGTCCCGCATGAATTCGGAGGACCTTTCCTCACTGGTGGCAGGGTGCTAAACTTTCAACACACATCAATTCATTCAGCTTTTAACAAAGAAATTCAAGCGATATTTACCAAGTTTGAGAGAACCTTTACCGAGGAAAGACCCAGCTCTCCGGGGAGAGAGCTTTACCGGGAGAGAGCATACCAGGGGAACCCCCCCCCCCTCTCTCGAGTTTGCTTCCTCTCTGCCAGTGTCTTTATGCTCAAAAACAGGACAGAAAACCTAAAGACCCCTCCTCCATACCCATATTTGTGGAAGCTGGGCATGGCCTCTGATGTACAGGACTGGACATGATCAGACATATTCTATGGCATAAGACACACCTTCCCATGTTTGTGTAAAAAGGTCATGACCTCTAGTGTGCAGGACTGGGAAATATTATTCTCGGCTATGGCATAAACAGCTTTTTGGGGCCTCAGTGTATTTCTCCTTAAGTCAGGAGCCCCCCCCCCCCCCCCCTGTGTACTGCTGTGAGGGAAGAAACTGTCTCTCCTCTCTTATGAGTGACACCCATAAACCATAATAGGCCTTACACACTCAATTTAACAAACCTCTTGTGTTTTGTTTATACTGTAAATATAGAAAACCATAAAATATGAAGCATTTTCATTTTGGGTTATACAAGAATATAATTGATTATATTTGATTATAATTAACTTTCGTTTTAAGTATTCAACCTAATATGGAGATCTCAACAAAAGAGCGCTAGAGCAACAATATACTCTACATATAGACCACCATCTGATCAGCTGACTTTCAGACAGGTCTTTATAAAGATGGATCAGGACAGAAAGAGGGGGTCTTTGTTCCTGACACTTTCAGAATCTCTTAACACAGAGGGACACATGTTGATGTAGAACATACATGAAAAAGTGGATTTTGCATAATAGTTGACCTTTTAAAGTGTTGCTTAAATATCAGAATTGGGTCAAAGTACTTAATTCTCTTCCTGTGTTTGCACAACACCGATCAGGAGTTGATATATTTCTCCTTTTATAAACTATCACTTCCTGTTCTCTGTTTCTGTGCAGGTTGTTGAGATGATTCCTCTCCTCCTGCTCTGCTCGCTCAGTCTGAGTTTCGCTCAAGGTGAGTGAGTTTCTCTCTCTCTCTCTCTCTCCTCTCTCTCTCTCTCTCTCTCTCTCTCTCTCTCTCTCTCTCTCTCCTTAAAAAAGTAAAATAAAATACTAAATACAACAACAACAAAAATAATAATAATAAAGGTAATAATACAAATAATCATAATTAAATGAAATATGCTGTTCACAGGACGTACCCTCGGTCATCCCTACCTTACCACTGCTTTCCCCATTGTGCCATGAAGAGAGGCAGAACCAGTAACATGGCCCATAAAGATCTGTCGTTAAGAAGAACTAATGTTGGAACTGACTCCAGTTTGATTCTCTGAAATATTGTTTCATGATACAGCTCTGAAAAACATTAAGAGACCACTGAGGCATTATCAGTTTCTGTGGTTTTACTATATATAGGTATGTGTTTCAGTCAAATTAATGTTTTTTTAAATTTATTCTATAAACTACTCAAAACGTCCACAAGCTTCTCAATCAACGAAACAAGCAGTACATTAATTAAAAGTGAATATTTTAAATATCATTTTAGGCCCGTTAAAAACGTAGCTACGGCCCTGCATTAAACTGCGGAGCGGCGTTCACAGACCGCGGCTCACACACCGCTGCAGAGAGGGAGCGAGCTGTCCCAGCACCTGAAGGTGGACCAGCTTCCCCTTGGAGCATTTCCCCTTCCACTAGTTTTGTTTTTACTAAAGACGAGAGCTTGAAACTAAATATTACTAAAACGCTGCCGTTTGAATCGATAGCGTTTAACAGGCGCTGTTTGGGACGTTACGATACAAAATACTACGCAGACAGCGCTAGCTGGGAGATCGATCACTTTTATTTGCTTAACTATGCAGTACTATTAAATCCACGTAAATTACACATCACAGCCATGAGGCCAGATAAATGAAACCAGGACACATCCTTTACCGTCAAACAAGCCTGTGTGCGTATGATAAATACTTTCTGATGTTATATTTATTATAGGCTACTTATCAGCTACATGGCCCTAACGTGTAAAGTTATACACGCATTTGTACCAGTGCTTTTCACAAGGAGACTCTTGCAGGCCAGAGTAGCTGGAGTGAAACAACAACACAAAGACATATCTGAGAAGAGACCAGGAGGGTCAGAGCAGGAGGAAGAGGAGGAGATGAAGACATTAGTGAAGAAGAAGACATGTATGTGAGGAATAGAGATGACGTGTCAGAAAGAGGGATAGAGGCAGGGATCAGGAGGCAGAGGAGACTCCAGCTGGACCACATGGTATGTTTTTATTCTCCTTGCATACATATTCCTTTACAGCAGCTCAATCTAGCAGCTCTTAGTATTGACAAATATTGATTGAAATGTGTTGCTGCACAGGTCACCTTTAGCTCTCTGAAGAGATGGGTGATGTCATTTGTGTACTTAATTATAACTAAGTACTTTAACTGTACTTACAATTAACAGATTCTAGGGTATCATGAGTATTTTCTGCTGTTTTATACCATATTTTAGATTGTTTGTCTAAGTGAACACCTTGTTTCTCTTGTGCATTAAGAACACTTGTGTTAGGGCATGATTTAACAATAAATAGGTTATATATACAGTACAAAATATCACGTACTGTCCACCCTCCCATGCCACCCTGGCATGACCTCTTGCCCCCCCTTTGCCACCCCATGTAACATGTTCTAGAACCGCCACTGGCTGCCATACATGTAGAGATTGAGATTTAACCGGTTCAGCCCGATTGCCCCCGCCGGCCTGCGTGCGCATCACTCTCAATCCTCAATTGTAATGTTCAGATGGATTTAGGAACTTCCCCTCGATTCTATTGGCTCTAACGGTTCAAAAGAGGTGTCAATCACCAAAATGGACCAATGGGTTCCAAAGATATGGCAAACAGACCCAAATGACCCCAGAGGTGGGGGTACAGGAAGCCACCCAATTATTCAAAGGTGGTTTTCATTATAAGTAATGGGGTTTTTTTTGGATGGACACTATAATTTAATTTTTTTTACTATGTTCAATCTGAATTTACTTTAAAATAAAAAGATCTATATTGATTCTGACTTTCCTACATCCAACTCACAGGTGTGTCATTGCTTTGAGAAAAAAGATTATTAATATACCCCTTTTAGAAGTGAAGATATAGTCATTTGTTCTGGGCATGTCATTTTCGAGCCTGAGACCTGAAAAACAGGCTCGGGGCTCAACAGGTTAAGAACATTTTGGATGGAGTGGTCTCTTAAGATTTTTCAGAACTGTATCTTTTTTATTCTGTTTCTTTGCCTCAGTTGTATCTTCTGTCCTCTCCAGACTCTGTCAGGCTGCTGAAAGGGACCAGTCTGTGCTCAGGTAGACTGGAGGTGAACTCTAACCAGTCTGTGCTCAGGTAGACTGGAGGTGAACTCTAACCAGTCTGTGCTCAGGTAGACTGGAGGTGAACTCTAACCAGTCTGTGCTCAGGTAGACTGGAGGTGAACTCTAACCAGTCTGTGCTCAGGTAGACTGGAGGTGAACTCTAACCAGTCTGTGCTCAGGTAGACTGGAGGTGAACTCTAACCAGTCTAACCCGTTCATTTCTCTAAAGTTAACTTTTTTCTCAAATTTTGGATTTTTTCTCAAAATTCTTTATTGCCATTTCTAACTTATAGCTCATGTGCATACGACAATAAAAGCTTTGAAATTGAATGTGATATACATGTAAATAGAATATAAAATAGAGGAGCTGCAGCTGTGATTGGTTCATTTCATCAAACTCAATTTATTCTCTCTCTTGTTTCTCTTCAGATCCGGTCAAACTGGTGGGGGGACAGAGTCGCTGTGCAGGAGAACTGGAGGTGAAACATCGAGGAGAATGGAGACCAGTGAAGAGCTCTCCCTGGACCCTGAAGGCAGCAGGTGTTCTCTGCAGAGATCTGGGCTGTGGCTCTGCTGTTTCTGTGGGAGAGAGAGAGGAGTCCTCAGAGAGACCTGTGTAGAGGATCAGATCTGACTGTGTTCAGTCTGGATCTGCTCTGAGGCAGTGTGCAGCAGCAAGTTCCTCTTCCCACTTCCTGACTCTTACCTGTTCAGGTAAGCGCCTTTGACTTTTCCCTCAACATTTTGACTTTTTAATAAAAATGTCACTTATTTCTAAAAATGTCACTTATTTCTCAAAATGTCAAAAAGTTGATATTCCTCCACATTTTCATTTTTTTTTTCTCCAAATTTGACTAATTTCTAAACATTTATATTTTATAGATATAAAATAAGAAAATAGAAATAAAAGATAAAGAATAAAATACAATAAAAATTATAGAAGTAACTGTTTCTTTACCTCAGTTGTATCTTCTGTCCTCTGCAGACTCTGTCAGGCTGCTGAATGGGACCAGTCTGTGCTCAGGTAGACTGGAGGTGAACTCTAACCCGTCTAACCCGTCCTGGTCCTCAGTGTGTGAGGCTGACTTTGACCAGCAGGATGCTCAGGTGGTCTGCAGGCAGCTTGGCTGTGGGGCTCCTTCAGTCCTCCAGGGGGCGCTCTATGGAGAAGGGGAGGCTCCAATGTGGACCAAAGAGTTCCAGTGTGGAGGCCATGAGTCTGCTCTCCTGGACTGTAGCTCAGCCTCAGAGAGAAACACCTGCTCACCTGGCAGAGCTGTTGGCCTCACCTGCTCAGGTAGAAGATTCAAAGGTTTTATCATCATATGCACATAAGCTACAGTTTAGAAATGGCACTGAAACTCTCCTGACCTGAGCTCCTCCAACAAAACAACATATATAATAAAACACAAAAATAGAAATAACTGCAAGAAGTCTCATCTTGCAATCTACTTATTTATATAAATAGTTATCACTGCAATAAACAGTTTTTAATTTTGTCTTAATGTACATTATTTAATTTCAAAATTCTGTTCTTGTACATATCATATTGTTTTTAGATGTATATAGACTTCTTTCACAAATTTGACTTACTTCTCCAAAGTTGACTTTTTTCTCAAGTTTTGGACTTTCCCTCGAAATGTTGTATTTTTTCAAAATGTGGACTTTTTCCTCAAAATGTCTCATTGCCATTTCTAACCTGTAGCTCAGGTGCATATTACAATACAACCTTTGCATTTGAATTTGATATACATGTAAATAGAATATAAAATAGAGGAGCTGCAGCTGTGATTGGTTCATTTCATCAAACTCACTTTATTCTCTCTCTGATCTCTCTCTTGTTTCTCTTCAGAGCCGGTCAGACTGGTGGGAGGAGAGAGTCGCTGTGCAGGAACTCTGGAGGTGAAACATCGAGGACAATGGAGAGCAGTGTGGGACTCTCCCTGGACCCTGAAGGCAGCAGGTGTTGCCTGCAGAGATCTGGGCTGTGGCTCTGCTGTTTCTGTGGGAGAGAGAGAGGAGTCCTCAGAGAGACCTGTGTGGGGGATCAGACCTACCTGTGTTGAGTCTGGATCTGCTCTGAGGGAGTGTGCAGCAGCAAGTTCCTCTTCCCACTTCCTGACTCTTACCTGTTCAGGTAAGCTCCTTTGACTTTGACACTTTTTTTAGAATTTGATTTTGTTTTGCCAAATTTGACTTATTTCTCAAATGTTTACTTTTTTCGCGAGATTTTACTGAAATTTTGATTTTGAAATAGATAAAAAATATGAAAATAGAAATAAAAGAGAAAGGATAAAATAGACAAAAAAAAAACAGTAACTGTTTCTTTACCTCAGTTGTATCTTCTGTCCTCTGCAGACTCTGTCAGGCTGGTGAATGGGACCAGTCTGTGCTCAGGTAGACTGGAGGTGAACTCTGACCCGTCTAACCCGTCCTGGTCCTCAGTGTGTGAGGCTGACTTTGACCAGCAGGATGCTCAGGTGGTCTGCAGGCAGCTCGGCTGTGGGGCTCCTTCAGTCCTCCAGGGGGCGCTCTATGGAGAAGGGGAGGCTCCAATGTGGACCAAAGAGTTCCAGTGTGGAGGCCATGAGTCTGCTCTCCTGGACTGTAGCTCAGCCTCAGAGAGAAACACCTGCTCACCTGGCAGAGCTGTTGGCCTCACCTGCTCAGGTAGAAGATTCAAAGGTTTTATTGTCAAATACAAAAGAAGTCTCAAAGAAGTCTCATCTTGCATCTACTTATTTATATAAATAGTTATAAACCGTTTTTAATGTTGTCTTAATGTACTTTATTTAATTTCATATTATGTTCTTGTACATATCATATTGTATTTAGATGTATATAGACTTCTTGCACTATTTTACATTTTGTAGTTTTTTTCTCAAATTTGACTTCTTTCTTTAAAGTTGACTTTTTTCTCAAAAAGTCAAAAACTTTGAGAAAAAAGTCAAAAAGCAAACTTTTTTTTTGTGAAGTTTTTGACTTTTTTTCTAACAATTTGACTTTTCCTCTAAATTTGACTTTTTCCTCTAAATTTGACTTTTTCCTCTAAATTTGACTTTTTTTCACATTGTAACTTCTCCTCGAAATTTAAATATTTCCCAAATATTAACAATTTTTTTTAATTTGACATTTTTTCTCCAAATTAGACTTTTTCTCCAAATTTGAGTTATTTCTCCAAAGTTCACTTTTTTCTCAGAGCTTTTGACTTTTTTTCTCTTTTTTTTTTATTGGACTTTTAAATGTTGTTTTTTTTCTCGAAATGTTGACTTTCCCTCCAAATTTTACATTTTTAACTTTTTTTTTAACCTTTTTTCTCAAGATTTTACTTGTTACTCAAATCTGACTTTTTTCTCAAGAGTTTTTGACTTTTCCCTCAAATGTTGACTTTTTCCTCAGAATGTCTCATTGCCATTTCTAACCTGTAGCTCAGGTGCATATGACAATATAACCTTTGAATTTGAATTCGATATACATGTATATGATTATGAAATAGAGGAGCTGCTGCTGTGATTGGTTCATTTCATCAAACTAAATGTATTCTCTCTCTGATCACTCTCTTGTTTCTCTTCAGAGCTGGTCAGACTGGTGGGAGGAGGGAGTCGCTGTGCAGGAGACCTGGAGGTGAATCTTCATGGAGACTGGAGGCTAGTGGGCTCTTCCTCTCTCTGGACCCTGAAGGCAGCAGGTGTTGCCTGCAGAAAGCTCGACTGTGGCTCTGCTGTTTCTGTGGGAGACAGAGAGTCCTCAGTGAGACCTGCGTGGTTGATCAGTTCTGACTGTGTTGAGACTGGATCTGCTCTGAGGGAGTGTGCCGTATCAAGTTCCTATTCCCACTTCCTGACTTTTACCTGTTCAGGTAAGCTCCTTTGACTTGTTTCTCACAATTTGACTTTTCCTCGAAATTTTGAATTTTTCCTCAAAATCTAACTTTCTTTTTAGAATTAGATTTTTTTCTCCAAATTTGCCTTATTTCTCAAAATGTGACTTATTTCTAAGAGTTTTTGACTTGTTTCTCACAATTTGACTTTTTCCTCAACATTTTGAATTTTTTCCTCAACATTTTTAACTTATTTTCCACATTGTGACTTTTCCTCGAAATTTGAATATTTCCTCAGAATAAAAAAAAAATGTCTCCAAATTCATTTATTTTCTCCAAATTATTATTTTTTCCAAAGTTGACTTTTTTCTCGACATTTTAGTTTTTTCTCAAAGTGTTTGACTTTTTTTTCAAATTTTGATTTTTTTCTCAAAATGTAACTTTTTTCTCAGTTTTTGAATTATTCTCTCAAATGTTCAAAAAGAAATTCAAAATTCCTCATTGCCATTTCAAAATGTAACTTATTTTGAGAATTTGATTTTTTTTTCTCCAAATTTGACTTATTTCTCAGAGCTTTTGACTTTATTCTCACATTTGGACTTTTTCCTCCAAATTTGGACTTTTTCCTCGAAATGTTACGTTTTTTTTGAGAATTTGATTGTTTTCTCCAAATGTGGCTTTGTTGAGGTTTCAATATAGCGTTAAATAATTAAAACGAAAGTTCATATAATCAAATATAATCTTGTATGACCCACAATGAAAATGTATTATATTTCATGTTGTTCTATACTCACAATATATACAAAATGTCAGTGCTTTGGAAAATGTAGTTTAAACCCTCCTATAGTTTATCACTATGGGTGTCACTGTTTATCAGAGGGGAGACAGTTGTCTTCACTCACAGCAGGCTGTAGAGAGGAGACCCCTGACTCAATGGAAAAGTACTGGAGCCCCAAAATGTGTTTAGGCCATACCATAGGAGACAAGTCTGGATATGTTGGTAAGTTCTCTCAACTTGTTAAGTACTCCTAAAGAGATTTGAATATTACCAACGGAAGAGGGCCATTGAATTTAATATCACAACTGAAGAGGGACAGTTGAAGAGATTTTAACGTATTTGATTTCACACCCGGTAGTCTATGAGGGTTTTCCTCTGAATTCCAGCGGAATAAGTTTTTAATGCAACTGAAGAGGGACAGCTGAAGAGAGATTTACCAAATAAAATAAGAAAGGTAAAACTGTGAATTGAGGTTTTTGATTAGTAATTTACCACAGCATGAAATATTTTGTATGATTGTCATATTGTAACGAGAGAAGGTAAAAACCCTGTAAAAGTGTGGACCATTTTCTTCAAATAAAATCATCCCACCCTTTTGGACTGGGATAACTTAAAAGATATCTGCGCTGTCCTCTCCTGCTTTAAGGTAAGATTGCACACTGCCACACTCCCACTTAGGCAGAACTGCAGCGGCAGTTTTTCTGTATTTTGCTCCGGAGCAGGTTTGCCATTCAGTATTAGTTACCATGGAGATCTACCCCGGTAAGAAGTGAACCAGCATCGTAGGCCCGGAAACCCAGAGTTATCCCTGAAGTTAGCGAAAATCCGGCTTCGTAGTACAGGCCTCTGGTTCCCTCTGTGTATATTTAATATCCTTTTTAATAAAGTGCTGCTTCAGTCTATTCAGTGTTACTTTGTTCTGGTGCTGCAACAACAACAACAACAACAATGATAATAATAAAAATGAGACATATGAAATAAAAAAGATTATAAAAATACGATATAGTTATTTAAATAATAAAAAGTGTTCAAAAAATATATTTTAAATAATGTAATAATAAATAGAAAATAAAAAATAATTTAAAAGTAGTAATAAATAGAAAAAAATAATGAAATATATATTTATTTTAATAATACATAAATCTAATGAATACAATATTTAAAAAAATGTTATTATTGATGATTAACAGGGTGCTCAATTTAAAATACTAATAATTAAATCATGAGTAATTAAAACAAATATTATTCAAATTAAATTAAAAAAAGTTTGGAAACAAAGAAAATAAAACTTGTTAATTAAATGAAATATTCTAAATCTTGAAAATACAAAATGATAAGCCAGGTAAGGATCCTAGCAGGTACTATACTAATACATATGATGCTGTTTTTTCAAATACTTAATTTATTCAATACCTATTTAATATTTTAAAGCATTTACATCATATAGTATTTTAGATTGTGGGTTTACTGCAGTAGTAATGTGAGGACTCGGCACTAGGGGGCAGCACTGACCATCTGACATGCTGTAGAAGAGACAATTAACTAATAATAACCTTTAAAAAAGACTGAGATCTGTTTTTAAATTATAATTAAAAGATATGCAATGATCAGAAACAGATGCAATGATTTTATACATTATATATAATTTCTACATCTCTGAGACTCATGTTCAGATATAAAAGGGGCGTGGCCACAAGTATATAATCAAGATATAAAGGTCTCTATAATAGACCCATCTACTACCCTAAAGTTATGGACGTAGGTTACGATATAAAAAGTCTGTATCCTATCCATATGAACATGTGTTGAGTGAGGGGGGGACTTTCCTCTGGGGGGTCCGGGGGAATGCTTTTTAGGGTTTTGGAGTTAAATGTTTGATGAAATGCCTCTTTCAACAGTCGCCATGGGAACAGGCGCCACGGCTCGAAACCAGTTTGTGTTTTCTTTTTGTTTACAAATGTCTTAAAGCTTATATCAATCACTTTTACCAAACATTTCTAAATTAAATCCACTTTTTCTCTTTGTAAAAAAGGAGGAACCGTAGCGAAGAAAGCATGTTTTTTATTTGGTTGTGTTTGACATTAAAACCTGATTGCAGCGGAGACAACAAACGAAAAAGAGGTTTCTTTAAATATTACACAGCGGGAGGAAAGTGCTTTATGTGACAGATTCATATAAATAAGCCTGTCAACACCCTGACATCACAAACATACACACACACACACACACACACACACACACACACACACACTCTCTTTCTTACAGGAAACATCAGAAAGTTTCCTGCCACGTTTTTTCAATGAAGATAAAGCTTTTTGTTTTCCTGAGACACAAAGCAGATGTGTGTGTGTGTGTGTGTGTGTGTGTGTGTGTGTGTGTGTGTGTGTGTGTGGTGTGTGTGTTGTGTGTGTGTGTGTGTGTGTGTGTGTGTGGGTGTGTGTGGTGTGTGTGTGTGTGTGTGTGTGGTGTGTGTGTGTGTGTGTGTGTGTGTGTGTAAAGAGGTATTGCATCACTGATGACGTAAAAAGGGTTTCTGGGAATTCCTCTGCTTTGTAAAAGCGACCCGCTCCACAGCTCAGACTCAACTCATCGTACCTGTTCCAGAAATAACTCTTTAAAATGTGTTGCAAGAAGAAGCAAGAAATCAAAGTTATAAAAATAAGTGGCATCATTATGAAAGTTAGTGAACGTAGAAAAAGCAGCAGGAACAACATTAAGACATTTTTAAAGAAGGGTTATTTCACAACAGTGTTGTTTCAGTCTTTTAGAGAGGACTCTTTAAAGTAGAGACATACTGATATACTCCTGAACATCAGCAGGAGAGGACTCTTTAAAGTAGAGACACTACATACTGATATACACCTGAACATCAGCAGGAGAGGACTCTTTAAAGTAGAGACGCTACATACTGATATACACCTGAACATCAGCAGGAGAGGACTCTTTAAAGTAGAGACACTACATACTGATATACACCTGAACATCAGCAGGAGAGGACTCTTTAAAGTAGAGACGCTACATACTGATATACACCTGAACATCAGCTGGAGAGGACTCTTTAAAGTAGAGACACTACATACTGATATACACCTGAACATCAGCAGGAGAGAACTCTTTAAAGTAGAGACACTACATACTGATATACACCTGAACATCAGCAGGAGAGGACTCTTTAACGTAGAGACACTACATACTGATATACACCTGAACATCAGCAGGAGAGAACTCTTTAAAGTAGAGACACTACATACTGATATACACCTGAACATCAGCAGGAGAGGACTCTTTAAAGTAGAGGACACTACATACTGATATACACCTGAACATCAGCAGGAGAGGACTCTTTAAAGTAGAGACACTACATACTGATATACACCTGAACATCAGCAGGAGAGGACTCTTTAAAGTAGAGACACTACATACTGATATACACCTGAACATCAGCAGGAGAGGACTCTTTAAAGTAGAGACACTACATATGATATACACCTGAACATCAGCAGGAGAGGACTCTTTAAAGTAGAGACACTACATACTGATATACACCTGAACATCAGCAGGAGAGGACTCTTTAAAGTAGAGACACTACATAATGATATACACCTGAACATCAGCAGGAGAGGACTCTTTAAAGTAGAGACACTACATACTGATATACACCTGAACATCAGCAGGAGAGGACTCTTTAAAGTAGAGACACTACATACATTCATGGCAGTTTAAAACCAAGAATACAGTTAAACAAAGGACTCATTTTTATATTAATATCCCCTCATCACCACCATCTTGTTCCTGTTTCCACGTCTTCCTTTCAGATCCAAAACCAATCAGTGAAATGACATGCGGAGGAAATGCCATTTCATTATGAATGAGGCTGTGTTTTATGTATTTGTTCTGGTTCTGGGTGCTTTCCTGAAGTTGTTTTTGCTCCAAAGACTCTCTGCTTGGGTAAAAGTAAATTAAAATGTGGTGGTCCAGCTCCTGGAGGTTTTCCGCAGGAGACCCCCACCATGTTTCTGGTTTCCAAAGAGCCTGATGTGGCCAGACACACTGAGTGATTACACTGTGTGTGTGTGTGTGTGTGCGTGCGTGCGTGCGTGCGTGCGTGCGTGCGTGCGTGCGTGCGTGCGTGCGTGCGTGCGTGCGTGCGTGCGTGTGTCCTAACAAAAGCACAGAGGGCTCATTCACATGTCTCCTGGATCCAATTTAAGAGGAGCATTGCGGGGGTCTATTGTCTTTCTGCTGCCGGATTGGCCAACATCCTTTCTTCATCCTGTCCTGAACATATTTTTGTCATCATAGTCTTCCCACAACGACGTCTGAGATGCAGAGAATTGTTTTATCTGCGTAAACAACACGATGCAGTCGGTCAACCAGTGTGGTCCACACTGAGATATTGGATGGAGTGTGATGACATTTATTTCAGCATTTCAAGTTCACCAAAGTACGCTGCAGCTTCAGAAAGGAGTCAGATATAAAAGCCCAAAGGTTCCACATGAAGAAACATCTCCAGCAACTTGACAACACATGCAGCATTTAGAGAACATTCAGCAACTTGAGGAGACATGCGCAGCGTTTACTAAAAGCTGCAGAAACCAAATGCTGAAGAAGCTCAAAACACAACGGAGACCAGGGGACACTAAAGAGTGACGCACACAGCTGGGAGACCAGGGGACACTAAAGAGTGACGCACACAGCTGGGAGACCAGGGGACACTAAAAAGTGACGCACACAGCTGGGAGACCAGGGGACACTAAAGAGTGACGCACACAGCTGGGAGACCAGGGGACACTAAAGAGTGACGCACATAGCTGGGAGACCAGGGGACACTAAAAGTGACACACACAGCTGGGAGACCAGGGACACTAAAGAGTGATGCACACAGCTGGGAGACATCAAGCAGGGGGCGACTCCTTTCCTACTTCTCACTTGATTCATTCACTCAATAACCTTTTCCTGATGGCTTCATGTTGAAATCTCTCGTCTCCTTAGAACTTCGCTTTAGACGCTTACAGAATGCAGCAGTCGGAAAATGTACACATTAACGAGTACCAATTAGAGAGAATGAGCCAAATCTAGCTGATAATAATTTGCAAAATCGTTTTTTTGTTTGTCTTTACAATAACATTAGGAGATATTTTACTTTATAATCTTCAATTCTCCATCAAGGTGTTGCGTAATCTCTCAGACCCAGGAAGCGTCTCCAAAGTGGGACTGATCTTTCTTCTGTTGGTTCAGATGTGTTCATCTTTGCTAGAGGACCCACTGAAAGCAGCCCTTTTTAACAGTAAATACCCATAATCCCCTCTTTTTGGCCCCTGCTTTGGAAACTCTAATGAACTTCTAACTTTATAGACTGTGTTGTGTAACTGTTTAACTGGAGAGGGAGTTTCCTGCTTCTTCTTTTTTGTGCTTATGTAGCATAACTTCACAGTAACATCACAGGTTAATTGCCAAGACCTAAACACCCTCCACCCAATTTAAACCTTCTGTACTGCACTTTAATGGAAACCTGAGTGCATTAAAGCCTGATGTTCTTCTTCTGTGCCCTAGAGGTCCATCTGTACGACGATCACACTCACTGCAGTTTATTTTGACTAAATATGTATAAATCCCCCGCTGAAAATAGTCCCAAATAAATGCAGTTTTACAGGTCGAATGAATGCGAAGTGACCAGCAGTTTTAGGAAAGGTCCAATTCCCAAAAGATATTTCACTCTGGTATTACATCACAAACATTATCCTTTGAGTTGTTAGGGGCCACATTTATTTTATTTACATTTTTTTTATCCAACAAAAATATATTTTCTTTTTTGTTCTGAATCTTTCTGACTAAAAAAAAAAACTGAAACATGCAAACATTTGTTTTTACCAAATCTGTTTCTGTTTTTCTTATAAATTTGACTTTTTCCTCCGATTTTTTTTTTTTAAATCGTTTGAGTTTTTTGCTCAGAATTCTTACATTTTAAGAAATATAGAATTATTTTTTGCTTCTCCGAATTTCGACTTTTTTATAGTTTAATGTCTTATATATATTTATGTTGCTCTGTTGGAGGAGCCTGGGACCTAAGATGTTCATTGCCATAACTACACTAGCTACGGTGCATATGACAATAAAACCTTTGAATGTTGACGAAGTGACGAAGACAGGTTTCATTCACAGCTTTCCTCAGGCGGACACTTACAGGAAACGCTTGTTACCTCAACATTGAGCTGGAAGTCATTACTGCAGGATCTTAGCCTAAAGTGCTCGAAGGAAGGATCCCTGAGTGGTGAAAAGGAGGAGATGAAAGTGAAGAGTTAATGACAGAGAAGCTGAAGGCCCCGTGTGGATCTGTGACGACAGTATGGGAAATAATAAGGCCCTCCGGAGAAGCTGCCGGGAAACATGTTTGTGTTTATCATCGGACATCAGGAAGGTCTAAAAATCTCACAGTCACTTTCCCATTGAACAGCAACGTGGAGTAACGTACTGCAGTGAGTCATTTCCTCCCAGAGAGGAGAGAGGGGCAGAAAACCCTTTAGGAATCATTCAGTTCTGGCTTTTCAGCTTGGGTTTCCATCTAACCTCTCAGTTATAATGACAGTGTTCTTACCAGGTCACCAAAGAAAAGGGAAACTGGAACAAGTAAGAGAAGCGGTCGGAAGATCGGACAGACTTTAACCATGGACAGCATATTGGACGAAGTCACTGTGACGTCCACCATTGGTTTTTGGACATTTAGAAGCTTATAGTTTGGCATTTTGCTTGTTGCCATCTTAGCGTTTGGCCATCGCCATCTTAGTTCTTTGGCCGTCATCCTCTTGGTTTTTGGCAGCCACTTTCTTCGGGCTGTTGCCATCTTGTCTTCGTTTCAAAGATGACTTTAAACTAGCATCTGAGACCTGAAACTTGTCTTAAACTACTAGATAGTGACCATGTCTTCACTTTTCGCCAGACAAAAGTGAAACAAGTAAGAGAAGCAGTCAGATGATCAGACATATTTTAAACGGCATATAAGAAGGGGACAAATTCACTGTGACGTCCACCATTGGTTTTTGGACATTTAGAAGAATATAGTTTGGCATTTTGCTTGTCGCCATCTTAGCGTTTGGCCATCGCCATCTTAGTTATTTGGCCGTCATCCTCTTGGTTTTTGGCCGCCACTTTCTTCGAGCTGTTGCCATCTTGTCTTCGTTTCAAAGATGACTTTAAACTAGCATCTGAGACCTGAAACTTGTCTAAAACTATTAGATATTTACTGATATCATGTTAAAAGTAGGGTGATTTTTTCATAGACTTCTATAGAATTGACAATTTCTTGCAACCATTCGCCCCCTGGTGGTCGGAAAGGTTGCCGCTTAAATTTAAAGAAATCCCAAGCTTGGTTAAACTTAAGAGGACATTAAATTGGATGTTAAAACTTAAGCTGACGTAAGCTATCCAGGCTTTTTTCTAGAAAGATATAGTATGAGGTGAAACTGTGGCGCTGATCTCTAAGTCACCATGACGTCAACCATTGGTTTTTGGTTTAACATTTAGAAGCTTATAGTTTGGCATTTTGCTTGTCGCCATCTTAGCGTTTGGCCATCGCCATCTTTGTTCTTTGATCGTCATCCTCTTGGTTTTTGGCCGTCACTTTCTTCGAGCTGTTGCCATCTTGTCTTCGTTTCAAAGATGACTTTAAACTAGCATCTGAGACCTGAAACTTGTCTAAAACTATTAGATATTTACTGATATCATGTTAAAAGTAGGGTCATTTTTTCATAGACTTCTATAGAATTGTTTGCAAAAATCGCCCCCTGGTGGCCATTAGAAGAATGTTTTTTAACCGGAAGATAAACAAACCCCAAGCTCGGTTAAACTTAAGAGGAAATTAAGTTGGATGTTAAAACTTAAGCTGATGTAAGATATGGGTTTTCCTAGAAAGATATAGTATGAGTACTGTGGCGCTGATCTTGTTTATAAGATATATAAATTGATAACTCAATTCTCTCGAGAACATGACGCCCGTATACAAGATGTCTCCTGACGTAAACAACAACGTGACGTCGGAGCTCCGTAAAAACAAAGCTGTCTCTGCCGTCTGACGCTCGGTTGTTGTTGATTCTCTTATTTCTGGAGAAATTATACAGTTTTTGAGGAACGGAAATATTGTTTTCTGGCATCACTTTAACATTTTACGGGGAGAATCTGCATTTTGAGGGCGCAGCGCTCCTGTTAGCGGGTGAAGACATTCTGTCAACATATAAAAGCTGAGATCTGGGGACAGTTGAGGTTACATTGGATCATAGCTTAAAGAAATGCTGCGTCCAGACTCTGTTCCCATTCGACTCCCACCCAGCCCAGTCCAGAATCCCACCCTCCATGTGCCAATCTAAATAAATGACCCAAAGAGATGTTGACCTTTTCTATCACCAGGCCTGGATCGCTGTGAATAAACTCTTTATTCAGAGTCATGTTGGCCATCGTTTAAACGTCTCACTGTTGTCGTACTGGTTATCATCCAGCAGTGGGCGGATTATGAAACAATGGTTTTCTCGGTATGTTGGAGGTCATTCTGCGTCTCTTTGAGGTTGTTTTGCATTTTATTATCATCTTTTTGTGTATTTTTGTGTCACTTTGTTGTGATTGTGTGTCTCTGTTGTCATTTTGCATCACTTTATTGTGATTTTGCGTGTCTTTGTAGTCAATGTGTGTCTATCTGAAGTCATTTTGTACAATTTGTATTCCTTTGGTGTATATTTGTATCATTTTGTTTACCTTTTTAATCATTTTGCATGTCTTGCATCTATCTGGTAATGTTGTTCCCCTTGTTGTAGCCTGTTGTGTATATCTGGCATGAGGAAACTAAATAAATTATAAAGCAGAAACCCATCACATCTTGAGGAACAAAGCTTCTCTCATCCAAAATAAAGAACATTTCCACGAATACCAAAGCAGTTTGACAAAGATCCAGCAGCTACATCAGTGTAGAGCACAGAAGAAAAGAGCTTTGTTTCTCAGAGATGTTGCACATTACATTCAGATGTAAAGCAACATTTAACAATCTGTTTGGAAGCCCAGCTTTCTCCATCATTACAGAAACAATCTGATGAATTAAAACAGAAACACAAGCAGAGACGTGTTTACTCAGACGTCTGGAAGACACATTGTGTGATTGAGGGGAGATTATAAAGGCCGATGGGCAGGAGGGAGGACTGACAGTAAATCAGAACTAATTGATAACAGACACCGTTTTCATGCAGTATGTAGTGTCTCTACTTTAAAGAGTGCTCTCCTGCTGATGTTCAGGTGTATATCAGTATGTAGTGCCTCTACTTTAAAGAGTCCTCTCCTGCTGATGTTCAGGTGTATATCAGTATATAGTGTCTCTACTTTAAAGAGTTCTCTCCTGCTGATGTTCAGGTGTAGCGAGGGGTTAAATGGAGCAGCAGGTAAACAATGATCTACCTGTCGCCCTGCAGGTGAGTGACAGCTTCCTGAAGGCTGCGGATCTTTGCTTTCTTCTCGTTCACGACCAAAACAAAACGGGAGTACAGCTCTGCCTCCAGGGACTCCTTACCACCCGCATAGCGCTTCAGTCTGAACACACACACACACACACACACGCACACACACACACACAGAGACAGACACACACACACACATACACAGAGAGAGACACACACACACACACACACACACACACACACACACACACACAGAGACACACACAGAGACACACACACACATACACACACACACAGATGCACACACACACACACACACACACACACACAGAGAGAGAGACAGAGACACACACACACACACACACACACACACACACACAGAGACACACACACACACACAGAGAGAGACACACACACACATACACACACACACACATACACATACACACACACACACACACACACACAAAATCTGGGGTTGAATATCTTCTTCACTCAGAGACACACACAGAGCCAAACTGTGTGTTCTGTTCTGTGTATTATGTTCTGTGTGTTATGTTCTGTGTGTTATGTTCTGTGTGTTATGTTGTGTGTGTTCTGTGTGTTGTGTGTATTATGTTCTGTGTGTTATGTTCTGTGTGTTATGTTCTGTGTATTTACTCTGCAGAGATGCGCTGGTGTTCTCCTCTCATCTTGAGGTTCTCCTCCTTCAGGTTCTGGTTCTCCTCCTTCAGGTGGTTCCCTCTCTGCAGACTGTGGGTCAGCAACTCTCTCAGCGCCTCGGCTGGATCCGGGTCGGCCTTCAGAACCGCAGAACCCAACCTGAACTGAGAAGAGGGAGAACAAAAGTTTCAATACAGTCTCCATGTTTAAAGAGTCCTCTCCTGCTGATGTTCAGGTGTATATCAGTATGTAGTGTCTCTACTTTAAAGAGTCCTCTCCCGCTGATGTTCAGGTGTATATCAGTATGTAGTGTCTCTACTTTAAAGAGTCCTCTCCCGCTGATGTTCAGGTGTATATCAGTATGTAGTGTCTCTACTTTAAAGAGTCCTCTCCTGCTGATGTTCAGGTGTATATCAGTATGTAGTGTCTCTACTTTAAAGAGTCCTCTCCTAGTGATTTTCAGGTGTATATCAGTATGTAGTGTCTACTTTAAAGAGTCCTCTCCTGCTGATGTTCAGGTGTATATCAGTATGTAGTGTCTCTACTTTAAAGAGTCCTCTCCTGCTGATGTTCAGGTGTATATCAGTATGTAGTGTCTCTACTTTAAAGAGTCCTCTCCTGCTGATGTTCAGGTGTATATCAGTATGTAGTGTCTCTACTTTAAAGAGTCCTCTCCTGCTGATGTTCAGGTGTATATCAGTATGTTGTCTCTACTTTAAAGAGTCCTCTCCTGCTGATGTTCAGGTGTATATCAGTATGTAGTGTCTCTACTTTAAAGAGTCCTCTCCTGCTGATGTTCAGGTGTATATCAGTATGTAGTGTCTCTCCTTTAAAGAGTCCTCTCCTGCTGATGTTCAGGTGTATATCAGTATGTAGTGTCTCTACTTTAAAGAGTCCTCTCCTGCTGATGTTCAGGTGTATATCAGTATGTAGTGTCTCTACTTTAAAGAGTCCTCTCCTGCTAATGTTCAGGTGTATATCAGTATTTAGTGTCTCAAGTAGTTTCTGATCCTTTATCCTGTAATAAATTAAAAAAACTGCATATTGAGAAAAACTCAAAGATAAACAGGAAGGGATCAACTTAAACCTTTGAGCAAACAACAACAGAGAAAAGTTTATTGTTGTTGTTCTTTCTCACCGTTGTTCTTGGAGAGTCTCTGTTTGCAGTAATCCCATTAATGTTTAATTTCCTCTCTCCTCTGTGGCGAAGAAACCAAAACAACACGATGAGGGACGAAAGAAGATTATATTTGAACTTGAACGTGCTTCTTCTCATCCGATAATGTAAACACATGTGGATTATAATACAATATACAGCTACGGTGAGAATGGAGGTATGACATAAAACATTGATATATATCCTTAAATAATTCATAGGACAAAGATAAATAAATATGTGAAAATATGTGCATTATACTACAAAATGCAGAAACAATAAGCATGGAAATGGAACATATATGGAACTAATATAGATTAAAATATACCCAGCAGTTTTCAAAATCAATATAAAAATATTGGTCTATCATTCAAAATAAGTTTCACCTTCACCAGCTGCGAAACTAAACTAATAAATACATGAATGCATCAATAATTATAATACCGTAACCACTATCGTAAGTGAACCCCTCCCCTCCATGTGCTTTTCAATCAGCTGTTCGGCTGTGTGTGTCGCTGGCCTATGACGTAGAGCTAGCGTCGCAACAGCTTCTTTTTGAAACTAAAAAAACAAACGTTTCCAGCTGAAGAACTGCTTCAGGTGAGAGAAACGGATCACACGCTTTTCTTGTTAAGTTGTCGCTGCAGGTGTGATCGAGTCTGTCTTCTTCTACGCTTTTATTAACAGCGCGTTGTAGTTTCAGAGCCTTTGTTTACAAACAGAATGCTAACAGCTAGCTGCTAGCATTCATTCTGAGTGCAGACGAGGGAGGTTTGACAGAGTTTAACTTACTTTAAAAAAAGTGCTAAAACAACATTATAAAAGTCCTCCACTCGGAGCAGTACTTCAGTAAAGCCTCAGCAACATGTATTTGATGAAGTCGTCTAAATACTAGTGTTTATTTCTCTCTTGTTGAAGTCAGTCCATGGAGGAAACATCACTCAGTGTCAGGTTATTTTCCTCTCTGTAGATTCATCCAATATAAAGCTTTATTTGATGTGATTCTGATTATCTTTGGACTGTTGATCGATACTCACATCACATTGATCTGTAAACTTTGTTTCTCTGACATTTAATAGACATAATCCATCCAATTGAAAAAATAATAATTGTATTTTTATTTGATTTAGTAATTTACAAGTTCAGTTAAAACCCTTCCTTTCTTTAGACCTTTATTCTTTCCCTCCTTCCATCCTACCTTTCCTTGTTCCTTCTCTAGTTATTCCTTCCTTCCTGTCTCTCTTTCTCTCCTTCCTTCCTGCCTTCCTTCCTTAATCCTTCCTTTCTCTCGTTCTCTTTCTCTTTCCTTCCCTCCTACCTTTCTTTCCTTCCTTTCTCTCTTCCTTTCCTTCCTTCCGGTTTGTTCGTTATCCTTCCTTCCTTCTTTCATCCCTCCTTTCATTCTTTCTTTCCTACTTTCTATCCATTCCTCTCTGAACAGATGTCAGTATTCATCGTCTCAGGATCACGAAACTGTGCAGAATGAAACCTCAGTTATTCCTGAAGTTGTTGAGATATGCACCGTGTTTTTAAAATCCTGTTATTATCCAATGAAAGAGAGACTGACGCACCTCAGAGAACAGTGTCTTTAAAACAGTCTGCATATATTTAGAGCTGAAGCAGGTGTCGGTGTAGGATGTAGTTAAAGATGAAACGTGTGAGTGTGTGTGTGGAAGCATGCTACTGTGGCCGGTCGTTAGCACAGCGCTAACTGAGGTTTCTCTACACACTTACAGCTAATGAGAGGTTGTGTGTCTCTGCTCACACACCTCTGATGACACGGTGCACCAAGCATGCATGACTAATCATTTTCACTTCGGTCATTTCACGCCCCGACGCAGAACCATGTTTAACAATTACACAACCGGCAGGAGCTGTGAGCAAACTGTACTTCAGTGGAGTCAAAATTGCTTTTTTTTGTCGCCTTTTGCAAAGTATAATTTGTCAAAAATGTCCTGAAAAAAAAAAAGGCTTGAACCGAGAAATAATTACTTTTCTTGACATATTTTCTTGCTTTTTCCCTATGTCCCATTGCTCTAAATCAGGGTGTCCAAACTATGGCCCGTGGATCTTGAATCGGCCCTCCGCAAATTAAAAAAATATAATGCAGTATGGCTTAAATGAAACTTCTGCTTGTCTTTTACTTCTTAAATATATATGTAAACAGATATTATACAGTAGTATTCATGTGTTAATAATCCCACTTTTCAAATATATTCAGTCAATTAAAGTTGGAAACATTTTCTAACAAATCTAAGTTGATAAGAAAAAGCTCAATAACTTATTTACATAACAAGCTTGAACTATAGCCTTCATATTTCCCCTTATTGTCAGCAATCTGAGGCTTTCTGTTTTAAGGAAGGAGCTGCTAAATAAATGAAACCCTATGGAAAGCTGTGATGTACGCTGATTAAGCACAATTTACCTACATTTGATTGATTTGACTGACTTATAACTGAACTTATGAGGCAATAAACCTCTCCTCTAGTGAGCGGCCCGGCCCTTCCTGTATTTTTCTGTATGTGGCCCTCGGTGAAAAAAGTTTGGACACCCCTGATCTAAATGCATATATGTTGAAGACCATTTTAAAAATCCTCATGTCTGCACCACTTTCAAAACAAAGCGACTTGAAGTTAAACACAGACATTACAATACTGTAGTGTAAGTAAGAATAGAAATAAATAAATGCTGTATATTCAGAGAGAAGAAGTTCAGGGTGCAAATAAACCAGTACACACACCAAACAACCCCCACTTATAAATCCATGGGTTTCTGCTGTTGTTATTATTCTTATTATCATTACTATTATTACTGACATTATCATTATACATATATATGTCTATAATATTTCTTATTTGTATGATTGGAATCTTATTTTTTACATGTATATTTTGAATAAATCACTATTATATTGTCACTCATATCATATTATCTTTGGTGTAATGTTAGTATTTCTTTCACACACACACACACACACACACACACACACACACACACACACACACTCAAAGGTGTTCTGTCTTCCTTTAAAATGTAAGGGAGTGTTAGCCTCGATCTAATCTGATTCTAACGCTTATTGATGCATTTCTGAATTTCAAACCAGTAACAATCCGCTAATGTGCCCCCTAAATTAATGTGACCCACACTGTGTGTGTGTGTGTGTGTGTGTGTGTGTGTGTGTGTGTGTGTGTGTGTGTGTGTGTGTGTGTGTGTGTGTGTGTGTGTGTGTGTGTGGTGTGTGTGTGTGTGTGTGTGTGTGTGTGTGTGTGTGTGTGTGTGTGTGTGTGTGTGTGTGTGTGTGTGTGTGTGTGTGTGTGTGTGTGTGTGTGTGTTTCAGGATGCACGTGTCGGTGCGTGAGGTTTGCATCCCGTCGGAGCCTGACTCCGCCTACTTTCTGCGGGTGGCCTGGAAGGGGCGGGGCTTAGAGTCCGGCTTCCAGCTGCTGCTGACTGACGGACAGGATGCCTGGAAAGGAGACGGTAAAAATAACAAAAACATCTCACCCAGATTGACCTCTCCACACACACACACACACACACACACACACACACACACACACACCTTTCTGACCTCACCTGGGAACATTTTACAGCGTCGTTGACCTCTTCAACTGCTCGGACAGCTTCACTCACTGGAAACGTTTTATGAGCTTCACCTCCAACCACCTCGAAGCTGCAGATATTCAGACTTTCCGTTGTTTGACGCCTTGGCCGTTCAAACGGGCGGTTCGAGTCCCACCTGTGCCCACTTTTAGGTATTTAATAAAGTAAATAATGGCATCTAAAAATTGTGTTTTCCTTAAACACCTGCTTAATTGTACTTATTTATTCATTCATAACAATTCTTTTTTTTAGTTAATAATAATTTATTTTTTGTTCATTTTCCCTTTAAACTAAAGTCAGAACAATCCTAGAGTAGAGTACAAGCTCGCAAAAAAAACTCGAGTTAGTAACTTAACGTAGAAAAAATATATATGCAAACTTTTCTTTGTTTTTCTGTTTCCAACTCTTTCTGTTCTTCCTCAGGTTGTTTCAATTTCTTCCTCTTTGTGTTCCCAACCAGAGGTGGGAAGTAGTGGAGTACAAATACTTTGTTACTGTACTTAAGTACATTTTTCTGGTATCAGTACTTTACTCCACTACTTATTTTTCTGACGACTTTTACTTCTTACATGTTGAACCCAAATACCTGTACTTTCTACTTCTTCCATGTTCCAAACAGGCTGGTTCCTTTAGTTTGAATGTGTGTTTGGTGGCGTGATCATTATTATTTAGAGTCATTGCGTGCCTATTGATTTGAACACGATCCGTGTATCCATCATTTCCTGGTCTTCTCTAAAGAAGAGGGACCAATGAAAACGTTGTCATGTTGCCGTTGTTCAGCATGGAAACATTCATTAGCTAACAATGACATTATTGTTCTATTAATATAAAGGGAGGTCAGGTACTCTTTAAAACAGCTGCTAGTTATGGGTACTTTTTACTGAAGTACATTTCAAAGCCTCTTTACTTTTACTTGAGTAAAGAAGTTTAGTCAGTACTTCTACTTTTACCAGAGTATTTTTAAACACGAGTATCTGTACTTCTACTTGAGTAAAGGATGTGTGTACTTTTGCCATCCTGCCCAACGTTTCCTGTTATTCCTCATGTTGTTTCAGTTTCTTCCTCTTTGTGTTTCCAACGTTTCCTCCATGTGTCTCCGCAGTGAGCGAGGCCTCAGTGTGTGCGGAGGCGGAGGAGTTGGAGATGCAGATGGAGCGATACGTTCAGGACCTCCATCAGGCGCTGACCGACACCACAAGCTCCTTCAGCTTCAATCTGACGCCGTCGCCCCCCAAACACACCTCCACCCTCACGCTGGCCTACGAGAAGGTTCAGAAGGACATCTCGGTGAGTCTCAAACACTCTTCTAAGGAATGAGTCTTAAAACTAGGGAATGAGTCAGCGTTTTCCTGTCTTTAAAGTAGAGAAACTACATACTGATAGACACCTGAACATCAGCAGGAGAGGACTCTTTAAAGTAGAGACACTGCATACTGATATACACCTGAACATCAGCAGGAGGGGACTCTTTAAAGTAGAGACACTACATACTGATAGACACCTGAACATCAGCAGGAGAGGACTCTTTAAAGTAGAGACACTACATACTGATAGACACCTGAACATCAGCAGGAGAGGACTCTTTAAAGTAGAGACACTACATACTGATATACACCTGAACATCAGCAGGAGAGGACTCTTTAAAGTAGAGACACTACATAATGATATACACCTGAACATCAGCAGGAGAGGACTCTTTAAAGTAGAGACACTACATACTGATATACACCTGAACTTCAGCAGGAGAGGACTCTTTAAAGTAGAGACACTACATAATGATATACACCTGAACATCAGCAGGAGAGGACTCTTTAAAGTAGAGACACTACATACTGATATACACCTGAACATCAGCAGGAGAGGACTCTTTAAAGTAGAGACACTACATACTGATATACACCTGAACATCAGCAGGAGAGAACTCTTTAAAGTAGAGACACTACATACTGATAGACACCTGAACATCATCAGGAGAGGACTCTTTAAAGTGCTTCGTGGGACCAGTATGATAAAGTTCAGCTATTGCCTGAAAAATCCCTGTTCAGGGTTCAGTTGAGAGCACACACTCCTTCATAACTTAAAAACAAAACCGTGTTGCTATGGTACTTATGACGGGATGGAAATCTAAGTGTGTGTTGCAATGAAAAGGAAATGAATCGATGCTTCTGTTTAAACACAAACAAGAGTTAGAAACGGTAGATTTGCAGAAGTGTGCCGGCCATGTGTCATCTCTTGCTCAACTTAGAAATACACAAAGCAGTAATTCATCCATCTTACAGTTATGAGTCATAATGAAAGGCTTCAGTCCAATGCATGGTCGCTGGCCCCTCTAATAGCTGCTTCCCTTACAGCTGCAACACACACACACACACACACACACACACACACACACACACACACACACACACACACACACACACACCACACACACACACACAGCTGTTACCTGGAGTGTTAGCATACCAGACATGTATGTATGTGTGTGTGTGATGCATCTTGTCGGCATGTTCTCTGTAACTCTGAGGACTCGAACAGGACATCTCTAGGTACCAAAAGTTGGTTAAAGCTGCGACTAATTATTATTTTTCTTTCTAGATTAATCGTCTGGTAATTTTATGTCAGAAAAAAGTCAAAGATGATGATCCCAGTTCCTCAGAGGCTATGGTTGTTAATCGAAACCCCCCAAAATATCCACTTTAATTTGATTTTAACACAGAAAAAAGCTGGAAATCTCCATATTTTCTGCCATTTTTGCATCAAAATGTTCTTTTACCAATTTCCGATGATCAAATTATCTGGGATTCTTCTCTGATAATCACCGGTCGGTTTTTCATTCAAACGTGTTTTAATGTGAGCAGTCGGCTGTTTTCTTTAGTTTCTGGTACGGAGCGTAATGCAAACTGAGTAAAGAAACTATGAAGCAACACCAGAAAGGGTTAGCCAGAAAAACTGTTTCCATTTCTGAGGTTATTTATTTAACTTCTCTGAGAGGTGGTGAAGTAATAAAGAGGACTCTTTAAAGTAGGGACTCTGCATACTGATATACACCTGAACATCAGCAGGAGAGGACTCTTTAAAGTAGAGACACTACATACTGATATACACCTGAACATCAGCAGGAGAGGACTCTTTAAAGTAGAGACACTACATACTGATATACACCTGAACATCAGCAGGAGAGGACTCTTTAAAGTAGAGAAACTACATACTGATATACACCTGAACATCAGCAGGAGAGGACCCTTTAAAGTAGAGACACTGCATACTGATATACACCTGAACATCAGCAGGAGAGGACTCTTTAAAGTAGAGACACTACATACTGATATACACCTGAACATCAGCAGGAGAGGACTCTTTAAAGTAGAGACACTACATACTGATATACACCTGAACATCAGCAGGAGAGGACCCTTTAAAGTAGAGACACTACATACTGATATAGACCTGAACATCAGCGGGAGAGGACTCTTTAAAGTAGAGACACTACATACTGATATACACCTGAACATCAGCGGGAGAGGACTCTTTAAAGTAGAGACACTACATACTGATATACACCTGAACATCAGCAGAGAGGACTCTTTAAAGTAGAGACACTACATACTGATATACACCTGAACATCAGCAGAGAGGACTCTTTAAAGTAGAGACACTACATACTGATATACCCTGAACATCAGCAGGAGAGGACTCTTTAAACATGGAGACTGTATTGAAACTTTGTTCTCCCTCCTCTCAGTTCAGGTTGGGTTCTGCGGTTCTGAAGGCCGACCCGGATCCAGCCGAGGCGCTGAGAGAGTTGCTGACCCACAGTCTGCAGAGAGGGAACCACCTGAAGGAGGAGAACCAGAACCTGAAGGAGGAGAACCTCAAGATGAGAGGAGAACACCAGCGCATCTCTGCAGAGTAAATACACAGAACATAACACACAGAACATAACACACAGAACATAATACACAGAACATAATACACAGAACATAACACACAGAACATAACACACAGAACATAACACACATAACACACAGAACATAACACACAGAACACACAGTTTGGCTGTGTGTGTCTCTGTGTGAAGAAGATATTTGACCCCTGTGTGTGTGTGTGTGTGTGTGTGTGTGTGTGTGTGTGTGTGTGTGTGTGTGTGTGTGTGTGTGTGTTGTGTGTGTGGTGTGTGTTGTGTGTGTTGTGTGTGTGTGTGTGTGTGTGTGTGTGTGTGTGGTGTGTGTGTGTGTGTGTGTGTGTGTGTGTGTGTGTGTGTGTGTGTGTGGTGTGTGTGTGTGTGTGTGTGTGTGTGTGTAGACTGAAGCGCTATGCGGGTGGTAAGGAGTCCCTGGAGGCAGAGCTGTACTCCCGTTTTGTTTTGGTCGTGAACGAGAAGAAAGCAAAGATCCGCAGCCTTCAGGAAGCTGTCACTCACCTGCAGGGCGACAGGTAGATCACTGTTTACCTGCTGCTCCATTTAACCCCTCGCTCTCTGAAACACACCTGAACCTTTTAAAGAACATCCAGAAACATTCATCTGATTGCATTTTGCTAATTATATATCTAATATATCAGACCATATAGACTCTTCTTGCACTATTTCTATTTACTTGCACATCTCAAAACATTCTCTTGCACTGTTGTATCTGTTTCATTAGTTTTATGTCCTATATATCTTCATGTTGCTCTGCTGGAGGAGCCTGGGACTGAAGTGTTTCATTGCCATATCTACAATTTAGCTGCTGAGCACGTGATGATAAAGCCTTAAAACTTGAAACTTGAAACTTCAGCTGCTTTCATCCCTTTCTACGGAAGCCCTGAGGGGACAGTGAGAGAAATCTAGTATGTCTTTTTTGCAGTACGATCTATTTAATTTAGCTCCGGTTAGTTTTAGACTCAAGAACAGGTGAAAAGAAGGTTTTAACCTGAAGTTCTTCAAAAAATAATTTGGGAAAAATGTGTTTTTTCATTAGTTTTTCATCTGTAAAAAAAGGTGAAAAGTGGAGAAATAAAAACCTGAATACTTTTAAAGGTCCCCTATTATACTGTTTCTCATCAATATATCACAGGTCTCAGATATATCCAGAGCCTGTCTCTGATTGGCTGAAACACCAAACAGATCATTGCAGCATTACCCATAATCCCCTCTGTTTCAGCCCTGTTTCCAAAGTGCTGATTCTCTGTCTGTTACTTTAGATGAAAATAAGGAGCCCCTCCCCACGCCCCTCTGAGAGAGATTTGGTTACAAAGAACTCAATGGTGCTCTAGGAGGAGATTCAGGTGATAAGGAGGGGGGGGGGGTTACCTTGGTTGGTGATTGGCTAATGGTTACACAAGACAAAACATCGTTATGACATCACAAAGTGGCCAAAATCTGATCAGCTCATTTTCAGACAGGTTTTTATAGAAATGGATCAGGAGAAAAAGAGAGAGAATCTTTGTTCCTGAAACTTTCAGAGTCTCTTTACACAGAGGGGACACATGTTGATGTAGAAGAGACATGAAGAAGAGGGGACACATGTTGATGTAGAAGAGACATGAAGAAGGGGACACATGTTGATGTAGAAGAGACATGAAGAAGAGGGGACACATGTTGATGTAGAAGAGACATGGAGAAGAGGGGACACATGTTGATGTAGAAGAGACATGGAGAAGAGGGGACACATGTTGATGTAGAAGAGACATGGAGAAGAGGGGACACATGCTGATGTAGAAGAGACATGAAGAAGAGGGGACACATGTTGATGTAGAAGAGACATGAAGAAGAGGGGACACATGTTGATGTAGAAGAGACATGAAGAAGAGGGGACACATGCTGATGTAGAAGAGACATGAAGAAGAGGGGACACATGTTGATGTAGAAGAGACATGAAGAAGAGGGGACACATGTTGATGTAGAAGAGACATGAAGAAGAGGGGACACGTGTTTATGTAGAAGAGACATGAAGAAGAGGGGACACATGTTGATGTAGAAGAGACATGAAGAAGAGGATTTGACCTTTAAAACAAAAATTGCATTAAAATAGAATAAAATGTTCGTATTACCATTTTAAAAAAAAAAAAAAAAAAAAAAAAATTTAAGTAAAAATGTTTATAAAATAAAATGTAATTATATATACAAATAAACACAAGAAAGTAAAGGAAAATACTGCATTAAAATATAATTAAATACGTATTTGATCATAAGGAATTAAAATGAAAATCTGCAGTTAAAAGATATAACAAAAAAAACGTAAAAGTAAAAATATGAAACTAACAATTTTCTTTTTTTATAAATGCACATTTTATACAATTTTTTATTGAATCAAAATGTACTTCAACTTTTCTAGTTGCTCCTGACTTGTTGACGCCTGTGATTGGCTGCACCTCTCTGACTCGTCCGTCTAAGGCCATGAGATCGTGACGGTTTTATGGTGATTTCTGACCTCGTTAAGTTTCATAATTCTCTGTTCCAGTTCTAAGGAACAGAAGAAGCAGGATGCAGTCAAACCAGCCGATGAGGAAGAGGACGAATACGGAGGAAGCACCGATGAAGAAGAGCAACAGGAAGTGAAGAGGACCCCACCCTCCACCTCCTCGACTCACGGTGAGTCACATGACCTTCAATCTGACCTCCAATAAAATGAATCATGAGAGAAAACGACTTCTTCTTTATTAAACTGTCAGGAAAATGTCTTTAGTGAAGATTTGACTATTTTTACAGGACTTCATTTGGGCTTCCTGTTCCCGTAAACTCAACATGTTCCTCGGCCAGATAGAGTTCTTTTGGGGGAAGAATCTAAAACAAAACAACTTTAAGTTTTTAATGAATGAATATTTACAGGGATTTGATCCTTTGCAAGGCGAGGCAAGTTTCTTTATATCGCACCTTTCAGCACGCGACCATTCAAAGAGCTTTACTAAATTAAATAAAAGACATTTAAGAATAAATACAGTAAAACACATTATATAATGGCATCTAAAAACAGGCTTTAAAAGGCAAAGATAATAAGATAAACACAGCAGTTATACAATACATGAATACAAAGCTAACTGCAGGGCGAGTATGATCAGCTCAATTAAAAGCAGCGGCAAAAATATATGTTTTCAGTCTGGATTTGAAAAAACTAAGAGTCTCTGCAGACGTGCATGATTCGGGCGGTTTGTTCCAGATGGTCGGGGCATAATAGCTGAACGCTGCTTCTCCATGTTTTGTTCTTACTCTCTGAACCGAGAGCAGACCCAGAGGACCTGAGGCACCTTGATGGTTCATAATTATGCAGGAGATCGTTGATATACTTTGGTCCTAAGCCATTTAGTGATTTAAAAACTAGCAATAGAACTTTAAAATCAATTATTTGGCCGACTGGAAGCCAGTGTAAAGACTTCAGAACCGGACTGATGTGATCCACTCTGTTAGTGTTAGTGAGGACTCGAGTAGCAGCGTTCTGGATCAGCTGCAGTAGTCCAGTCTACTGAAGATGAAAGCATGGACAAGCTTTTCTAAGTCCTGTTGTGACATTAGTTTTTTAATCCTTGATATGTTCTTCAGGTGATAGTAGGCTGACTTAATGAGTGTTGAAACTCAGGTCCGAGTCCATCACTACACCCAGATTTCTTGCTTTGTGAGTTACTTTGTAGTCTGCCGACTGAAGCTCTGAGATTACTTTTAATCGGTCCTTCTTTGCTCCAAAAACAATGATCTCAGTTTTTTCTTTGTTCAATTGGAGAAAGTTCTGAGTCATCCAGTCAGTGATGTGCTCAATGCTCTTGCTCAGTGTTCTAATCGGAGAGTAGTCTCCCGGTGTCATTTTAAAATAAATCTGGGTGTCGTCTGCATAGATGTGATAGCTTAGATCGTTGTTTTTAATGATTTGAGCCAGTGGTAGCATATAGATATTAAAAAGCAAAGGTCCTAAGACGGAGCCTTGAGGAACCCCGCATGACATATTTATCAGGGTTGATTTGTAATATCCTATTGAGACAAAGTTTGTTCTGCCCTTTAAGTAGGAACTAAACCAGTTTAGAGCTGTTGCTGAAACTCCCACCCAGTTTTCCAGACGGTCTAGCAATATGTTGTGGTCAACAGTATCAAAGGCAGCGCTGAGATCTAATAGTACTAACACTGATATTCTGCCACTGTCTGTGTTCAAATGGATGTCATTTAAGACCTCAACAAGAGCAGTCTCAGTGCTGTGGTTTGGTCGAAAGCCCGACTGAAACACATCAAAACCGTCAGTTAAAAACATGAAATGACTCAACTGTTGAAAAACAGCTTTTTCAATCAATTTGCTTAAAAAAGGAAGATTTGAAATTGGCCTGTAATTATTCATAACGGTTGGATCTAGGTTATGCTTTTTTAGGAGCGGTTTAATTACTGCAGTTTTCAGGGCCTGTGGGAATACACCCGAGTGGAGAGACTTGTTTACTATGTGTAGTATATCTGAGGCCAAGCAATGAATAATATCGAAGCTACAGGAGGAGGATTTCAGATGTTGAATAATGTCTTGCAGACCATTTACATGCACCAAAACCTATAGAACACACTACAGGAGAGGGAACACCTCAAAAAACAGAAACAGGGCCTCTTTAAAAAATGTCAGGGGAGACATTTGACACTATTTTTGTGTTTTTCCTGCCCAAAGAACTAACCATGACATCACTAAATACACAGGAAAGTACTCAGTATCTGTCACATACTGTAATGGTGCCCAGTACAGATGATGGTACATGTTATTTCTCCCATGGACTGTTCACAAGGTGTCAAAGTATATGGTAGTATTCTCACATTAAAGTCACATTTTGGGAGAGCGTTTGGAGCCCATAAACCAAGCATGACATCAGTGAGGACTCTTTAAAGTAGATACACTACATACTGATATACACCTGGACATCAGCAGGAGAGGACTCTTTAAAGTAGAGACACTACACACTGATATACACCTGAACATCAGCAGGAGAGGACTCTTTAAAGTAGAGACACTACATACTGATATACACCTGAATATCAGCAGGAGAGGACTCTTTAAAGTAGAGACACTACATACTGATATACACCTGGACATCAGAAGGAGAGGACTCTTTAAAGTAGAGACACTACACACTGATATACACCTGAACATCAGCAGGAGAGGACTCTTTAAAGTACAGACACTACATACTGATATACACCTGAACATCAGCAGGAGAGGACTCTTTAAAGTACAGACACTACATACTGATATACACCTGAACATCAGCAGGAGAGGACTCTTTAAAGTAGAGACACTACATACTGATATACACCTGAACATCAGCAGGAGAGGACTCTTTAAAGTAGAGACACTACATACTGATATACACCTGAACATCAGCAGGAGAGGACTCTTTAAAGTAGAGACACTCTACATACTGATATACACCTGAACATCAGCAGGAGAGGACTCTTTAAAGTAGAGACACTACATACTGATAGACACCTGAACATCAGCAGGAGAGGACTCTTTAAAGTAGAGACACTACATACTGATATACACCTGAACATCAGCAGGAGAGGACTCTTTAAAGTAGAGACACTACATACTGATATACACCTGAACATCAGCAGGAGAGGACTCTTTAAAGTAGAGACACTACATACTGATATACACCTGAACATCAGCAGGAGAGGACTCTTTAAAGGAGAGACACTACATACTGATATACACCTTAAAGTATGTCTGCCACTTAGAATCTTCCCAGATTATTTTATTCCATTCGTAACCTTCCTGAGTGAACATTTTTTAGGGGTTTTTAGGGGAGTTTCCTCCTCACGACTGTTCACCCCTGATTTTCCACTTTCTCACTCAGGTCAGGTTTCTTTTACGTAGTAGGTGTCCCTGTTCTCCGTCTGGTGAGGAAACTCAGGATTTGTGTTTTTCTGTTGCTACGACAGTGAGTCAGACGTAAGTCCAGCAGATAGAAAAGAGGGGGTGGTGGGGTGTTAAAGGAGGTGTGTGTGTGTGTGTGTGTGTGTGTGTGTGTGTGTGTGTGTGTGTGTGTTGTGTGTGTGTGGTGTGTGTGTGTGTGTGTGTGTGTGTGTGTGTGTGTGTGTGTGTGTGTGTGTGTGTGTGTGTGTGTGTGTGTGTGTGTGTGTGTGTGTGTGTGTGTGTGTGTGTGTGTGTGTGTGTGTGTGTGTGTGTGTGTGTGTGTGTGTGTGTGTGTGATGTAGTTCAGTAAATGTGTATAAACACTTCTAATGGTCCCACTCAGTGTTCATGGCTTAGTTGAATACTTGATTCTGATTGGTCCATTGGGACATTTCAGAGGTCGATATGACAGAAGTACAGAGCGCTGTTAAAGGCTCGGTGAGTTTAACAGACAGATTTGACAGACTGCGGTTCTTCATAGACGGGGAAAGGAGGCGGTGAAAGCAGACAGACGAGGCTAAAAGCAGCAGCAGTTACAGTCCAGCGATATAAATAATGATCTAATTGAATATAACGCGGCAGCAAAGAGAAGACTCTTTAGCCTGGATCGGTTTGTTCCACTGACTTTACACATAAAGCTGGTTTCACTTGGTGTTACTTAGCTTATTAAGACAGCTGTTTAATTCATTCTGCAGCTCTAATGAGGGTCTACTTTACATTTTGAGACAATGACCCTGGTGTTGGCAGTGATTGTGTTTAAATGCACAATTTATTTAACTTGTTTGCCCTTTTTCTCAGCTGTTTACATTGCTAGTAATGATGAATGTTCGACTTATATTCTCAGGTGCATGCAGCCTTGCAACATGAAAGTAAACACCCAATGTAGTACGTTGCTTTGATAGAGTTCATTTAGCATGATCTCCAATCTGCCGTCCCTGATGTGCAAACTTGGACCCTAAGAACGAAATGAATTGTAATATTAAAGTTATCCTGATAAGTTTAATATTCCATAGATCAATGTAAATACTGCTTTATTTACTATATTTTACTATAATATTTAGTTATCATAGTTTTCTAAAATAGTTTTCTATCTTCTTTTTAATTGTTGTTTTACTTTTATGTCTGCACCACGACACCAAGTCAAATTCCTCGTACGTGTCCACTCACCTGGTGATAAACCTGTTTCTGATTCTGATGGAAACTAGTCGGTAAAATCTCCTCTCTTTTTAAGATTGATGTATTTTAATGCATGGTTTCATGGTGCAATTATCTTATATTTATTGGATCTTTCTCACTTTATTTGTGACCAGAGACGGCAAAGTACACACATCCTTCACTCAAGTAGAAGTACAGATACTCGTGTTTAAAAGTACTCTGGTGAAAGTAGAAGTACTGACTAAACTTCTTTACTCAAGTAAAAGTAAAGAGGCTTTGAAATGTACTTCAGTAAAAGTACCCATAACTAGCAGCTGTTTTAAAGAGTACCTGACCTCCCTTTATATTAATAGAACAATAATGTCATTGTTAGCTAATGAATGTTTCCATGCTGAACAACGGCAACATGACAACGTTTCCATTGGTCCCTCTTCTTTAGAGAAGACCAGGAAATGATGGATACACGGATCGTGTTCAAATCAATAGGCACGC
This sequence comes from Dissostichus eleginoides, assembly GCA_031216635.1. Taxonomy (NCBI): domain Eukaryota; kingdom Metazoa; phylum Chordata; class Actinopteri; order Perciformes; family Nototheniidae; genus Dissostichus; species Dissostichus eleginoides. The sequence goes on along the minus strand of CM062282.1, from coordinate 2,780,035 downwards.
AGTGACTCTAAATAATAATGATCACGCCACCAAACACACATTCAGACTAAAGGAACCAGCCTGTTTGGAACATGGAAGAAGTAGAAAGTACAGGTATTTGTGTTCAACATGTAAGAAGTAGAAAGTACAGGTATTTGAGTTCAACATGTAAGAAGTAGAAAGTACAGGTATTTGAGTTCAACATGTAAGAAGTAGAAAGTACAGGTATTTGGGTTCAACATGTAAGAAGTAGAAAGTACAGGTATTTGTGTTCAACATGTGAGAAGTAGAAAGTTCAGGTATTTGGGTTCAAAGTGTAAGAAGTAAAAGTAAAAAGTCGTCAGAAAGATAAGTAGTGAAGTACTGAGACCAGAAAAATGTACTTAAGTACAGTAACAAAGTATTTGTACTCCTAATTCCCACCTCTGCCCCTGACTGATGTGTCCCCTCAGAGTTGGACGACAGCCTGAAGGACATCACGGACGTCGCCCCGTGTCGAAAACGCCGTTTCCGTCACCTCGGACCCTCGGACCCCGCGGTGCAGAGAGGAAACCCCCAGAGCTCCCAGACAGAAAAAACTAAGAGGTAAACAAATCACTCTGCATCACAACAAACTGTTTGTTTGGATCAGAAATCCCTTATTTTGTCCCACAGAGGGTTAATGTACGCTAGCAGAGGTACAGGGCAGATTCAAGTAGAAAGAGTAGACTATAAAAAAGCTAGCACACATTAATAAAAAACAAATAAGAACATCCTGGTAAGAAAAATAATCAAATATGTGAAAAGCTGTTACAGTTTTTGAGATTTCTGTCCTTTAAAATTGGAATAATCCACAAAACATGCTGTAAAAACGTCTAATTATAACTACTCTCTATTAAGAATAAAGCCCTTTTTGCACAGTTACAACTAGTAATAAATGCAGTGGTTGTCTGTACGCAACAGTTGAACTCCCATAGGTTGCATAACGCAGACAAATGAGTCACGTTTGAATGGAAATCTCATATTTGTGGAGGTATTTCTTTGCTTTTGAAAGAGCGGAAAGACATCTAGATAAAATGACTTCATATCAAAGACTAAATCCCCTTTTGCACAGGACTAGTTTTAATTTTCCAACAGATTAGACATGAGCAGAAATCTGTGATTCGTGGTGCTATCTTTGACATTTTCTGTAGGTTTTTTAGTTTTTTCTGTGCATTTTTTCTACCTGTTTTGAATCAGATTCAAAAATAGACTTCTGACAATCACAGGATCTGCTTTGGAACTGACATTTGAATGTTTTGACGGGACGAATCAGAGCTACATGATGACTCTGCATCCCAACACGTGTTTAATGTCCTCTACGCTGTCTGGTTTCTCTTAATGAGACCCAAAATAACACACAGACACTTTTCATCTCTTTAAAAGCTCTTTATTGTTGTGAGGCGAGGTTAAAACACACCTCCCTTCTTTACTGTAGAAACAAACACAGAGTCTGGTTTACTGGAGTTTCTCTGTTTTGTTATATTCCGTTAGCTTCACCTCCTCCCCTTTTAAATGGGAAGATCAAACATAGTAAAAGTCGTCTTAATGTTGAGTCATTACTCCTGAAGACCCACATGGTGGAGGGTCTTTTCCCCGGGAACTCCCTTTGAGCTGAACGTGAAAAACACACACAGGACTTACAACTCACTCGTTGGTTTTAAACGCAATCAATGATGTATATATGTGAGGAATGTGGGGGGGAAACACACACACACACACACACATATATATATATATATGTAAAACCCGGCTGTGGATCTGTTGATTTCCTCCTAATTGAAGGCACTATGAGACAAGAACTGAATTTTCCCAATTTAGAATTTTAAAGGGAACACATATACAGCTAGCTAGTAAAATATCTAGTTTTAAATGTTCCCTATCGCTATATGTTCCCGATATACAATTATGTAGGGACCATATACAGCAATCTAGTTATATAGATAGCTGTATATGTTCCCTATTTACAGTATGTATATAGGGAGCGTATACAACTAGCTAGTTAAATAATCAGCTGTATATGTTCCTTATTTACAGTATGTACAGTATATAGAGAACATATACCGTTAACTAGTTTGATAGCTAGCTGCATGTGTTCCCTATAGTTATGTTTTATATATATCATTATGTAGGGAACATATACAGCTATCTACTGAGATAGATAGCTGTAAATGTGCACTACATAATTGTATATGTTCCTTAAAGACCCAGTGAAGTGTGCGCCGGTGCATGATCTGTTATGCTAATACGTATAGTAATGACCAAAATTGTCCATTGGAACCCATATCAAAGATGTTGGAATAGCAACGAATTTGACGAGTTGGAATTTTCCGCTGGGAAATCCGCCTTCGTGGGCGTGGCTTGCGATCTACTGCGTGACGTCAGAAGATGGGCTCAGCCGAAGTGTTTACATTCACCACCGTTCATTTTGTCTCTGTTTCAAAGTGGAATTTACCAACGTTTTTGAGCGAGTATTTTATTGGAAAGTGTTTCGCAGTCGACTGGAAGTGATTGCCAATCGAGGAAACCTGACAATGGAGGCGACAGTGAAGAAAAAGGGAGGAAAAACACACGGGAAGCGATGCATTGCCGCTGGCTGTGGTAATGTCAATTCTGCCGAAGTGGCGATGTTTCTGTTACCAAAAGATGAAGGTGAGTGGCTGGTGTCATTGTTTCGTAGATTCGTAGATTGTTTATGAAAAATAAAGGCCACTGTGTTTGTGTCTACTAACAAGACTATCATGGCGGCGGCAGAGCTCAAGTCGAGTTTCTCCGCCTGGAGATATTCTCACTATTTCACTTTTGTCGAGCACAAAGAAAAGAACGTTTTAGTTAAATGTAAGTTGTGTCTTGGCGGGTCAAAGATCCTATCGACTGCCCAAAACAGCAATTAAAATCTGTTGAAACATCTGCAGAAACAACATGCTGGGACGAAGCTAGTAGCTAAGACCACAGACCCAGACTCATCCGACGCCACTCCACCTCCACCTAAGCAACAGCGGCTGGATTGGCACTTTGAAACATATCTTTGTGTTTGTGTTTGTATAGACCACATTGCTTAGCAGAGTTCAGTGATGCAAATGCATGTCAAGTTGATCAACAGGTTGTATTATTCTCCGATGCAATAACAGTACTGAAATGAAGGCTACAGTATAAGGGCATTAATGGGTGCCCTTTTTTAAGTAACTAAAAAGTTACTTTTCACAGTAACGCATTACTTTTTGGTGTAAGTAGTGAAGTAACTAGTAATTGTAACTAGTTACTGGTTTTCAGTAACTAGCACAACACTGCATGTGAACATGAATGTTGCATCATGCTATGAACAGATGAATGTATGATCAGGTGATGGCCAATCCTGTGTGTAGATCTACTCTAGATCTATGACAAAATATTGTCCTCAACTAAATTGACTTCCATGGCCACTTTCCTCATCTATCCTGTCCGAAAAGCTGTCAAAATCACTCATTTCTCTCGCACCAGTATCACTTTCCGAAGTCTCCGCCATGTTTACAATCACAACTGGGCCCATCTTGTGACGTCACAGCCGCTATCGTCTGCAGCAGCGGTAGGCTCAGACTCTGAAAAATTTGCGATGTTTATCTCGTCCCTCGCACTTCCTAAAAAATTATTTTAGCCATGAACAGGTACAATTATATGTAAGAAATGAAACTGCCATTTCATTTTGGCGCAAAAAAATGCACTTCACTGGCACTTTAAAATATATATACAATTATGTAGGGAACATATACAGTAACTATAGGGAACATATACAGCTAGCTAACTGTAAATGTTCCATACAGTTACATGTTCCCTAGATATAATGATATAGGGAACATATATAGTTATCTATTTAAGTAACTATATGTGTTCTCTATAGTTATATGTGTTCTATATATAATTATTTAGGGAAAGTATACACCTAGCTATCTAACTAGCTAGCTAACGTTAGCTATCCAGCTTGCTAGTAGCTAGTTAGCTTATATGTTCCCTCTATTATTCATTGTGTTTTACAACGCTGCTAGCACTAAATTATAATGATTAACACTGGGGCCGTTTCCGTGTCACTCCCTTTGTCTCCCCCTTTCAAAACTGTCACTTAAATAAAGGCGCCAACCCTTTTAACAAAAACACGAGCAAATCAGGTGAATTTAAGCCGTGACGCTGCAGATCTCAGGAGCAAGGAGGATGCTGCCATTAATGACAGAAGAGTAGAAGAAGAAGAGTTTCCACAGCGCCGCCCAGCTGCTCACCTTCAGGGCGTCATCTCCACATTCCTCTGGGAGGGAACATCAGATCCAGCTCTTTTATTGGTGCTTAAAGAGCAGCTCTTCTATCTGTTTTACCTCTGAGCAAACAAACACATGCTGCTGGCTTCATGCAGCTGGGGAGGGAACACTTTATGGGTTCCTCTAATGAGTGGAAAACATCAGGACGCTCCATCGAATCCCTCATGTGCTCAGGATCTCTGCACAACAATATGTATATCCCAACTTTCTCCATGCAGAGTTTTGCATTAGTTTGACCCGTTTTTGAGATACCTTTCCCTGCTTTTGGATAATCCACAGAGCATGCTGTGAAGAGGTTTCACTGGAACTACTGTGAGGTCTTCTGTGATCTTTATCATTACTATAACAGTAGTTTCTTTACTTAAGAATTTACGATATTGGTACATTTGTTCCATTATTCCTCTCTTACTTGATGCAACAGGTTTGTATATCAATCAATCAATCAATCAATCAATGTTTATTTATATAGCCCAATATCACAAATGTTACATTTGTCTCAGTGGACTTCACAGTTTGTACAGAATATCAGTATGACAATACGACCCCCTCTGTCCTTAGACCCTCACATCGTACAAGGAAACACTTCCAGTGAAAAACCCACAGTTTAAAGGGGAACATGGGAGAAACCTCAGGGAGAGCAACAGAGGAGGGATCCCTCTCCCAGGACGGACAGACGTGCAATAGATGCCGTGTGTAAATCGAAGAGATAATACATTTTACAGCGTAGGTAGACCAAATGTTTGGAAATGCATGTGTCTATAATGAGAAGATGAATCCACGAGGATGTCAACAATCCTGTGGGAGCCATCAGGGAAGTAGTATGATGAGTCAGGCAGGACCGCAGAGACAGGTTCAGCCACGACTCGAAGTCCAGGACTCAAATCCAGAACTCAGGATAGAGGATCCAGGACACAGGATCCAGGACACAGGACCACAGCAACAGGATCAGCCACGACTCAGGATCCCGGCGTAGATATAGACACCAAAAAGAAATTTGGGGGAAGCTGGGTTAATCGGAACCTGAGAGTACACAGGTACAGACAGAGAGAAGGAAGAAGTAAGGGGTCCCCCGACAGTCCAAGCCTATAGCAGCTAAACTAACGTGTCTACGTACATGCACTCCCTTAGGATAGGTTGAGGGATAAGGGGTAGCAAGTAAGAAGTAAGGAAGAGAGGTGGAGAGGCACAACGTGTCTACGTACATGCACTCCCTTAGGATAGGGTGAGGGAAAAGAGTAGGAACTAAGATGTATGCGCCACATCTATACCATGAGCGCATTGCTCCTAAAAAGTGTTTTGGCACTGACACCAATCAACAGTTGTGCGTCGACTCGGCAGGGATCAAGGCACGTCTATGCCTCTCCCTGCTTCCACCGTCTACACACACAACCGAATTACATACCATCAGTAAGGAAAAAGAGTAAGAACTAAGATGTATAGGTGAAGAGGCACAACGTGTCCACGTCAATGCACTCTTATTAGATTCTTTTATCAACTATAAGCTTTATCAAAAAAGATATGCTTATAAAGCAGAAATAGGCTGCGATTGATCCATTTTGTGCAGTAGATAAGTCAAATGACGCTCCAAACTTCCCTTTTTATATGACGTGTGATGTGATATGACTCACACAAACGTACAACACATGCGTTGGTTTTAAACGCAATTAATGACGTAAAGCTGTGAGGAAAGTGTGTGTTTTACAGGAAACACACACACACACACACATGCGTAAAACACTGCTGTGGATCTGTTGATTTCCTAATAACTAACTCTTACTTGAAGCAACAGGTTTGTATATTTTTATAAAGCGGAAATAGGCTGCGATTGATCCATTTTGTGCGGTAATAAGTGAAATTACATCAGATGTCCCTTTTTCTATATGATCGCACACAAACAAAGACAATTGATAACCATTTTTTACTTGGTTTTGTTATTTCTGATTAGGAGTTTTGTCGAGCTAAGTGAAAGAAACCTTGGCTCTGTTGAACTCAGCTCTACAAGTGGATATTATGCCATCATATCTGCAGTATATTGTCAGTACATTCATGTGAAAGACAGACTTATGCTTTTCCATTTTAAATGTGTCCATTCAGACGTCTGTATCTCACAGATAGATCGTCTGAAAACCTGGACTCCAAGCAGAGTTTAGTGAGAAAACCCTTTGATTATCTTGGATTTCGCTGAATGGCGTTTATTCTCAGGTCTGAAGGGAGGTCTGAGTCCGGCCAAGTCACTCTCAAAGACACAATTATGCAACACCCCTCTCTGTTTTATCTAATCCAGAAAACCTCACAATACCACTGCTTTAGCTCCCGTATCTCCAGTGTGCCAGTTTCTCTTTTGGCTGTTTTAGAAATGACTCCTAAGACTCGTCTCAATCCTCCATTGTTTGGTGAATGAACTGTCCTCGGAGTGCCAGCGACTGTAAACTGTGCCGAGTGCAGATGGTGGTGCAATCCACCCCCAGCTGGAGGAGGTCTAGTGCCCATTTCTGGAGCTTATTAGCAGCTAGAAGTAGCCTCAGTGAGCAGCAGCTGTGGAGGTTTGATGCCTCCCTCTGAGCTGCAGAACAGAGGCCTTTGTCTCAGGGGGGCTGAGCTATTGTTTATCCTCTAAACCCATTCACCTTTTACAATCTCCACATATTAACACCACTTACTTTATGATTTCTGAAATAAAAAGCAAATATTTAGCTATAAAGGAACTACAGCAGAGTCACATGACTTCACCACCCGCTAAGCTAAAGGTGGCTAATGTTGGGCTATAAAGGAACTACAGCAGAGTCACATGACTTCACCACCCGCTAAGCTAAAGGCGGCTAATGTTGGGCTATAAAGGAACTACAGCACGGTCACATGACTTCACGTCACCACCGCTAAGCTAAAGGTGGCTAATGTTGGGCTATAAAGGAACTACAGCACGGTCACATGACTTCACGTCACCACCGCTAAGCTAAAGGCGGCTAATGTTGGGCTATAAAGGAACTACAGCACGGTCACATGACTTCACGTCACCACCGCTAAGCTAAAGGTGGCTAATGTTGGGCTATAAAGGAACTACAGCACGGTCACATGACTTCACGTCACCACCGCTAAGCTAAAGGTGGCTAATGTTGGGCTATAAAGGAACTACAGCACGGTCACATGACTTCACGTCACCACCCGCTAAGCTAAAGGTGGCTAATGTTGGGCTATAAAGGAACTACAGCACGGTCACATGACTTCACGTCACCACCGCTAAGCTAAAGGTGGCTAATGTTGGGCTATAAAGGAACTACAGCACGGTCACATGACTTCACGTCACCACCGCTAAGCTAAAGGCGGCTAATGTTGGGCTATCAAGGAACTACAGCACGGTCACATGATTTCACTTCACCACTGCTAAGCTAAAGGAGGCTAATGTTGGGCCTGATGACACTTAGTTGTCTCATTCAGACACTTGTTAGTAACCTCCGTTTTTTTATCCACCAGTGGGGTGTTTACTGACGTGTTTTATGTCGTAGAACAAAGCGCTAACATCTTTTCAGCTTGTGTTAACCACAGACCTCCAGACAGCTGTTTTTTTAAGGGGGAATTTCACATTTCGTCTCACTGCAGTTACTGTCATTGAGATGTAAGTGTTTGTGTACTGTTAGGACAGTTTTCCCATGAAACCAAACTCATGGTGAAACACACACACACACACACACACACACACACACACACACACCACACACACACACACACACAGTCTCCTTCTGTAAACTATCAAACATCGCTCTAGGCCAACACGGATAATCACTACAAGACATGAAGCGCCTCCTGCTTTACTGCGAGTTAAACTCAAGAGTTTTTACTGTTTCTGTTGGACCTGCGTCGCTCTAACATGGTGCAACATTTGTAGAACATGAGACGTTTATTAAAGATGCTGTTCATGTGTTTCTGTCACAGGAAAGAGGGGCAATCCAATAAAAAGAAGTCTGCCCTACTTGTCCAGTATAGTAAATACAATGCTGCATTGATTTGGAGTCACTGGGTCACATGACATGGAAACTATTGGAAACAAACTTCTGAATGTTCATTAAAGTATTCCTTTTAAATAGGACAAGTACTAAAATCTATTAAAGACAGGTTTGTCCAATGTAGAAATACAATGCTGCATTGGTTTAACAGTCACATGACGTGTTATTAAAAGGAATCAGGACTTTTATAAATCAGAAACAGCTCAATAAAAGAGGCAATATTGGTATAAAATGGGGTTTTTACATACGACAAGTTTTTTTTTTTGCCTGAATTCTTCCGTTGGATGTTTTCATTTTTTCAGCTATAGCTTGCTAATAACTTAAAAACGGAATCGTTGTTATTGGAAGGGCTCTCCAAAACTCTATTTGTATGGTATTGGAGTAATACTGCTGCTTATTCTAATTGTGGGGTTTAGTCTGTGTTGGTTCATTGGGTTTTGTATTGATTTTAAATGCAATTACAAAAACTAAATCCAGACTGTTCAGTTTTCTGAACAGGGATTCTGTGTCTGGACAGAGAGACTGTTCATGAATATATTTAATACGTTTTACACATCTCTTAGTACTGTGGTTGAGTAGAAATTGCAAAGGCAACACGGTCTGCATGGACATCCCACAATAGTTCAAATAAATCATGTTGTTTTTGGGTAAATTGGTGCGCTGAACCTCTAAGTGGAGTTACTCCGTTAGACGAAACCAATCCGTCTCGTCTCCAAACTGAACCTCTGTTTAGTTTCTTAAAGATCTCCTATAAAAAAAAGAGGATTCTCTCTGAAACAGCATGGAGCTCAAACCCTTTCTCTCTCTCAGGTTTACCACAAGGTGAGTTCCTTTTTATTTCCTGCTTCTTCACACATACTCTCTCCAGTACAGGTTAGCTCTGAGTGTTAGCATGCTAATGTAAACACAGACCATATTACGTCCAAAACACGTCAGGCATTGTTTCTGATGGCGACATTTCTGATAGGCCCGTGGGTGTAAAGCCCGCCCACATTTCAGATATTACGTCATATCGGACGCACATCTGGATCAGCTCCGTTGTTCCCCCGTTTTTAGAGATGTGGGTACGGAGGAAAAGAGAGGGTTTTGTTTTCTGACACTTTGTTTCAAGGATTCAAGGCTTTTATTGTCATGTGTGCATAGCTACAGTGGAGTTATGACAATGACAATCTGAGGTCACAGGCTCCTCCCACAGAGCTACACAATAAAACGGATAAAATAGTACAAGTAAATAAAATAAAATAGAATATAATAGAAACAGAATATGATAGAAACTGTGCAGAATAGGGGGAGGCGTGTGGCGCAGTGGATAGAGCCTTGGTGTTGGGATCAGGGGGTCACAGGTTCAAGCCCCACTGCAGTCAGCATGTCGTTGTGTCCCTGAGACACTTCACCCCAAATTGCTCCTGTGGGGATTGCCCACAGTATTGAGTATGTAAGTCTCTTTGGATAAAAGCGTCTAACAAGTGACTGGTAATGTAATGTAATGTAATGAATAGTCAAACAGATGAATGTTATGTATGTTCTTTCAAAAGTTCAGGTGTTGAGTCTCCTGACACACCGGGGACACATATGTATGTATAAAAGACATTATAAAAGTGCATTTTGCATGATAGGAGACCTTTTAAGCTATGAAACAGCAACATAATTGGTGGCCCTGCTGCAGCTCCGTGGGGGGGCTCAGGTCTGCGGTGGTCCTGCTCCGTGGCAGCGAACACGTCTCTGGTTTCCTGTTAACCGGTTCCAGCAGCGAGGCAGAGTTTGTCGTACAGTTGGTAATGATTTACAGAAAGATCAGGGCCTCTGCTCTCCGTTTCTCATTCAGGAAGACGTCTCGTGCTCTGCTTTCCTGAATGACCTCAATCTCAATCTTTATATATATATATATATATATATAGCACATTTAAAACAACCTCAGATGACCAAAGTGCAGGACAGAGAACAAACACAACATAGAATAACACAATAGGAGTACAATAGTAATTAAAAACAAGATAAAAAGCACAATAACTAGAAACATATAAACATATACGAATAATAATACATTTCATTTATATAGCACACTTTAAAAACAACGTCATCTCAAGGTGCTTCACAATGCTACGAGGAGAAAATACAATAGAATGAAAAGTTATCTAAGGAGCATATTGAATGATATATGGTTATATAAAAAAGGTAAGAGCATAAAAGAAGGTCTTTGAAGTTCTTCGAAAATCGATTTGTGACTCTAGATTTCTGTCCTCGGGTCATCTGTCTCGAGAGAAGTGATGACGTACTTTGACTTTATGCAACCTTAGTTGATTGTTTATTCCTATTTTGTTTATGTTTTTGGTTTCTTTACTTCTTGAGTTCTTGAATAACCAATATTTGTTTATTCCTTTTTTTATTTATCTTATTGTTTCCTGAATGTTTTGAGTTCTTGGCAAATCAATGTGTGACTCAAGGCTTGAGAGGTTTTTCTGTGTTCTGGTCCTGAAATCATTCGGGATGTATCTCTGTCGGTCAGGGAGACATGTCTCTGTTCCATGGTTTAAACAGAAGAGGCACGATCCCGTCTCTAGAGGCACGATCCCGTCTCTAGAGACACGATCCCGTCTCTAGAGACACGATCCCGTCTCTAGAGACAGGATCCCGTCTCTAGAGGCACGATCCCGTCTCTAGAGGCACGATCCCGTCTCTAGAGACACGATCCCGTCTCTAGAGGCACGATCCCGTCTCTAGAGACACGATCCCGTCTCTAGAGACACGATCCCGTCTCTAGAGACAGGATCCCGTCTCTAGAGACAGGATCCCGTCTCTAGAGGCACGATCCCGTCTCTAGAGACACGATCCCGTCTCTAGAGACACGATCCCGTCTCTAGAGACAGGATCCCGTCTCTAGAGGCACGATCCCGTCTCTAGAGACACGATCCCGTCTCTAGAGACACGATCCCGTCTCTAGAGACAGGATCCCGTCTCTAGAGGCACGATCCCGTCTCTAGAGGCACGATCCCGTCTCTAGAGACACGATCCCGTCTCTAGAGACAGGATCCCGTCTCTAGAGGCACGATCCCGTCTCTAGAGACACGATCCCGTCTCTAGAGACACGATCCCGTCTCTAGAGACAGGATCCCGTCTCTAGAGGCACGATCCCGTCTCTAGAGACACGATCCCGTCTCTAGAGACAGGATCCCGTCTCTAGAGGCACGATCCCGTCTCTAGAGGCACGATCCTGTCTCTAGAGACCTATATTTATCTTGCTTTTATAACACGGTTACCAAGTGTAGCAATATGAAAGAAAAATACACACTCTAATTTAAATAGTTTTTATTAGTAAATAATGATGTTCAAAATAAAATGGTCCCTCCGTTGCCTTCTGCACAAAACATA
>CM062282.1:2755882-2763382 GCA_031216635.1 Dissostichus eleginoides | reverse complement strand
AATCTCAGTTCAACACCTGGACGTACCTGCAGGATCTGTGACATCACAGCTGGTGTGCAGCCAATCAGGACGCAGCGTTAGGAAGTTTGCAGCCTGAGAGAAAGCTGTTCAGAGAGGCAGGAGGCGTCTCTGAACAAATGGGACATTTCTGACATGGAAAATATTTGGATAATAATGGAGGGGAAGAAAGAGGAAACTTGAAATATCAAAATTGTCTAGAAGCACAACATGTAAACAAATACTTAGATTCCCTTAAAGGTCCCCTATTATACTCTTTTTCAACAATACATTCCAGGTCTCAGATATATCCAGAACCTGTCTCTGATTGGCTGAAACACCAAACAGATCATTGCAGCATCCCTAATCCCCTCTGTTTAGGACTGTTTCAAAAGTGCTGATTCTGTGTCTGTAGCTTTAAATGCTAATGAGCTACTGCTGGCCACGCCCCTCTGAGAGATGATTGGTTTAAAAAAACACAATGGTGCTCTAGAGGAGATTCAGGTGATAAGGTGGGGGGGGGGGGGGTTACCTTGGTGGTGATTGGCTAATGGTTACTCAACTGAAAAAAACATTGTGACATCACAAAGTGACCACATCTGATCAGCTGATTTTCAGACAGGTTTTATAAAGTGGATCAGGACAGAAAGAGAGGGGGTCTTTGTTCCTGACACTTTCAGAATCTCTTAACACAGAGGGACACATGTTGATGTAGAACATACATGAATATGGATTTTGCATAATAGTTGACCTTTTAAAGTGTTGCTTAAATATCAGATTGGGTCAAGTACTTAATTCTCTTCCTGTGTTTGCACAACACCGATCAGGAGTTGATATATTTCTCCTTTTATAAACTATCACTTCCTGTTCTCGTTTCTGTGCAGGTTGTTGAGATGATTCCTCTCCTCCTGCTCTGCTCGCTCAGTCTGAGTTTCGCTCAAGGTGAGTCCATCCTCTGCATCCATCTCTCTCTCTCTCTCTCCTCTCTCTCTCTCTCTCTCTCCTCTCTCTCTCTCTCTCTCTCTCTCTCTCTCTCTTCTCTTATGTAATTTTAAAACACATCACACACACATTCAGCTCCAAGTCTGACAAAGTGGAAAGTGATTATTACTCCAACACACACACACACACACATGTACACACATACACACGCACACCCACACACACACACACACACTCACAAACACACACGCAGACACACACATGTTAGAGATGCTTGTGTAATAAGGAGACATGCAGAGCAATCAGAATCAGGGGTAGTTTATGACAATTTTGGAAAGAAATAATAAAATAAATAAAAGTAAATAATAAAAAAAAAAATACAAATAAGAAAATAGAAATAAAAGATAAAGAATAAAATACAATACAAATTAAAAAAGTAAAGTAAAATAGTAAATATAAAAAAAAAAAAAAATTATAATTAAAGCTGCAAGTAGCGATGAGCGGGTCTTCGACGCTCCGTGCAGGTCCGCTGTTGTCCTCACGTCGACGTGTCACGTAGGTGTCTCTTTTTGACCATTTTCATAGAAGTTATAGCAAAAACGTGTTTCATGGCGAGTAGTAATGTGTTGTCATGGCAACGGCGTTTTAGCAAATCTCACAATTGTCATATAGACATGTTGAGGGCTGGACCATTAGCAATGATCTGAGGTCTGGTGCCATTTGGACGATTTTCCTAAGAGTTCTGACAACATCGTGTTTTATGGCGAGGGATGCGTTGCCATGGAAACGGCATATGGTGAGATCTCAGATTTGGCGTATTTTGGCGTGAGCTGTTGAGGCATGGAGTCGATCGGATAAAATCCCTAGGAGGAGTTTACTAAAGTACGGCGGGCGAAAACGTGATAAATCGCGTTTTTCCATTGCCAAATTCAAAATGGCCGACTTCCTGTACGTTTTTTTAACCAAATAAACTACCCAGTGTGAACATTCGTATAGCCCTTATTAAAAACATTCGGTCCTCAAGTTGTAAAATGTGTAATAACGTTATTCTGAGAGTTATTTTCCTCGGCATTATGAACGCGCATCTGAGAGTGGGAGCTCGGGGGGCGGGGCTTAAGGGGCAACTCAACTGCGCATGCTCTATGAGCGCACATACGGGTACTTCTGCTCTGACAGCCAGGCATGCTGGGTAATCTGTGACGTTTCGCTCTCTCAAAAGTCAGGCCATTTTGTCCTCATGCGCCAATGAGCAGCTCTCATAGGAAAGAACGAGACCCCGCCTCCGACGCTGTATCCAGTTCTTATTAAACATCCATGCCTGACACACCAAGCCGATTTCGGCCGTCGATAGATGTCTGGCCGCCGATGACGCAGGAGACGTGAGGCGACACAACAGTCGGGTCCGTCGGGACGTGTTCTTTGGTGTCAGTTTGGTGTGTCAGGGCCTTTAGATATACGTAGCGATTTCCGTTCGTTTACGTTAAAGTGAAAGTGGGGGGAGTTTACGTTAAAACTGGAAGTGGGCGTGGCCTTTTTGAGAGAGTTTGATTTTTGACAATGTGTTTGTTGAAGGTGAATGTGTCCCCTCTCTCTCTCTCTCTCTCTCTCTTGACAGATCTGCTGATTCAGCCCAACAGCTCTGTGTCCTCCTCTGTGGACGGGGTCTCCGGGGCCCAGCAGCAGGGGTTAAGGGTCTTAAGAAGTATTGTCACAGGTGAGCTGTTACGGTTTACTGTAGAACAGAGTGTGATTCTCACCTGGATAACACAGGTGATCAGAGGACTGACTATGGTGTTTCACTATGAGCCGGTCCATGAAGCAGTCGTGCATCATCATCATCATCATCGAATCATCATTGCCAATTAATCAATTAGTCTTCCTGTAGCATCTTCACCCACTGATGGCTGCTGTTGTAAGATGAAATGTTTGCGTTGCAGCAGCATAAAAAGACATGGCGTTGTGCAATTCAAATGAAAAGACTTGAAATAAATATTCCAAAATGTAAACATTGTGTTGCAGTGCCCCCTCCCTCGGTGCAGATGCACGCCTCCGGCTCTCTGGCGGGTCGGGTGGTGCTTCCCTGCCTCTTCTCCATCCCCCCCCACACCACTGAGTCTCCCACGTCTCCCCCTCTCCTCCCTGCTTCCCCCCTCACCTCCACCCCCGGCCACCAGGAGGAGCTGAGGATCAAGTGGACGAAGCTGGAGGCGTCCGGGGAGCATTTGGTGCTGGTGGCGCAGGGCGGGGGGGTGAAGGTGGGGCAGGCCTACATGGGGAGGGTGTCTGTGGCGTCTCACCCGCTCTCGGTGGGCGACGCCTCCATGCAGCTGGTGAGGCTGCGGGCCAGCGACGCCGGGCTGTTCCGCTGCCAGGTGACGCGCGGCCTGGAGGAGACGCAGGACACCGTCAGCCTCAGCGTCACTGGTGAGGGAAACAAACGCGCCCTGAAAACACCCCGTCAGTGAATGCCCCAGTGGTGGATTCAAACAATATGATCTTGATTTCCTGTTTTTTCGACACATATGAAACAGTAGTAAATATCAAGTATTTTCCGGGTTCTTCTTCCAGTGGAAACCCCGGATCTCTCCCACACATTTCCACAGATTCCACATTAACTCTGACAGGACTCTTTGTGCATCACAAACACACAAAGACTCATTATAACAGACACACAACTCTCTATTTCACTTCCATTCACTTCCTCTGCCAGGATGATAATAAAACTCCTCCGTCCGTCCAGAGGAGAATAAAGGAGCTAATGACAGCTTTGTGTTTCTGAGGACGATGACGGATAAATGACCCGAGTTTCTGCTCCGTTTGTTAACTGGAGGTCTCCGGTTCATTCAGGATCTGTAATAATTATATCTGTGTAATGCAGGTAGAGCAGGACGAAGAAAAGGACAGTATTTATTCATTTTTTCCACGTTATCTTCAGCTTTCTTCATATCATAGCCACCTAAAAGCTGCTGCAAAAGTCCGCAGATGACCCAGAATCAGCACTTTAGTAACAGGGCTGAAATAGAGGGATATGATGGATGTCTCAAATGCATGATCTGTTTGGTATTTGAGCAAAACACTTCATAGACATGATTTGTATATATCTGAGACCTGTAATATATGCCTTTAAGATTATCCCCTGAATCTTTGGGTCTATTTGAAGAGTTCCTTCATGAATCTTTGGACTTTAAACCTTTCTCCCAGCTTCTCTCTCTGACGGATGATTTCTTGGTGTTTCTGCAGGCGTTGTTTTCCACTACCGAGCGAACAGCAGCCGCTACACGCTGGACTTCCTTTCAGCCGTGGAGGCTTGTGAAAACGCCGGCGCCACCATCGCTTCACCGGGTCAACTGCAGGCCGCGTTCGAGGACGGATTCGACCAATGTGACGCCGGCTGGCTCTCCGACCAGACCGTCAGGTGGGGGCACTAAAATACTTTACAGCAGAAATCTGTGTCTTTGCAAGTCTTTTTTTACATGTTTTATGAGATTTGTACTGTTTCTGTGAGTAAAAATGATCTAAAATTAAGAAATCTCAATCTGTTTCCAATACACAAACACTTGTTTGAAGTATTTTATAATATAAAGGTCCATCGTTTTTATTCTGACACAGATACACTTTCTTTTACTTCTTTCTTCAGTTTTGACATTTTCTTCAGTTCAGTCAGACAACTCACGTGTTTCTTTAACATGTTTATTAGAAGCAGCATATAGTTGAGTTTGGCGACTAGGCTCGGCCTCATCACTCCACAGATATACATAGCACGATAAGTGATGATTAAATAACTAACCCCTGAGCCTACAGGTGGAAGCTGGGGTGGAAGCTGGGGTGGAAGCTGGGGTGGAAGCTGGGGTGAAGCTGGGGTGAAGCTGGGTGGAAGCTGGGGTGGAAGCTGGGGTGGAAGCTGGGGTGGTGCTGGGGTGGAAGCTGGGGTGGAAGCTGGGGTGGAAGCTGGGGTGGAAGCTGGGGGTGGAAGCTGGGGTGGAAGCTGGGGGTGGAAGCTGGGGTGGAAGCTGGGGTGGAAGCTGGGGTGGAAGCTGGGGTGGTGGTGGGGCAGGCGAGCAGCAGCGACGTAGAGGTAGCTGCAGCAATAGCTGCAGCAAGCAATGCATAGAGAGAGATCTGGCAGGTTCAATAGAGCGGCATATTAGGACACTCTGTTTGGTTGGTTGTAGAGTGGCAAGGGGCGTTATGTGCAGCATAAGTGCTCGAGTTGACTTCCTGAACTAGCTCGCAGGCTTCGCCCCATTTTTGACTTTTTTTCTCAGAATTTGACTTTTTTCTCAGAATTTGACTTTTTTCACAAAATTTTACTTTTTTCTCAGAAATTAACTTTTTCTTCAGTTTTGACTTTTTTCACAACATTTGACTTTTTCACTTTCTAGAAAATGCTTAAAAACAATAATAATTTAGAATCTTTGTTTAAAAATGATCATTGCACCTACATTGTGTACCGGTTTAAATAAAGACATGGATAAAGTCTAAATAAGGTTTTTAGGACTCGAATATTGACCTAAATTACTTAGATGTGTTATTTTGTATTGTCTTTTTTTCTTAGCTACCGAATCACAGCTTAAACTTTGATTTTCATCAAGTAAAAACATTTAAAATAAAAAAACACCTGTTTTCAAAGCGCATCAACTTGATTAAGTATTTGTTTTAAAGATTATGTTTCCTTCTTGATTCTGCTGAGAGCACCTTTATTATTCTGTCTTGTTTATTTAAGGTTTTTAGGATTTAAACCCAGTCATTAGTTACTAAATTATCGACTGGAGGTTTCATGTGTTGTTTATCTGTTTACTCCCCAGTTACCCCATCGTCGTGCCTCGTCCCGGCTGTGCAGGAAACCTTCTGAGTCGACCCGGAGTCAGAACGTACGGCCTGAGAGAGCCGGAGGAGAAATACGACGTGTACTGCTACGTGGACAAACTACAGGGTAATGAGTACAAGTACAAGTAGAGATGGAAGAAGTGCTAAGATATTAACTTCAGTAAAAGCAGCAACAGTTTAGAAACGCCCAGTTACAAGCAGAAGTTACGCATGATTAGTAAATATCATTATTCCTTGGTTTATTAGTATCATTAACATACATCTGCAGAGTAGCTGTAGTTACTGAAGCTGTAAATAAATGCGGTAAAAGTCGCATGAAGGGAAAATGCTCAAGACATTATCCTACAGTAAAAATACAATTATGTCAACAAAAAACAAAAAATTCAAGCCTATGAACAAACACACAAACAAGACGATGCAGCGTGTTTCAATTTTTTATTTATAATTTTTAATATTTCAACTTTTTTTTCCCAATTATTCCGAAATAAAAATAAAATATTGTCTTTTGAAAGTACCAACTTTTTACAGAAACATTTCCTCTTTTTTTTTACTTTCTTGCCATTTCAAAAATATTCCGAAATGTTCAGAAAATAATTCTCAAAATATTCCTTTTTTTTTCTTTCTAAATATACAGAAATGTTTCAACACTTTTATCGAAAATATTGTAATTTTTTTAATTACTTTTTTCAATTTCTTATTCAAAATGTTCTAATTTTTTCCTCCAAAAAAAATATATACATTTCTTTTAATATTTTAACTTCTTTTCAAAATATTCCAAAACGTACCAACTTTTTCTCTAAAATATTGTGGTTGATATAAACTTTTTTTTCAAAATATCCTGTCTTTTTTTATTTGAACTTCGTATATATTTTTTAATATTCCAAAAAGTTCAAGAATTCAAATTTGTTGTCTAAATCAACAGAAACATTTCAACCCTTTTATCAAGATATTGCCTTTTTTAAATGTATTTTTCAATTTTTTTTCAAAGACTCCAAAAGGTTCCAACTTTTTCCTCAAAATATATATTTTTTCTTTTAATATTTAAACTTTTTCCCATGCAAGATTCCAAAAATATACCAACCTCTCAAAACATCCTGTCTCTTTTACATCTCTAACTCACTAAATCTTACGTCCTAACCCTCCCCTCTCTCCCCCCTCAGGCGAGCTGTTCTTCCCCGCCTCCCTCAGTCAGAAACTCTCTCTCCAGGAGTCCAGACTCCACTGCCTCTCTCTCGTTCTGTTCTGGCGTCTCCGGGTCAGCTGTTCGCCGCCTGGAGATCCGGATTCAACCGCTGTGATTACGGCTGGCTGTCGGACGGCAGCGTTCGACACCCGGTCACCGTGCCGCTGCCTCAGTGTGGGGGGGGCCAGCTGGGGGTCCGCACGCTCTACAAACACCAGAACCAGACGGGTTTCCCAGACCCCCAAGACAAGCACGGACTCTACTGCTTTAAAGGTGAGACGGAAACACAAACCTGGTAATGAGTCATAACAGAGGCAGAGTTTAAAGTTTATAATTTGTCAGAAGAGTCAAATAGTCAAACTGCCAGAGTATAAGGGCATTCACTGAATGAGCTTGGTTTCAATGAATCCAGGTGTACCAGACAGATCATCAAATACAAATGGATAGGCTGTGGACAGTCTGATTTACATTTTAGATAGAGTTACTAAGACACTATCAAATCACTAACTGCAGAATTTGGATACGCACTCAGATGAACCTATCACTTTCCA
>CM062282.1:2729911-2752382 GCA_031216635.1 Dissostichus eleginoides | reverse complement strand
GAAGTACTCAGATCTTGTACTTAGGTAAAAGTAGAAGTACTCAGATATTGTACTTGAGTAAAAGTAGAAGTACTCAGATCTTGTACTTGAGTAAAAGTAGAAGTACCAGAGTGTAGGAATACTCTGTTACAGTAAAAGTCCTGCATTCAAAATGTTCCTCAAGTAAAAGTAGAAAAGTATTCTCATCAAAATATAGTGAAAGTAGCGACAGTAAAAGTAGTCATTGTGCAGATTGGTCCATTTCAGAATAATATATATGATATGTTTTATAATGATTGATCATGAAAGTGTTCTCAAAGCTGGTAAAGGTGCAGCTAGTTTGAATGGCTTTGTATACTGCAGGGTAGCTTGAGGATTTACTCCAGGTGGATTTAAAGTCTGATTTTTGATTGACAGCTCCTCACCTGATCAAAGTGATGTCGTCTATCAGGCCGCGGTTCTCGTTGTAAACTCGCGAGACTTTGATGCCCAGTTTAGAGCTGGCAGCGGACAGAAGATCCTCCAGAGAGCCGAACACAGCCACCACCTGAGATGAATACAACAAATTAAAAGCATATTTTCCACATGTGTAAAACAGACTAAAAAGCTAACGTAGCCGTTTTTGTTTTTAGCAACATGCTAACCAAACACATCTATATTTATGTATTTATACAGTCTATGGTCACAGCTTACCTTTCCATTTGAGGAGGTTCCGTTGACAAACAGTGTGACTCTTCTCATGGCCAAATGAAATCAGTCAAAAAACCAACAGCTCAGAAAATAAACAGTAAATACATCCTTTAGCAACAGTTTAGCAACGGTCTGTTTCCTGTCTCTGCTCCGGAATACACTCAAACGCGGAAACAGCCAATCAGCTGCTGAGAGGAAACCGCGACAGCCAATCAGGGATCAGAGGGGGCGGGACCTCGATATCCTCACATATGAAAATCAAAAAAATGATATATGTTTTATTTATTTTTACAATGCTAACTTTCCACTAGAGAGATTCCTATCAGTTTAAAGAATTCATAAAAATAAACCCGTCATTTACCAGCTGCAATATCACAGTGAGGGACACATTAATGCATCAATAATAATATAACAATAATATCATATACACTATTACTATACTTCTGGATTGATATTTGTAATGGAAATGGTGTGTGTGTGTGTGTGTGTGTGTGTACCCAGAGGGATGAATGCAGGGAAAAAACTGCTACTCATACAACTGTTAACATGACAATATATGAAATTCACATACAAAGAAATGTACATTTATCACCTTAAATGGTACAAAATCATAATTTGATAGTAAATGAGGATTTTTGTACTTATACTCTGCCTTTTTTATTTAATTGTAGGTTTGAGGTGTAGTAAAAAAAGACACTGTGTTCACAAAGAGCTTTATTAAACAAATTAATCACCAAAACATATAATAAGAGCTCATTTTAACATAAAATCGTGCAATTAAAGTCCCGGAGAAGGTTCATTTGGCAAGAGCAGAAAACTAAATTATGTTTTTACTGCACAATGAACTTTAAGTTAAAAATAAATCTCCATTTTTTATTCCAAAAATATATATGTATGTGCCGGCAGAGAGAGTGCAAACAACCACAATCGACTCGTGAAGAATAAAAACAAACTGTGAAACGTTTTGATTGCTTTCAGTTTCTTTTTGGGAGCATGTGACACTTCAGCAGGTCATACAAATGTTATTATTATTATAGTAAACAGGTAAATAACTCTGCTGTAAGTCAGAAAATGTTGAGTCAAAGCGAGAATTTAAATATCCCTTAAAAAGGAGTTTGAAGGAAAACAATTCGGGGCAATTTCTTAATCCAGTAGCTCAAAAACCAACGCAATAAATCCAGAAAAATGATCCAAAAACGATCACAATTCAAGCAGGTATCGCAACGTAGCTCAGTGATTAATAACCATCGTGTTACAGAACAGTGCTTTGCAGAAAATAAGGTCTGTTATTAAAAAGTGCTTTAAAAAAGGCACATTAAAGGAAGACGGGTGTTTTTAAGGCTCATTAAGTTACATGCACTCAGACACGAAGTCCCTCCCCTCCCGGGGACCTCCATGGGACCTTATTTCGGAAAAAGTATGTATTGAAGTCAATGGCGAGAGAAACATTATCTTTCGATCCCGTTTGAATTGTGCTACGAATTACACATATGATTTTTGTATGTATAAGATAATTTTGCAAGTCAAAAAAATTAAAATGTGTCGTAAAACTGTGAAGTAAGACTTTTTTTTGTGTGAAACCGCTCAAGGAACTACATCTCCCGTCTCGCACCACACACCAAGACGGCCGTCACGTTGGCACGTTTCACTTCTTTCTTTCAGAATGAGGCGGAAAGTATTAAAAGAGGTGAAAATCACTCCAAGTCTGGGCATGTTGAGAGCTCAGGGTACAGGGCACTTTTACGACAAACTGACTTTTTTGACATGGAAATGATTTGTAAAGATTGACAAACATCATGTGTAATTCGTGGCACGATTCAAACGGGATCGAGAGATAATCTTTCTCTCTCCATTGACTTCAATACATCATTTACGGAAGTAGATGGGCGGGACTTCGCCTCTATACAATTTGTTCCGTTTTAATCACCAGATATTCTAAATTCTGAAGTGCAAACACACATTTAGACTTCCAGAGACACACTGCGCTAGTTTCCGACTTTGGGAGGGGTTTATTGTGAATGTGATGATTGAACTCTACATTTGATGATAACTGATTCCTTTCATGCTTTCACAATTTAAATCCTCCCTTTCCTAATTATCAGTCTGTGTTTCTTGCTGATCTGACAGCAAAGGTGAGTGGTTCTTATATTTAATAAAAGAAAAGGCAACATAATATATATTTATAAATATCTTCAAGTATCCGTTGTCATTGAGACGGGATTTTAGGGATGAGAGGAACTCTGATATGTTCAGAGACTGAGAATAAGGCAGATGTTGGAGGAGAAAAGTGAAATGGGCCCTAATCTGTTCATGTTCATATTAATATGTGGCATCTCTACTTTAAAGAGTCCTCTCCTGCTGATGTTCAGGTGTATATAAGTATGTAGTGTCTCTACTTTAAAGAGTCCTCTCCTGCTGATGTTCAGGTGTATATCAGTATGTAGTGTGTCTACTTTAAAGAGTCCTCTCCTGCTGATGTTCAGGTGTATATCAGTATGTAGTGTCTCTACTTTAAAGAGTCCTCTCCTGCTGATGTTCAGAAAGCTCTTTATTGTTCTCATACTGCCCTCTTTTCACCCTCAGTCTGAAACCAGAGCCCAGTCTGCTCTGATTGGTTAGCTGGCCGGCTCTGTTGTGATTGGTCAGCCAGCTTAGAGATGTCCCGCCCCTTAGCCTATCAGGTACAATGTGTTGGAGAACATTTACACGCAAAGAAACCCATAGAACACCACGCCTCTTTAAACGTCCAGTCTTTCTCTCTCAGACTCACCTTTATTAAAGTAAAAAGGTAATTTTTACAGTAAATCCCATCCCAGTTTTCCCCCTCTCTCTCTCTCCTCTTTATTAAAACTACTCGTTGCCGCTGTCCTCCGTGTCCTCGTCCTCTGCTCCGTCCTTTGTCCCTCCGTTTGTGTCTCTGGATAATAGTCCAGGATGTGTCTACTGGCCTGATTGGTGCACTGCTGCTGTTTGAAGTAGACCTTCATCACTCCTTTAATCAGAACGAAGGCGATGCCGCCCTGCAGGAGGAGAGAGGAGTCAGTGAGACACTTTTTAAAGTAAACACATCTCCTACTCAAGTAGAAGTACACGCATCCTTTACTCAAGTAGAAGTACACATCCTTTACTCAAGTAGAAGTACAGATACTCGTGTTTAAAAATACTCTGGTGAAAGTAGAAGTACTGACTAAACTTCTTTACTCAAGTAAAAGTAAAGAGGCTTTGAAATGTACTTCAGTAAAAAGTACCCATAACTAGCAGCTGTTTTAAAGAGTACCTGACCTCCCTTTATATTAATAGAACAATAATGTCATTGTTAGCTAATGAATGTTTCCATGCTGAACAACGGCAACATGACAACGTTTTCATTGGTCCCTCTTCTTTAGAGAAGACCAGGAAATGATGGATACACGGATCGTGTTCAAATCAATAGGCACGCAGTGACTCTAAATAATAATGATCACGCCACCAAACACACATTCAGACTAAAGGAACCAGCCTGTTTGGAACATGTAAGAAGTAGAAAGTACAGGTATTTGGGTTCAGAATGTAAGAAGTAGAAAGTACAGGTATTTGGGTTCAGAATGTAAGAAGTAGAAAGTACAGGTATTTGGGTTCAGAATGTAAGAAGTAGAAAGTACAGGTATTTGGGTTCAGAATGTAAGAAGTAGAAAGTTCAGGTATTTGGGTTCAACATGTAAGAAGTAGAAAGTTCAGGTATTTGGGTTCAGAATGTAAGAAGTAGAAAGTTCAGGTATTTGGGTTCAGAATGTAAGAAGTAGAAAGTTCAGGTATTTGGGTTCAGAATGGAAGAAGTAGAAAGTACAGGTATTTGGGTTCAACATGTAAGAAGTAGAAAGTACAGGTATTTGGGTTCAAAATGTAAGAAGTCAAAGTAAAAAGTCGTCAGGAAAATAAGTAGTGGAGTAAAGTACTGATACCAGAAAAATGTACTTAAGTACAGTAACAAAGTATTTGTACTCCAATACTTCCCACCTCTGGTAGCGTAACACCCTTGATGATAATAATAAATAACTTAAAGGGTTTATTCACCAGTGAGGTGCGCTGGAGGTTGGAGGGCATCTTTCTGAAGAGCAGCCGCCCCACCAGGGAGGCGATGGTGGGGAAAACGAGCGCTCCACACAGAGTCCGAGAAACAGAAAGATGGTCTCCGGCTGCGAGGCCGTCAGCAGGGACTCTGGGCAGGTAACGGCCTGCAGGGGGATATATATAAAGTCAATTAAATCATTTAAATCAATAAGAATCACTGATTTAATGCAGGCTGGTGCATTCAAAATGTATGGGCGGAACAGAACAAAAACAACTGATTAGTGATTTAAATATAACATCCCTCTGTACGTACGTGTGTGTGTGTGTTCCTGTGTATGTGTGTGTGTTCATGTGTGTTTGTACCTGGTGTGAGCTTCCCTCTGTGGGTGTGGGTGTGTGTGTGTGTGTACCTGGTGTGTGTGTGTGTGTGTGTACCTGGTGTGTGTGTGTGTGTGGGTGTGTGTGTGTTCCTGTGTGTTTGTGTTCCTGTGTGTGTGTGTGTGTGTACCTGGTGTGTGTGTGTGTGTGTGTGTACCTGGTGTGATCTTCCCTCTGTGGGTGTGGGTGTGGGTGTGTGTGTGTGTTCCTGTGTGTTTGTGGTCCTGTGTGTCTGTGTGTGTGTGTGTGTTCCTGTGTGTTTGTGTACCTGGTGTGTGTTCCTGTGTGTGTGTGTGTGTGTGTGTGTGTACCTGGTGTGTGTGTGTGTGTGTGGTGTGTGTGTGTACCTGGTGTGATCTTCCCTCTGTGTTTCTGCCACAGCTTCACCAGGTAGTCCTCCCAGCGGATCATCTTCCCCAGAACCAGCAGCACGGGGATCGTCGGGAGGCCCATCAGCAAGAAGAGGGGGTCGGCCCGTTCCATCACATGGAGACCCTTCTTATGACCCACCACCTACACACACACACACACACACACACACACACACACACACACACACACACACACACACACACACACACACACACACACACACACACACACACACACACACACACACACACACACACACACACACACACACACACACACACACACACACACACACATTAATATACACATTTAATACACAACACACTATTATTTGTGGGAACAGATCCCAACTAGAGGTGAGGTATATTACCATATCAGTTCAAATGTAGGGAAATTGTGTTTGATACATCACAGGTTTCATTTATCTTGTTTGCATTTCATTCCTTATATATATTCTCAGTGTGTACCTGCATGACGGTGACGGCTCCGTACGTGACGGCGGACCAGTACACGGAGCCCACCACGACCCCGACCGCAGCGAAGGGACTGACCCGAGTCAGAGCGCGGTCCACCTGTTGCAGGAAGTACACCAGCGGGCCTGGGGACAACAACAACAACAAACACACAAACAGGGTTAATGTTGGGAAACTACTGAATGTTCCTTCTGTATCAGAGTAGCACATGATAACAGAGGCCCTACGTAGCTGTGTACGTAGCCGGATGTATGACTACATGGATGACGCTCATGAGACACTGTGTTGAAGTCATGATAGCTATGTTCCTCAGACTGGCATGATGACACAGCCCCTAGAGAGATGGGCATATGACTGTCATGTTTATTGCTTACGCAGGCCTTAGCTAATCTGAACTAATGTCTTTGCTTTGAACCAGTATTCCTCCGTCTTGTTGACTGTAACACCCTCTCTTGTATATAAAGCATATCAAGGACTCTACTCTGGGAACTATTTGTCCCACGCAGCTCTGTGTGTGATGACTACTTCCATTCTTGAGAGGATAATAAATACATGGATCCTGAGATTGAAGACCAAGCCGGTGACGATTGATATTTTTCTAACAGTTAATAACAGGCCTGAGGAGACACACACACTGTTTTACTTTACCTTCTTAGGTTTATAAACATATTTGTATTTTATCTAATTTATTGGACATTTTTATTGTAATATCACTGGTCACCGGCTTGAGCTTCAATATCAGGATCCATGTATTTATGATCCTCTCAACAATGGAAGTAGTCAAAACGAATTTGTTGGTATTTTTCTCAAAATCTCAAAATTCTGACTTTTTCTCAAAATTCTGACTTTTTCTCAAAAATCTCAAAATTGTCATGCACACAGCTACAGTTGGGATACCTTTGTTATCATGTTACTCTCATATTGGAAGAGGACATTCAGGATTTTCCCAACACTTTTGAAACGTACCCATCTTGGGGAAGGTGATGTGATACTCGGTGCCACACTGCGGACAGCTGACCGCCCCCCCGCTGTTCCCCTTCTGCTTCTCGTCCAGCCATCGCTGCAGACAGTTCTGATGGATCCACTTGGTGCAGCCTTTACAGCGGCAGGGACTCACCCACTCTGCACTCAGGTCGTCTCTCTCTGTCGCAAAACACACCCAGCAGTGTCTAGAGAGAGAGAGAGAGAGAGAGAGAGAGAGAGAGAGAGGGGGGGGGGGGGGGGGGGAGGGAGAGAGAGAGAGAGGGAGAGAGAGAGAGGGGGGGGAGGGAGAGAGGAGACACACACATAAATAGAGAGAGAGACACAGAAAGAGAGAGAGACACACACACAGAGAAATAGAGAGAGCACAGAAAGAGAGAGAGACACACACACACACACACACACACACACAGAAAGAGAGACACACACACACAGAGACACAAACAGACACACACACAGGAACACACACAGAGACACACACACAAGAAAACACACACACAGAGACACACACACAGCATATTTAGAAATTGTATCTGCTGAAAAAAAAATGCAGAAACAAAATAAGCCTAAATATTTGAATAAGAGCAACATGACGTGCTCTCGGATGGATGTGGTCTTAGTGACAGGATTTATAATGTTGTATTGTTTCTTATATTCTCTTATAGTATCTTGTATTATATTATCTTACTTCTCGGGCGTCTCCTCAGCGAGGGCCATGGTGAACAGACTCTGCTCTCCTGGATGTTAACATGAACTCTGCACACAGCTCCTCTGAAAGAACCACAAACACACACTTTAAAGACACACCTTACTATGGCAGGTAACGTGGAAACACCTGGAAGAAAATGCACTTAAAACTAAAATGTTTTATTTTTATTTTGTATTTTAATTATCCAGAATACTGTATATTGTTTGGTTTATATTGTTTATATTTGATGTAATTTTTTCATTTAATGTAATTCCCTTTTGTATCCATCCCATCCATCCATCCATCCATCCATCCATCCATCCATCTACCTATCTACCTACCTACCTATCTATCTACCCATCTACCCACCTACCTACCTATCTACCTACTCAAAGGTTAACTAAACAAACTGTTCTCCAACATGGATAACACCAACCTTTGACCCCACCACGTTTACCTTCAAAAACCACAATTCATCCATCTGTATATAGTGTCCGCACACATTGTCTTTAATTTATATAATTCATAATTCATTTTAATATGCTGTTTTATTTTCTACTCATTAGTATGTGCATTGCCTTGTTCGTGTGCTGCTGTGACGAACACATGTGGCAAATTGGGATCAATACAATTGTAATGTATATACAATCAAATGCCAATATGTGTGTGTAGTATATTTCTTTATATTTCTGTACCTAAGTGAGACTATAGATTGTTGAGTATTCAATTTATTCAATGTTTTCGTTACTTAGATAGTCTAGTAATGTCTGTAGCTCCACCTTGACCAACACGATTTTTTAATGCAGTACTTGTACTTGTAACAGAGTAGTTGTACATGTAGTACTTGTACTTTTACTCAGGAATAGAGTGTCCACCTGTTCTCTTCCTTCAAGTCCAAAGTCAGAGTCCAGAGGTAAAGTGTGACAGAGCACAGACCATAAACTGATAGTAAAAGTATTCCTAACTTTACAAACACTCACCTGAAGTCAATGTCTTTTAATTCAGATAGATAGAGATGGATAAATATAGATTTATACTTTGTTAATCACAAGTTAGGAAACGATTTTGTCACAGCAAAACATTTTGACAGTCAATCTACAATAACAAAAAAAAATACCTACCAAATAGAATAAATTACAAATAAAATAGACATAAAAAATGATAAAAAACGATGTTAAAATATCCTCAGTAAAAAATACAGAGAATCTAAACACTATAAAATATACAGAATAAATGACAATACTCTCTTATATACCCATCTGCTGAACTTAGAAACAAAGTGTACTATATACATTAAAGAATTGTGACAATAAATGCGTAATTAAAATCGA
The DNA here is from genome assembly GCA_031216635.1 of Dissostichus eleginoides. Lineage (NCBI taxonomy): Eukaryota > Metazoa > Chordata > Actinopteri > Perciformes > Nototheniidae > Dissostichus > Dissostichus eleginoides. The sequence goes on along the minus strand of CM062282.1, from coordinate 2,743,440 downwards.
CCTTTGTTTCGTTTATGAGCAAAAACTCACTAAATGTCACTTATTTTAACCTCAAAGACACAACTTATGCTAATGCTAACAGGAGAAGCTAGTTAGCATTGTGGTTCATTTTACATTACGAAGCTAAGCTAACTAGTAAAAACGACAACTACACTTCTTTAACCGATAATATAGATGACCTCGTAACCTGTCAGTTCAATAATCAGCTGTGTGGTATTGATATTAAATCACCACCTACCTGAAAAAGGAAGAAAATATCCAGTTATATTGTGTTTTTACTGCTAATTTCGTTTTGCATTATGTCATGTTTTGCTCGGTTGTGTTATGCTAACCATAGTAAGCTAGCTAGAGTTAAAGAAGCTTTCTGATTGGTCGGCAGCTGACGTTGGATGCTGCGTTCATATATGTGGGAATTTAGACACTCTAAACTCTGCCGCTGTCTGGATCATTATTTTCAATATTATGTGGAAAGCATTTATATCTTTAGAACTACTATATTTACACAGAGGCGCTCTAATATAGAACAAAACTAGTAACACTAGTTATGTAATTGCGCTTTTATCTATAGGTTTGTGACCGGGATTATTATTTATTATTTATTTAAGTTAAACGGGGTGTTTTTCTCACAAAGAGAAGCTGTACTTTCCGAAGATTCTCCCCCTGCCTGACAGCAAACAGCTCTGCAAACGCATGGCCATCCGGTAAAGCGCTATGATTGGTTAAAACCCCTGTCACTCAAAGTTACCATGAATATGATTGGCTCATTCTCCCCGTCAGTCACCAATGCGTGATAGCGTTGTGTTGTTGGCACAGGAGGCGGGTTTAACGGTAGCAGTATAGGAGCGGCTCGGAGGTTGATGACAGCGCGGTATCTTTTTCATGAATAAAACACTAAAAACAGGAGGAAAACTCACACGGATATACAGAAACATATCTCCCAAACCAAACCCGTCATGGAGTCCTATGACATCTTAGCTAACCAGCCCGTTGTGATCGATAATGTGAGTATTTATGATGTCATTCATCCACACCCTAATGTGAGGCCTGTTAGCTTCATTGTGTTATAGCTGATTAAAACACATTATAATGCCTTTATTACTTTAGTGATTAACATTGCATTCACTGTGTTCCACTTGTTAGCATATCTTCAACTGATAGTATTAATAACATGCCTTGATTGATCAGCTAATACAGTAGCTAGCTTCCAGCAGAAACCGGTTAGCTTAGCTTAGCAACCAGATCATAATGTTAGCTGTGGTGCTTTAGCTGTATTACAAACATATATATTAATAATGATAAATATCTAAGTAGCTGTGTTGAGCTGTCAGTAATGGTATGAGAGTCAACAATCAGCTCTACAGGTTAAATATCTGCCTCTTTATGTGAAGAACAGTCAGCAGGATGCTAGCTCTGCTGTCAAGCCTTTATCATCCTGTTACCAGCCGGAATCAGTATTCAGATTATTTACTTAAGTACAAGTACACATATCACAGTGTACAAATACTCATGTTCAAGTACAAGCACTGCATAGAGAATGATTCTTAAGTACCAGTTTTTAAATACAATTAGGGTAATGTGCTAAGGGAGTAAAAGTACTAAAACACTTATTAATTCCAATTAATTGTCTGTTTTCCACTCATGGTTTTAGTCACTTAGATATCCAGTTGGATGGTTCAATCTACACCAAATTATCCTATTTTGAAAGTGTTCCTTAATTGTGTGTGTCAAAGTCTGAATGTTTAAAATAACTAGTAGAACAAATCTGTAAAAAGCACAAAGTTTGCTTTCAAAATTCACTAGAGTAGAAGTATAAAGTAGTATACTATGAAAATACTAAAGTACAAGTACCTCAAATTAGTACATGCACTTTTTTACTTTCCACCACTGGTTATCAGCATTGTGTACATTAAGTATTGATTGTGTATTAAGCTGTAGTTAAAGTACTGATGAGTGTTTTATATTATATATATATATATATATATATATATATATATATAATATATATATATATATATATATATATATATATATCTGAGGTTTCTGGATTACTGCTGTAGAAGTATTAAGTACACATATCACAGTGTACAAATACTCATGTTCAAGTACAAGCATTGCATAGAGAATGATTCTTAAGTACAACTAAAGCTTCAATTATGACAATTTACTAAGGGAGTAAAAGTACTACAAATATTTAAATATGTTTCAAAACAAAAGCAGCAAAAAACTTCTTATTTCCAATTAATTGTATGTTTTCCACTCATAGTTTTAGTCTCTTAAATATCCAGTTGGATGGTTCAATCTACACCAAATTATCCTATTTTAAAAGTGTTCCTTAATTGTGTGCATCAAAGTCTGAATGTATAAAGTAACTAGTAGAAACAATCTGTAACATGTAGTAGAGTAGAACTAATAAAGTAGTATACAAGTACCTCAAATGAGTATTTAAGTACAGTACTGAGTTTCTGTCCACCACTGGTTATCAGCATTGTGTACATGAAGTATTGATGGTGTATTAAGCTGTAGTTAAAGTATTGATAAAGTGTTTTATATGATATCTGATGTGACTGGATTGCTGCTGTAGAAGTATTAATCTCCTTTTTATACTGTGGGCTAGTTTATCTGAAATATTCCCCTATTTTTAAACATTTGATCACATTTGTTTCACATGTTTTTTAGGTTTCTTTTTAAACAAGTTTTCCGAAAAATATTTAACATATTTTTTGGGCATTTTGTCAGATTCTCTTCAGACTTTAGTCACATATTCTATGCACATTTTTCCCAATGTATTCAACATTTGACTGATGTAAACTTCTCTCTACTTTAATGTGCAGCAACGTATTCTGAAAGGTCATCACATGTTTGTTTCTTCCTACTTTTTGTTGCATATTCCTTTGGACATGTTTCCACACCATTTCCCCAACAATGTGTTTCCCAATGTTTTTGGGACAATCTTTTGTTCATTTCTTCAGGGGACTTTCCAGACCTCATTCCCACATTTAAGGATATTTAGCTTTGTCCTGTGAGAAGTCCTACTATCTTGAGTTTTTTCTCTCCAGACAGTAATTGGTGAACATATTACAAAGAGTAATCCTATCTATTTCTGCCACTACCAATTATCTTCATTACAGATTAACAGACTGATTACATGATTACTAGATTCATTCATTGATCCTATGGTCTAAAAATGTCAGAGAATAGTGAGTCTTGTTTTCTCAGTCAAACCCAAAATAAAATCACCTTAATGTGATATAAAATATGACAAAGACAGACATATCCTTATATATGAAGCTGAGACCACAATCTTTGCCATTTTGCATGAAAAATACTCACAAAATGTAGATTTTTTCAACAAACTCTGCAACTATTCTTCTGTTTATCGACTTATGATTGAAGCGTTAGTACCATCTTATGAGTATGACGCCTTATATTAAATATAGTGTGTGTTAAAGCACGCTAACTACCTTTTCAGTGTTACTTTATGACGCATTTCTAATCAGGTCCCATGATCTGTTTCATTGGGTGTGTTTAGGGAAAATAATGAACTTTTTACAGCAGATCTTTTCAGTTTCCTGCAGCTTCGCTCGTCACGACGATGCAGGACAAAGTGGCTGTTGAAGCGATGTAGGGCACAGTGTTTCTGAGTGTGTCTGTGTGTGTGACGGCTGGGGGCTTCAGGCTGTGTCTCATGACCTCCCTGAGTGTGAGAGATTAACAGTCAGACCCTGTGATGTTTGTTTCTTATGATTCCTCGTTGTGCTCCTCAGGGTTCGGGGGTCATCAAAGCCGGGTTCGCAGGAGACCAGATCCCCAAATACTGCTTCCCCAACTAGTGAGTGTCCCTCTGCTCCCCCTGAAACACAGAGGAAACATTAGCTGTTCATCTGACGGTTTTATTTGGATGTATCACTATCCCTTTGTCTAAGAAAGGCCAGAAATGTGTTTCATAACATATCCATTTTCTCAACTTTCTAAAATATATTTCTTGTAATTTCTTCAGATTTTTTTAACACATTTTAGGGATATTTTTTAAATATATTTTCAGACTTTATTTAAATATTCTATACACATTCTTCACATGTTTTTCTGGTGTTTAAGGTTGCACTCTTTTGCACACTTCCTCCTATATTTAGCCAGTTATAGTTATAGATAATACTGCCTCCCCAACTAGTGAGGGTCCCTCTGCTCCTTAGCCACGCATCCACCCCCCCCTCAAATAAGAAAATTCATGCGAGTTCATGGCTACTGTAGACAGCGTCCTTGTTGCTCTGTGTTGCGTTGTTAATGAGTGAGACACACCGGAGGATCTGTGGGGACGCCTTATTCCAAAGCGACTTACAATGAGCAATTACAGGGACATTCTCCCTGGAGTAACTGAGGACTAAGTGCCTTACTCAAGGGAACACTAGTGGTGGTGTTCCAGGCGGGATTTGAACTCGCAACCTTCCGATCATCAGCCCACCTCACTATCCATTATATGGGAAACACTGATTGATCACCATCACTTTGTCTAAGGCCAGACATGTGTTTAATAACACATCACTTTCTTAACATTTATCAAATATATATTTTAATTTTTTTTAGGATTTTCTGAAATATTTTTAAGACATTTCTTGGACGTTTTTTTGGTTTTTATTATAATATTCTATGCAACATTTTCACAACGTATTCAGCATTTAACCAGTCTTTAAGTTGCCCTCATTTTACCGTCTTAAATCTGCTGTTTTTTTTGTATTGGTCGCTGTCATGTGCTTTGATAAACGGCAGAAATATGTGGAATTTATTTATCAAATATATTTCAAATTTCTTAGAACTTTTTTTTTGATCTCTTTAACACATTTCATTCGGTGTATTTTCAAACTTATTTGACATATTTTTGTCTGTTTTCAATGTTACTGGTGTTTACTCTTTTGACTTACGAAAAATGTATTTTATATTTTCTTCTGTGTTATATTCACATGTAACTGTGTGTGTGTGTGTGTGTGTGTGTGTGTGTGTGTGTGTGTGTGTGCAGTGTGGGGCGTCCAAAGCATGTGCGTGTCATGGCAGGAGCGCTGGAGGGAGACCTGTTCATCGGACCCAAAGCAGAGGTAACACAACCCGTGTGTGTGTGTGTGTGTGTGTGTGTGTGTGTGTGTGTGTGTGTGTGTGTGTGTGTGTGTGTGTGTGTGTGTGTGTGTGTGTGTGTGTGTGTGTGTGTGTGTGTGTGTGTGTGTGTGTGTGTGTGTGTGTGTGTGTGTGTGTGTGTGTGTGTGTGTGTGTGTGTGTGTGTGTGTGTGTGTGTGTGTGTGTGTGTGTGTGTGTGTGTGTGTGTGTGTGTGGCAACAGCATCACACAGTGAAGACTCTTCCAGAAAGCGCCTGGAGGGTTTGTCTGACGCACAATGTGGACTTTTATTCAGAAAATATGTAACTCAGAATGAAAGAGGAATCAGCCCCCCCCCCCCCAACTATCTGACATTCACGTCTTGCTGCACAAAGATGGCGTCTCCGTACATGAACACAAAGTCACACATTTATTTCATGGTTTTCAATCCCAAAATAGGCAAAACGAGGGAGGGAGGGGCGCATGGAGCTTAGGGGTTAGGACAGAGACCAGGAACCAGAACAGAGGAGCTTTCTTTGCGTCTCTATATCAGCCATAAAGGAACAAAACCAGCCAAACTCCGTCATTTCACAAACCTCAGATGTGTGCGTCCATGCAAGCTTCAAAGCAGAGGTTTCCTCAAAGTCTTAGATTTAGTCCAAATCTGTTACTAACATCATATATATGTAGAAAGGCTCTTATAGATTCCACCCTGGGATCTGGACCAGCAGTTTTCCTCGGTCGATGCTGCTCTTCAGGAGAATCAGAGCAGAGAGAAATAGACCAGATGGTTTTTAGCTTCTCTCTGAAAACAGAGCTTTAGGTCAAAGAAGCACGTCCACACGGCAGCGTGCGTTGAAGCTTGCCGGTGGGCGTGTCTGAAGCTCGACCAACAACCAATCACATTCATCTCCTGCCCCGGACACACAAGCACGCGGTTTGATTGGCTCGCGCTTCCGTCGAAGCTTCAAAAGTTGAACTTTCCTCAACTTTCGAAGCGAGCAACGCGACGCGACGGAACCACAATGCAGTTCGGCAAAAGCGTGAGGGAACTAAGGAAAAGTCCCTCTTTGTGAAAGGAATTAAAAGCAAACTGACCTTTTATTTGTGGAGTTAGGGTTAGTTCCTGATGTTCCTCTCTCCTCAGGAACAACAGAGCTTCATGTCAAAGAAACAAGCTTAGGGAACAAAGGAAACATCTCACTTAGTAGAAATGAAGCTGATGCATTCAGTTTCCTCTGTGGAGCTGTCTGACGTCTCTCTGTCCCTGACGTCTCTCTGTCCCTGACGTCTCTCTGTGTCCTCTGCGTCCCTCTGACCCTCAGGAGCACCGCGGCCTGCTGTCGGTTCGATACCCCATGGAGCACGGCATCGTGAAGGACTGGAACGACATGGAGAGGATCTGGCAGTACGTTTACTCCAAAGAGCAGCTGCAGACCTTCAGTGAGGAGGTGAGAGAGCCTCCTCTTCATCTCCTCCTCCTCCTCCTCCTCCTCCTCTTCCTCCTCCTCATGTTAACTCCTCCTCTTCTCCTCCTCCTCCAGCATCCTGTCCTCCTCACAGAGGCTCCTCTGAACCCCAGTAAGAATCGTGAAAAAGCAGCAGAGATTTTCTTCGAGACCTTCAACGTTCCCGCGCTCTTCATCTCCATGCAGGCCGTCCTCAGCCTGTGAGTGTTGCATCATGGGAGTTGTAGTCTTCAGTGGTAAAAATAGCTCTGGCATATAAATACATGAGCCAAAACAAATGTGTGTATCATAACTTACATTTTCATTCTTTCCTCTGTAAAAAAAAACCCGTTAAAAGCAGCAGTTTGCAGTGGTGGTTGTGCAGTGAAGCATCATGGGAGTTGTAGTCTTCAGTGGTTAAAACATCAGTAATACAAATGTGTGTCATAACTTTATGTAATAACAGCTTTTTTTACTTTTGAGCGACTAGGGAATTAAAAGTCTCTTAGTGAAAACAAGAAGCAGCGTAGCATCATGGGAGTTGTAGTCTTCAGTGGTAAAAACCTTAACACAGCAACACAGGGCCTCTTTGACCTTCTCTCCAACACTCCGCCTCCCTTCAGGTGTGGTCCCAGGCTCCTGATGGTGTGTTTTTGTGTTTTTCCTGCAGTTATGCGACGGGCCGGACCACCGGAGTGGTTCTGGACTCGGGCGACGGGGTGACCCACGTGGTCCCGATCTACGAAGGATTCGCCATCCCTCACTCCATCATGAGGGTGGACATCGCCGGCAGAGACGTGTCGCGGTATCTCCGCCTGCTGCTGCGCAAAGAGGGGTACAACTTCAACACCTCGGCCGAGTTCGAGGTGGTGCGCACCGTCAAGGAGGTGAGAGGTCATGGTGTATGCACGGTTACAGGTATAATAATACACTTAATATTGGTTCAAATTCAAGAGTCAAAAGGTTTAATGCACACATGTCAAACTCAAGGCCCGCGGGCCAAATCCGGCCCGTGGTGGATTTAATTTCGGCCCGCAGGATAATTTCTAATTACTATTAGATCTGGCCCGCCTGTATATTGCACGCACACCTTCCTCAGCTCAGAGCCTGACCACAAACATTGATGAACTTGCACCCAAGATGAGATGCCAAGTATCTGAACTAGCATCACAGAGCAGCACACTGAGTTCAATGGATGTTTCCTTCTGCACTTTTTCTTCAGTCAACAGGGCATGTTTGGTTTTTTCTTTGAGGGGAATAGTTTTGTTGAAGCTGTTGTTGGCCTGTGGAAAAATGTAATCATAAGAAATGACTTAGAAAAGCTGCAGATAGAGCCATAAGAAATGACTCTGGAAAAGCTGCAGATAGAGCCATAAGAAATGACTCTGGAAAAGCTGCAGATAGAGCCATAAGAAATGACTCTGGAAAAGCTGCAGATAGAGCCGTAAGAAATGACTCTGGAGAAGCTGCAGATAGAGCCGTAAGAAATGACTCTGGAAAAGCTGCAGATAGAGCCATAAGAAATGAATGCAACTGATTATTTAATGTTTAATGTTGTTTTTATAGGCAATAATTTAAGCTTTGTTAGTTCCAGGTTTAATATGTGCAATAAGTTCATTTCAATAAGTTCTGCAATAAACATGGAACCAGTCCGGCCCTCGACTAGTACCCATTTCTTTATTTTGGCCCACTGTGTATTTGAGTTTGACCCCCCTGCTCTAATGTCATATCATATACACAACTAAATCTCCTAAAAACAACATTGTAACAGAGTTTTAAAGCTGCGTCGGCGGCTCACACTGACGAGTTAAATGCATTTAAAAAAAGTGGATTTAATTATAAAATGTAACTCATTAAACTGAGGATTCTGTCTTTGGATCTGATGTGGAGCTTCTCTAGAACAGCTGGATGAACCTAGACTTGAATTGATTCTTGTGTCTCCCCCCCCCCCCAACAGAGAGCCTGCTATCTGTCTCTGAACCCTCAGAAAGACGAGACTCTAGAAACAGAGAAGGCTCAATATGTGCTTCCTGACGGGAGCACGCTGAACGTGAGTCAGGAATACTCTTCCTCCTCCTCCTCCTCCTCCTCCTCCTCCTCCTCCTCCTCCTCCTCCTCCTCCTCCTCTTCCTCTCTTTACAAACGTCCTCTTCCTCCTCCTCTTACTGTTCCTCTTCCTCCTCCTCTTCCTCCTCCTCTTCCTCTCTTCCTCTCTTTACAAACGTCCTCTTCCTCCTCCTTTTACTGTTCCTCTTCATCCTTTGTCCTTTGTCTTCTTCCTCCTCCTCCTCTTCCTCACTCACCTTCTATGTAAATACTGCTATATTTTTATTCTTTTTTTATGTTATTATAGGTTTCATAAAATACTTCTCTAGAAAAAAAAAAAAAATATTCTGGCAATAAACCTGTTTCCTCCTCCTCCTCCTCCTCCTCCTCCTCCTCCTCCTCCTCCTCCTCTTCTTCTTCTTCTTCTTCCTCCTCCTCTTCCTCCCCCTCCTCCTCCTCCTCCTCTTCCTCCCCCCTCCTCCTCCTCCTCCTCCTCCCTCCCTCCTCCTCCTCCTCCTCCTCTTCCTCTCTTCAGATTGGTCCAGCCCGCTTCAGAGCTCCAGAGCTTCTCTTCAGACCCGATCTGATTGGAGACGAGTCCTCGGGGATTCACGAGGTTTTGGCATACGCCATCCAGAAGTCTGACATGGACCTGAGACGCACGCTTTACTCCACCATCGTGCTGTGTGGGGGCTCCACCCTCATCAAAGGTGGGTCAGGACTCAGGCTCAAGGCTTTTATCATCATGTGTGCAGAGCTACAGTGTAGATATGTCAATGAAATCTGAGGTCACAGGCTCCTCCAGCAGAGCAACACAATAACACAGATAATAGTGCAAGGAGAGTCTATATACGTGATTGGAATATGATATTGGGTCAGAACCACAGGATTATGATTTATCTTTGGATCAAAACTGTAAAAACTACAGAAAAAACTACAAAAACCTGTAAAAGCTGCAGTCTGGTGGGTTGGTTGTGCAGCGTAGCATCATGGGAGTTGTAGTCTTCAGTGGTAAACAGGGAGTGTCATAGCTTGCTTTTTGCTTCTGTAAAAAACTACAAAATGTGTTTTAACTATTAACTTAACTCATAACTTACATTGTTAAAAGTTGCAGGGGTGTGGTGGTGGTTGTGCAGTGTTGCATCATGGGAGTTGTAGTCTTCAGTGGTAAAAACATCAGTCATACAAATGTGTCATAACTTCCTTTTTTTCTTCTATCTTCTGTATGTGTATATATATATATATATATATATATAGATATAAGGGCTGTCAAGTCAGAGCAATTTTTTTTTTAATGCCACTAATTATTTTAACGTGCGATTAACGCATGTGTATTTGTCCTCGGCCCGCCCCGTAGTTTCAGAGCCCAAAGGCTTGACGTTGTTGTTGTTGTTGTTGTTGTTGTTGTTGTTGTTGTTAGTTGGATGGTGGGAGATTCTAGCGAGAGATATGGATATAAGAAAAGGTGTTTTAAACAGCAAGCCAAGCACACAGCTGAAGCTGCCAGCCCCGCTCCTGCCGCTCGCTTGCGGCACACCACGCTTGAAAGTTTGTCGGGGAGACGCCTGGACACGGCGTCTACGAGCAGCAAGCTTTTAACAGCGATAGCTAAATGGGTGGCTACAGCTTAACATTGTGGAGGGCGAGGGGCTGCGTTAGATCATTCGCATCCAACGTGTCGACTGCACATCACAGCGCATTATTTTGACCCACAGTCGGAACTTCAGTCTCATGCTTTGACTGAAGATGAAGACAGAGGAGCGGCATCTCGCCGACAACTGTAAACAGGCTTGTCTGTGAGAGTGAGAGAGAGAGAGAGAGAGAGAGTGAGAGAGAGAGTGAGAGAGAGAGAGAGAGAGAGAGAGAGTGAGAGAGAGAGAGAGAGAGAGTGAGAGTGAGAGAGAGAGTGAGAGAGAGAGTGAGAGAGAGAGAGAGAGAGAGAGAGAGAGAGAGAGAGAGAGAGAGAGAGAGAGAGAGGAGAGAGAGAGAGAGAGAGGAGAGAGAGAGAGGAGAGAGAGAGAGAGAGAGAGAGAGAGAGAGAGAGAGAGAATATTTTTAATCAACTGACAGCCCTAATAAATATATAAAAAAGAACTTGAACACAATGTGTGATTTTCAGCGACTAGGGAATTAAAGGTCTCTTAGTGAAAACAAGAAGCAGCGTAGCATCATGGGAGTTGTAGTCTTCAGTGGCAAAAACAGTGAGTGTCATAGCTTGCTTTTTGCTTCTGTAAAAAAAAACTACAACATGTGTTTTAAGAAGCAGCGTAGCATCATGGGAGTTGTAGTCTTCAGCAGTAAAGAGAGTAAATAAAGGATAAGAGGCATAACAATGCTTGAGTTTTATAATATATCATATAATTATAATATAGCGCTGACGCCCCTCATGTTACCGATGATATTTACTCACTGGATCGTCTGTTTACTTCCAGGTTTCGGGGAACGACTACTGACTGAAGTGAAGAAACTCGCACCCAAAGACGTGAAGATCAAGGTAAAACTCTTCCTCACTTTTAATTCATTCATTTTAAACTACTGTATTCTCCTTTATCAAACGTTATGGTGTAGTAAATTACAAGTAGTGGGAATGCTGACACAGCATTCCCACTACTTGTTCTTCTACGGACGAATTCTTTATTATTATTCCGCTGGGTTATATTGCTGCTCTTCTCCCACATTCCACATCGCAGAAACTCCATTCAAACATCAAAACGTTCAGCTCGGTCGGGAATCGATGGCTATTACTTTTCTCATTCATAACTTTCATAATTCCAGAGATACATCCCATAATTCATCACATTTTTAACCTGGGAGTTCATGGAGAAACTCTTCAGACTTCAACAATCTTCATGCAACTTCAACTGCTAACTGCTCCTTCTTCAACTGCTAACTGCTCCTTCATACTTTCACTCAGAAACCTCATTCCAACTTTAAAATGTTTCACATCTTTCTGACATTATTCCTGTAACACAACTTTTAAATCTGATTCTTACTTTTAGAGATATTAAACATTGTTCAGACCTTGGTAAAGAGGCCTTCTTCAGATTTTAGAGTGCGTGATGTCACAGCTAGAGTGGAGGACAGATTGAAATTCTGCTGAGACATCATTGTTCATGAGAAACGTAGGAAAACATCTCGTAGCTTGAAGAAAATTAAAAAATTAAGCAAAACAATTAAACAAAATGCCTCTTGAGGGCATGAAGTGACAACAACTTTCAACATGTCTCCATTAAAGCCCATTGCACATTCAGGCTCATCTTTCCTCACAGCAGCAGCCGCACACCTTTAGTTAATCTGCCAAAAAGGCCACATTATTGACCCGAAAGTACACAAAAAGCACACTTCAGATGCTCAAGGTCCTTGACATGCTTCACGCTTTGAAATTTCACCGATATCTGTCACGGTTCTTCAACAAAACGTTCACATGTAAGAGGTTTATCTCTCATTCAGAACAATGCAAAGGCTCTCCTCTCACTGATTACTGCACATCACCATGGAAACCTTTGATCTCTGGACACGTCGTTAGCTCAAATATAAACACCTGTGTCATGGAACACGATGATGTCATAACTCCAACTGACATGCTCAGAATGCCAGAAAACATCACATGATGGTTAACACTGTGGCCCTGAACAGGTGTTACCATGGCAACGCATCCCTCGCCATAAAACAGGATGTTGCTGTAACTCCAATGGACACGGTCCAATCGTCCCCCAATCTTCACTTGTATATCACCGGTCCATGCCTCAACAGCTCTACGCCAAATCTGAGATCTCACCATAGGCTGTTTCCATGGAAACGCATCCCTCGCCATAAAACACGATGTTGTCGTAACTCATATGAAAATGGTCAAAACATCACCAGACTTCAGATGACAGTTAATGGTCCAGCCCTCAACATGTCTATGTGCCATTAGTGAGTTTTCTTCAAAAGCTGTTGCCATGGCAACGCATCCCTCGCCGTAAAACACGATATTGCCATAACTCCTATGAAAATGGTCAAAGTGCTCAAACTTCACGTGTGTGCTAACAGTCCAGCCGTGAAGACATCTACGTGACAGTTTTCAGATTTCTTCAAATGCCGTTGCCATGGCAACACAATGCTCGCCATGAAACACGGTTTTCTCATAACTTCAGTGAAAATGCTCCAAACGGCCCAAAACTTCGCAGGTTTGGTAACGATGCAGCCATCAACACATTTAAGCGTATTATGGGGTGTCATCAAATACCGTTGCCATGGCGACAGATCATTCGCCATCAAGTTAGTTCAAAAGTTTGCAGTTCAAATATTCTGCTGCTTTTTTACTTTCTTTTCTTCTCTCATCACACATTCAAGCCCCCAGTGTTCATGTATCATTTCAATCTAAATTCTTCACTTTCTTCTTACACATTACATTTCAGCATAGCAGTTCAGGGTCAGCTTTTCAGCATAAAGCATTCCCACTAGCAATTTCTTCAGGAATTGCATTCTCTAGTTTACTGTTGTTGTTCTGTGTTTAAATGCTGTGTGTGTTTGTTTCCCCAGATCTCTGCTCCTCAGGAGAGGCTGTACTCCACATGGATCGGGTGAGAACTCACTGTTTTATTCACTATTTTTGTGCCATTTTAATAAAAAAATGTTTAATTTGAGACACTTTTAGTAACTCCACTACTTCCCACTGCTGCAAAGCATGCTGGGACTTATATGCTAATGAGCTTTTCTCTGTGTTATGTCACCCTTCAGAGGCTCCATCCTGGCGTCGTTGGACACCTTTAAGAAGATGTGGGTTTCAAAGCGTGAATATGAAGAAGACAGAGCGCGGGCCATCCACAGGAAGACCTTCTAGATCCAGAGGGTCCCAAAACACCCCAAAAAACTGCCCTCAAATACCCCCCGAAATACTGCAGGAGACCCCTACACTTCCGCTTATTCACCCCCAGAGAAACATGCAGGAACCTGTGTGTTTCCTTATTT
>CM062282.1:2702411-2724911 GCA_031216635.1 Dissostichus eleginoides | reverse complement strand
GATTCTTGTGAATGTAAATGTGTTCCCTCTCTCTCTCTGTTTGTTCTGTGTATAACTCACTCATGCTAATGTGTTCCCAGTGAGTGAGCCAATGAGACCCTCAAACCCCAGCTGTGTACAGTCAGATATTCCTCTGCTGCTGGAAAGTCATTGTTCTGTTTTCTTAAAAGGATGAATTGCATTTTTTATTTGGTGATGTTTTTAAATTAATTCACACTGAAACACTTTATTACAATTTGTGAATAATAAGTATTTCATGTGTATAAACCCCTCAAACCCTGCACACAAACTCTTTACCAGAGGTGCAAAGTAACTAAGTACATTTACTCAAGTACTTGTTACGATATCTGAGAGGACTCAAACGCAGGACACGGCAGAGTATTTACACAAAAGGGTTTATCAGTAGACGAGGTGTGGGGAGTAGAATCTGGCTGGAGTGGCGAGGACGTGGCGGTTGGAGAATGATCCTGGAGTACAAGAAAGAAAACACGTTAGACGCTAAAACGTCCCGGTAGTAGAAAATAGCTATAACGCTAATGGCGCGTTTCCACTACAGCGCGGAGCCCGGTTTAAGAGGGCTGTGACGTCAGCGGCCCGACTTTGGTTGCGTTTCCACTTGGCCTAGTACGGCCGGCGGGTCCTAATTCACAGTTTTTCTGGCCTCATAAAATCGTGTTCTAGGGCCAGGAACAACCAGGCTGAGTTGTGACGTCAACACGCTCGACGCTGATTGGTCAGAGAGAATCGTCACAATCGGCGCGCGAGATAATCCCTAGCGTCGCATATATATATAGCGAAGCTTGCAGCATTTTTATAAACAGCATTTTTGTCAACAGAGGAGCTAAAATGGCAAAGAAAAGCACGCCGTGGTTGGTCGAGGAAGTGACGACGTTCCTACATTACATTGCAGATGATAAGATCCAGCGGGAGCTCGACGGGACAACTCGCAATATTAAAGTATTTCAGGAGGTCTCTACACAGATGTCCACAAGCGGCTACTCGAGGACTGTCGTGCAGTGTAGGGAAAAACTCAAAAAGATGAAGAGTGAATATCGCTTGGTCAAAGATAATAACAACACGAGTGGTGCCAGTAGGAAAAACTGGAAGTGGTTTGAGCTAATGGACACCATTTACGGCCATAGACCGGCTAGCGTTGGGAGGGATGGAGGCCTGGACTCTGCAACGGCGTTACTGGAGTCTCTGCATGGTACGTTTTTTCTAACGCTCTGTTATTTGCTTGAAAGCGTTGTGTCCCTATCTGTTCTAAAGCTCACTTCGAACAAATAAGTCTATTTTATCCTTACATTTATGTTCGCATTGAAGATGGCGTCACGGCAGTTTTAAGCAGCGTGACTCCGCCCTCCAAAAAGCCGATCGCTCCGCCTACACTGCGTTACTATAGTTACTGCCCCAGTTCCTAAACTGTAATGGAAACGCGCCATCAAATGAGCTGGTCCTAACAAGGCCTAACGAGGCCGAGCGAGGCCCGAGCGAGGCCGGGCTCCGCGCTGTAGTGGAAACGCGCCATAAGTAGCCTTGGAGTTATACCACTGTGGTTGTACAACGATCTGGCGGAGAATGGTTGTGGAGCCTCAGTTGATATGCTGTTGTTAATGGCTTGATGGAAAGCAGGTGTGTAGTCGGGGAGGGTGCACAGCTGATTGCAGCAGGTGAGTGGAGGTTGAGCCGGGAGCCGGGAGCGACAGCCACCACGCCCACACAAACAACACAGACAGGGGGAAACAAACAAACAGACACAAAGGAGACGGCTGGAGGAGTACAGCCACCACAGTACCCCCCCCCCCCCTTAACGGACGCCTCCACGCGGCCTACCAGGTCTACCAGGGTTATCCCGGTGGGACGTGTCAAAGATGTTTCGCCGGGGAACCCAACACCTCTCCTCTGGGCCATAGCCCTCCCAATCCACAAGATATTGGAATCCCCTGCCACGTCGACGTACGTCCAACCCACCTGACGGTGTAGGTTGGGTGATCATCGATGATGCGGGGGGGGGGGGGGGGAACATTCACTGGAGGAGACAAGGGGCTGCTGACAGGTTTTAACAGAGAAACATGAAATGTGGGATGATTCTTCATGTGTGGGGGGAGCTTGAGCTTGACTGCAGATGGATTTATAACAGAGTCAATGATGAAAGGGCCGACATAACGTGGCGTGAGTTTTTTTAGAAACCAGCCAGTTGAGGTGGTTCGGGCACCTAGTAAGGATGCCACCTGGGCGCCTCCCTAGGGAGGTGTTCCAGGCACGTCCAGCTGGGAAGAGACCGAGGGGTAGACCTAGGACCAGGTGGGATTATATCTCTTCGCTGGCCTGGGAGCGCCTTGGGATCCCCCAGTCAGAGCTGGTTGATGTGGCCAGGGAAAAGAAAGTTTGAGGCTCTCTGCTGGAACTGCTACCTCCGCGACCCGACCACGGATAAGCGGGAGAAGATGGATGGATGGATGGATGGAGTTTTTTAGACTCTGTCTTGAGTGGGAGATCTTTGGAGGAAAGCCAAACACTCTGACCTGGTAAGTAGTTGGGGGCCGGGGTCCTGTGGCGATCTGCGATGAGGCGGTTGCGGGCAGCAGAGCGGAGTGTCCTTCCACACCTTGCAACAGCGAAGAAGGTGGGTTTGAACGGAAGGAACAGCAACTTCCTCTTCCTGGGCTGGAAACAGGGGTGGTTGAAAACCCATGGCACAATGAAAAGGTGAAATACCTGTGGCTGCATTTGACAGAGTTGTGGGCATACTCGATCCATGGCAGATGTGGGCACCATGAAGAAGGGTTCCTGAAGGCCACACAGCGGAGAGCCGCTCCCAGGTCCTGGTTGGCCCGTTCCGTTTGCCCGTTTGTCTGAGGATGATAACCAGATGACAGACTCACCGATACTCCCAGAGCCGGACAGAAAGCCTTCCAAACGTGGGAAATGAACTGGGGACCCCGGTCAGAAACGATGTCGGTGGGGATCCCATGGAGTCGAACAACATGGTTGACCAGAAGATCTGCAGTCTCTCGGGCCACCACGCCCACACAAACAACACAGACAGGGGAAAAGAAACAAAGAAACAAACACAAAGGAGACGGCTGGAGGAGCACAGCCACCACAGTACTGTACTTAATTACAATACTGAGGTACTTGTACTTTACTTGAGTATTTCAATGTTATGCTACTGTGTACTTCTACTCCTCTACAGTTCAGAGGTACATGGTGTACTTTTCCTCCACTACATGTATTGAATCCCTTTAGTTACTTCACAGATGTGGATGAATGATGTGAAATCTAATCAAGTGTTAAATCAGACTTTAGTTCCACCTGGAGTAAATCCACAAGCTACCCTGCAGTTCACAAAGTCATTCAAACTAGCTGCACCTTTACCAGCTTTGAGAACACTTTCATGATCAATCATTATAAAACATATCATATATTTTATTCTGAAATGGACCAATCTGCACAATCACTACTTTTACTGTCGCTACTTTCACTATATTTTGATGAGAATACTTTTCTAGTTTTACTTGAGGAACATTTTGAATGCAGGACTTTTACTGTAACAGAGTATTCCTACACTCTGGTACTTCTACTTTTACTCAAGAACAAGATCTGAGTACTTCTACCTTTACTCAAGTACAAGATCTGAGTACTTCTACTTGTACTCAAGTACAAGATCTGAGTACTTCTACTTTTACTCAATTACAAGATCTGAGTACTTCTACTTTAAATACAGTATTTGTCATATGTAAACATTTTTCATTTCCAATTCTGGGATAAATAAAGAATACATCGATCTACAAAATATATATGTTTTTCACAATAAAAGCCGCAGTGAACAGCTGTTTGTAGAAACCTCTTCTCTCCGTGTTAAATCACAGGATCTCTGAGCGTCTTCACACGGCAGCTTTAAAACCTGACAAAGCCTCTCTGAAAGTCTCATTCTGAGGGATTTCCTGCAGAGATGGAGGCATGGAGGGAATCTCAGGCTCCTGTAATTGAGGTTTAAAGGGATGAGGGGGCAGGGACCAGGACCCTGAGGGAAATCAGACAGGAACCAGAGAGAAGCAGCTGGGTCTGTGGGTGCTGTGTTTGATGTCTCTTTTATCTCACTGTGACTTAGAGAGCTTCATTATCGAGATCTGCAGGGAGGAGCTGTTGTTGTACCGCATCTCCCCGTTCTCTTCAAGAAAATGGCATTCTTTTTCAGAATTATTGCAGAAAATGAGCTCTGATGCAAATAAAAATGTTGATTATTGCACGTTGGAAGGCTGTAGAACAACTACAGCACGGTCACATGACTTCACGTCACCACCGCTAAGCTAAAGGAGGCTCATGTTGGGCTATAAAGGAACTACAGGAAGGTCACATGACTTCACGTCACCACCGCTAAGCTAAAGGAGGCTCATGTTGGGCTATAAAGGAACTACAGCACGGTCACATGATTTCACGTCACCACCGCTAAGCTATGGCTAATGTTGGGCTATAAAGGAACTACAGCACGGTCACATGACTTCACGTAACCACCGCTAAGCTAAAGGAGGCTCATGTTGGGCTATAAAGGAACTACAGCACGGTCACATGACTTCACGTCACCACCGCTAAGCTAAAGGAGGCTAATGTTGGGCTATAAAGGAACTACAGGACGGTCACATGACTTCACGTCACCACCGCTAAGCTAAAGGAGGCTAATGTTGGGCTATAAAGGAACTACAGCACGGTCACATGACTTCACGTCACCACCGCTAAGCTAAAGGAGGCTAATGTTGGGCTATAAAGGAACTACAGCACGGTCACATGACTTCACGTCACCACCGCTAAGCTAAAGGAGGCTCATGTTGGGCTATAAAGGAACTACAGCACGGTCACATGACTTCACGTCACCACCGCTAAGCTAAAGGAGGCTAATGTTGGGCTATAAAGGAACTACAGGACGGTCACATGACTTCACGTCACCACCGCTAAGCTAAAGGTGGCTAATGTTGGGCTATAAAGGAACTACAGCACGGTCACATGACTTCACGTCACCACCGCTAAGCTAAAGGCGGCTAATGTTGGGCTATAAAGGAACTACAGGACGTTCACATGACTTCACGTCACCACCGCTAAGCTAAAGGCGGCTAATGTTGGGCTATTAAGGAACTACAGCACGGTCACATGCCTTCATGTCACCACCGCTAAGCTAAAGGTGGCTAATGTTGGGCTATAAAGGAACTACAGGACGGTCACATGACTTCACGTCACCACCGCTAAGCTAAAGAAGGCTAATGTTGGGCTATAAAGAAACTACAGCTCGGTCACATGACTTCACGTCACCACCGCTAAGCTAAAGAAGGCTAATGTTGGGCTATAAAGAAACTACAGCTCGGTCACATGACTTCACGTCACCACCGCTTAGCTAAAGGTGGCTAATTTAGACACTTGTTGGCAACTGTCCTTCTAAAAGTAAATAAAGGAGTCCAATGGAGGCGTTTCAGGCAGGGATTTTAAACGTTACAGACCACTTACATGCACAAAACCCCAGTGAACACACTACAGCAAAAGGAACACCACAGAAAGAAGAATAGGGTCTCTTTAAGAAGCAGACGTTGGGCCAATTATGCAAAATTAGTAATGAAACAATTTATCACGATGAATGAAACAAATGCCATTTTCTGCCAGATGTGGTTTCTAAATCACAAATTGAGGCTTGAACTGGATAACAAGTCTATTCATTACAGGCGACGAAGCTACAGAACCCAACAGTTAGTTGTTTTTACACATTTTAATGCATTAAAGTGGCATATTATAACTGTAGTCTGCATATCAGCATGCACACATGTTGGAGCAGAGCGACAGCTAATTTAATCTGTTTGAAGAAACAGGAAGTCAGGCTGCAGCTGGAGGCTAGATTCAATTGTTTGTCACACTCTCTCACTCACACACACACACACACACACACACACACACACACACACACACACACACACACACACACCTGAATGGTTTTGTAATGAGAAAGCCTTGGGGCTCGTTAGTGACTACGATCTCCTTGATGACGCAGCGCTAACGTGCTAACGGTCATTAGCTCCCTGAAGAGAGCTCAGCTGCTGTTGTGAACATCTGTCCTGACGGAGGAGAACTCACCTGTGAAGCTTTTCCTCCAGCCAAGACCTGCTCAGTCTGCCTCTCCTTCATCAGGGTTATTAGACGTCTTTATTGAACAAGGACCATCGTGGCTTCCTTCCTTATTTTCCATCAGCCAATAGAAGCCTTTAACAGACATTTCTAACTCGTTTTCTTCCCTTTATATTTGTTTTATTTACATTTGACGAGTTGCTTTGCCTCCGATGGTTTGGATGATATTATGCAGGCAGTGGGTTTGCTCAAAATAAAATACCGAACTTTTGACACAGGTAACAAAGGAAACAGGCCTTTACAGAAACAAACTGTTCACCCCCCTCTGGCAGGAGGCTGCGCTCCATCAGGACCAGAACCTCTCGCCACCTGAACAGTTTCCTCCGCTACCGGCCTCTTAAACAAGGCCCGGCCCCCCCACTGACACTTTACCTCTGCCACATCATAGACTATATGCATTACATTAATGCACACAATGTTCATACTCCTTACTGCACATATTCTGATTTCACATTTCATAGTTTATTTCTAAAATTCATTCATAGCATTCTATTTCCATGTAAATTACTGCTTTATTTAATTTGTATTGCTATTAAACTGTATTTTTATTACGGTGTAAAAGATTTTTTGTTTTATATTAGATTTCTTGTTTTTTATATTTTATGTCTGCACCATGACATCAAGTCAAATTCCTAGTATGTGCGAACCTACCTGGCAATAAACCTGATTCTGATTTCTGATTTTTTCAGTAGTCAAAACAAATCAAACACAAGAGGCAAAACTCAAATAAAATAACTAACAACGGAGGTATTCTTTCTGGCTTTCTTTCTATGTTAAGGCTTATATAACTTGATAACTTAAAGGGTAATCGAACGGTTAAAAACTGTGCCTCGACTGCGTCTTTCTGACAGGTTGCCCATCACTGTCACTTGGGAGTTGTAGTCTTTTATACTGTGTTGACTACAGACGTCACGATTAGGTGGCCTTTCTTATAAAAACTATAAATACTGGCTCGAACAAGGACCGTGCATAAAAATACATTCATCTGAAAGAGAAGAGATTAAAGCGAAACACTCATTTCCATCTGCAGTCCGTGGGCAGAAACACACATTACAATCAACTATTAAAACAAAATTCAGATGCATAAAATATCCAGTTCTTCAAATTCACAGTTCGCTGATTTCTATCGTCATCTGCGTGCAGCAGGAAGATAGCTGTGATAAACCTGGTAAACACTGACATTATAGATTCTGCACCTCCTTCATAACCAAGAAAAACCCAAAAAGAATACAGCGCTTATAATATGTGTTTCCGATCTTTCAAGTTGTTGCATAATAAGGCGTCAGTGTCTCTCCAATGCGTTACTTGTAATCATGTAGGAGTTCTTCATTAATACAGATATCAATTTACTGGTTTATTTTCTGTTGTTGTTGCCCTTAAAAAGTAATGTGGAGGTCCTTCTGGAACTTTTATTTGAATAGTTGACTTTGCTCTGCAGTTGTTCTTTTTTAGCTCTTTATTTGTCTGTTTGGGGGTCTAGTTCTGACACTAAAGGGGGGTTAAAATGTGTGGCCTTTAACCCGGAGGAAATCCTGACCCCTAGATTCCACCGGGTCCGTCTGCGTCGCGTTACGGCCGCGTTACGGCCGCGTTACGGCTGCGCCGTGTTCGCAAAGATCGCGGCCACTCTAGTCAATGGGTGCTATTCCACCAGACGCGCCGCGTTACGGCTCAGAAGCGTCCCAGAAGCGTCTTGGTGCTGGGCTCCGCTCAAAATAGGATGCAAGTCTATTTTCGACGCAACGCGAGGAACGCGAGGCGTTGCATAGCGCCGGGCAGGAAGTGGACCGGTCAGAGCATCCGGCCCATCCCCAAAATAAACTAATTTTGCAGACCCTATCCCTCCGTAGTCTTTCAAGTAGGAGGAGAAATGCCAGCGTTCTCCTCCGGTTTACAGGCACTGTGTCAATTATATATATAGAATAATTATGATGATGAATGCATTTTACCACTAAACAGCAACACATCTTTGATTCATGTCGTTTATAACTGGAATATTACAATTATTATTAACTTTGTCTGTAAGTTAACGCGCCCGGTAGGGTATGACGCCGGAGGAGGCCAGACCAAAACCGCGGCGCAGCCGTGACGCGACGCAGACGGACCCGTGGAATCGAGGGGTTAGACGTGCCGAGGTGAGAAAGGAAAAACGGCAACTAACAGATTTCAGATTTCAGAAAGACGACACTTCAAGAAACCCTCAGAAATAGATATAGCTTTTATCCCTTCAAATAAGACCCCTATAGGGGATTCTAGTATAGTTGATAGTAGGGCTGCACGATATTGGAAAAAACTGACATTGCGATATTTCTTCCCCTGCGATATGAAAAAATACAGGAATTGAAGAAAAGACCGTTTTTTTCCCCACAAACCTTCCTTTCTTGAACTTTAATGCTATACAATTGGTATTTTTCTAACTATATTTAACCGGATGAAGGATTTTAGTCACGGACGTCTGGATCTTAAGTTATCAGAGCAACAAGCTGAGCGAGCTCGGTTAGCGCCGAACTGCCCTGGAGAAACACATGAAACTACTTTATTCAGTGTTTCTACCTTTAATCTCCGGGTCCGTTTGCTCTGGAGATTTGATTGTGATCGGTGGTTTGCTGTCACTCACTCAAGAACCCCTGACATGAGAGCCGCGCAAGTCTTCCCTTTGTAGCAAGCAGCAAAATAATTGTAACATGACGTGTTTGAGTTAATTTGCCAACTTAATATCGCATGTCCTGCAATGTGACATATCGCAATTATCGTCACGACGCGATATATCGTGCAGCCCTAGTTGATAGTGATACATTTATATTTATCCTCTATTTGGCCTTAAACCGAGAGAAAATCCTCAGACATGCTGACTTTGGGAAGGAAAACAGCTCCAAAAAGGAAAGGAAAATGTGCTGAAATGGTCAAATAAAGTTGCAATGAAATACAATCAAAGGCATTTTTGTGTGGAATATATTTGAAAATGGGTTTCTTGATACTTCTGTTGACTGAAAAGTATTTATAACAAACTAAAATGTTACCGAGCCAGCTGGTGGTAGTTCTGGTTTGCTTAAAATGAGAAATGTGAGTTATTACTGGTTTTTCACACGCTTGGTTTATTGACAATGAACCGACAATCTTTACAGAGAATTCAGCAGAAAAGTAGAAAATGGAGAAACTCCAAGATGTTCCCCCTGTTTATTAAAGATAAATACAATCTGTGTTCTACTTCAGTACAGCCACATGGAAAATGATGTGATGAAGGGTCATTTCGTTGCTGTTTAATGAATACAAATGTATAATCTGGAATGGACACGCCTTACTTAAAAGATGCAATGGAAACGTTAGAATTGGAGACACAGTAAAAGAAGGGGAAGTTAAAGGTCACCTATTATTTAAAATCCACTTCTTTTAGTTCACAGTCTGATACAAAACGTCCTCAGTTTGTAAAACGTTCCTACAGTTTGATCTCATCCAGAGAAAAGTAAGGCTGAGTGGCATCGACAATAATCACTGAACACTGTTTCTAAATGCATTCATATGGAGTTTAATGAGAGCTTTCTATACTCAATGAGTTCTAGCAATGTTCAGAACCCCCATTTACTTCCATTGATAATCTCCACCACACTTTCTAAATACTATCACCACCATAATGACCATTTACAGTTTGAAGAATCACAGTTCAAACACACGTGATGGAGTGGATTACATTTTCTTTCCAGAGATGGCGTTATTTTTGCCTCAAAATCTTTATATTCAACCCGAAAGTATGTCTTGAAGTACGTTTGTCTACAGTTAGCATCTGAACAGGGTTTCATTAGCAGAAACAACACATCCTTTTCTGTATATTACTTTATAATACAGTTTTATACCATATTCTTGTCACACTGTAATACCACAGCTAACTCAATCAAATGCAAAACAAGAACAAACTCGATTTATTTTCCTTGCTAGAGATGTTTTCCTGGGAACTGTCTTTTAGAACAATATCAAGTACACATTTAGGACTTTCAACATGGGTTAGATCCGGGTTGGAAAGTGAAACTTTTTTTGAAGCCGCCATTGTATTTGCTGGCATTAGCATTATTAGCATTAGCCCCGCGCACCAACGCAGAGAGACTAACTTATGGCAACACAAAGAAAACATGGGAGCGGGGGAGATGAGGAGGTGTCGGCGTTGTGGCGATTTACTCGGAAGGCTTCAGTAGAAGCTGCTGGGAGTCCCAGCAGCTTCTACTGAAGCCAGTCCCCAACTCCGGGGACTTCAGGCCGGGGACTTCGGGTGACAGTATACGCCGTGAAGTTGTTTGCGGCCTGCCAGTAAACCCAAAGCAGCAGAAGAAGAAGTGACGTCAGCGGCTTCATTTGCGTAATCTTCCCCCAGGGACTTATTCCGGTGTGAACGCGATCGGCTCTTAGTTCCATAGGGGAACTAAGTGCTGGGAACTAAGTACGGCAAAGTACTTGGTGTGAAAGCGGCTAATGGTTACCAAAGGGGGCGGGGCTTAGCGATCATTCTGTTCTTTCAGCTTTTTTAGTTTTTTCTCTCCTTGTCCATCAACAGAGTCCATTTAAACAATTATGTACCTGTCTTTTCTAAGCAAAGCTACATCAGTCGAGCCCAACAGCCGGCCGGAGTGAATTACAATCTACCGGTAAAGTTATGCACAGTAAAGTTGAAGTGGTATTTCAGCTGTCAACCTAACTGCTTTCTCAAGTGTTATAGTTGCTCATTATAAAAAGAAATACACGATTATGTAACTTTCTTACCTGTTGTAAGTAAAGTTACAACAGTCGACCACAATCCGCACAACAACCGGCCGGAGTTAGGTTTCAATCTGCCGGTAAAGTTATATTATATAAGTAGTATTATATAGTATTTCAGGTTTCAACCAAACTGCTCTCTCAGGTGCTATCATTGCTATAGCAAGGGTTACCAAAAGGGGGGCGGGGCTTAGCAAACAGACCGTTCTTGCAGCTCTTTTGTCCCTCAACAGAGTCCATTTACACGATTATATACCTGTCTTTTGTAAGTAAAGCTTACAGTCGACCTCAATATGCCCAACAACCGGCTGGAGTGAAGTTTCAATCTGCCGGCAAAGTTATGCACAGTAACGTAGTGTTTCAGGTATCAACCAAACTTCTTCCTCAGGTGTTAGCCGGTATTGTTTTGTCCCGTATAGCCGAACTGATCTCGAGTTTTGGCGACAGCACGCACACGGACCCCATCCTGTTCATGGACGTGTTTTTAGTCGTGCCCTCGCTGCCCACCGTGGAAAGAGGGAAACTCTCGTAGATCTCGGCCGGTCCGCCTCCACACCGGCAGCGCTGCAGCGTCGCCTTCAGCTCCCTCTGGAAGTTGCTGTTGAGGAAGCCGTACACCACAGGGTTGATGCAGGTGGAGGCCATGGCGGTGAGGTGGCAGGCGGAGAACACGGCGTTGTGCTGGCAGTCGGGGAGCGCCTGGTGGTGCCAGTCGAACAGAGTGTTGAAGACGGTGAGCGGCAGCCAGCAGAGAGCGAAGGCCACCACGATGCAGAGCAGCATGACGTTGATCCTGTGAGCGCTCTGAGTCCTGCGGCTGTGATCCAACATGTCCCTGAAACACAGCAGGAGGTCTGGGGTCAAGCTTCTGAAATACCACACTGAACCCCCGGCACAATGCATATACATTTATACATATTTTATGCATGCTTCTTAGGTAACATTGAGCTTGCTTTGGCTCTTTTCTGCTATAACAAATGTACATTTCCGCTCTGCAGGAAGCCTGGTGTCAATCTTCTGAATCCAGCTGAACCCCCGGCACAATGCTGGGGAATATAAATATAAATAGAGCGCCTAAAGGACTGGTGTTCGGGGAGCCCTGAGAAGCAAATGAGGGAAAAACTATTCTGTTGATCTATTTTCTAGTCTGATAAAAATAGTTTCCTCTCCTGTGTTTTATAACCCGGTTGGGCTGGATTTGATTTGTGTTTTCAGGAGGAGAAAGCTGCATGTTGGACAGTTAACCA
Source organism: Dissostichus eleginoides (assembly GCA_031216635.1). NCBI lineage: Eukaryota > Metazoa > Chordata > Actinopteri > Perciformes > Nototheniidae > Dissostichus > Dissostichus eleginoides. The sequence continues at coordinate 2,712,753 of CM062282.1, read as the reverse complement.
AATGTCTGCTACCACACTCATTTTAGCTGATATAATATATAGGTTGTTCTTATTTTGTTTAAATTCTTACGGTAGCATTTCTGAACTGTATTCAGATGCAGGGAACAAACTGCTGCCCTTTTGGGTTGGGCATGATCTTTTTGGGTCCAAACTTAAAAAGTGTTTCTCTGATTGCCTCTCAGTGCTTCTGTAGTATCTTGATATTGTAACACAAACATCCGGAGACACTGCTCGGTGAGATAAAGACAGAGTAGCGACCTGCGTCTCCTCAGGCGGAGGAAGATCCTCAGGTAGCAGAGCAGCACCAGCAGCAGAGGCAGGCCGTACTGGAAGATCAGCAGAGAGGTGGTGTAGAGGAGCCGGTGCTGGTCTGAGGGCCAGAGCTCCATGCAGATCACATGGTCCCTGAGGAGAGAGAGAGAGGTACTTCTACTCCACTACATGTATTTAATCCCTTTAGTTACTTCACAGATGTGGATGAATGATGTGAAATATAATCAATAGTTAAATCAGACTTTAGTTCCACCTGGAGTAAATCCTCAAGCTACCCTGCAGTATACAAAGTCATTCAAACTAGCTGCACCTTTACCAGCTTTGAGAACACTTTCATGATCAATCATTATAAAACATACCATATATATTATTCTGAAATGGACCAATCTGCACAATCACTACTTTTACTGTCGCTACTTTCACTATATTTTGATGAGAATACTTTAATACTTTTACTTGAGGAACATTTTGAATGCAGGACTTTTACTGTAACAGAGTATTCCTACACTCTGGTACTTCTACTTTTACTCAAGTACAAGATCTGAGTACTTTAGTACATAATAAAGTAATAAGCAGGATAATATAGAGCTTAATGACCCCCTCTCTGCACACTATCCGTTAATTATATTGCATTTCAGTCAGTAAAGAAAAAAGTGAATATTTTGTACGTATTGTACGATGATGCTCTCTTAGTCGACTTTTAGATTGAAAATCTGGATTCCCACGCTCCACCAACAATGCAACATATAAGACATAAAACATTAAGAACAGTGCAAGAAGAAAGAGAGTAGAATATTGTTGTGAACATCCTGAATGTCCTCTTCCAGTATGAGAGTAACATGCTAACAAAGGTATCCCAACTGTAGCTGTGTACATGACAGGATGTATGATTACCTAGAAGAGCATCAGGACTGTTTTAGGCATATGATAGCTATGTGATTAACATGATGATTCAGCCTCTATGGAGATAGACATATGACAAGCATGATCATTTCTGACGTGGAGCTAATCTGAAGTAAACATTGAATACTGCTTTCTATTCCTCCATCTTGTGACTGTGTAACTCCCTCTCTTGGATATCAGCATGTGAAGGACACTGCTCAGGAACTAGTTGATGCTCTGTATGTGATGACTACTTCCATTCTGGAGAGGATCAGAAATACATGGATCCTGAGATTGAAGCTCAAGCCGGGGCCGAGGGAGAGTTTTCTAACATAAGATACACCTGAATCTGTGGGCTCACCTGAAGGGGTTAGCAGGCAGGCTGATGTTCTGGAAGGGGTCGTTGGTGAGGATGTTGAAGGAGAGGAAGGGGATGGAGATGACGCCGGCCAGCAGCCAGGTTAAGCCCACAGCCAGGTAGGAGTGTCCAGCTGCAGGGGACCAGCCGGTGGGATGGAGGATCAACTGGTGGCGCTCCAGAGCGATCAGAACCAGTGAGAACACAGAGACCGTCACCGAGACACACTGCACGAAGGGAGTCACCTGAGAGAGAGAGGAGACAGAGACCGTCACCGAGACACACTGCACGAAGGGAGTCACCTGGGACAGAGAGTCAGGAGACAGGTGGACATGTTTCTCTGTGTTTAACATGTTGAAAAGGTTACTGGATGAGTGGTAACAGAATACTGAACTGAGGGAAGATAGGGCTCTGGGAACATATATACGTTGTCTGATACTTATGACTTTTTCTCAGAATCTTTCTCAAATTAAAGGTCCCATGTCATGCTTTTCCGGTTATTACCCGTCCCCTTGTGTGTTATTTTTCTGCATGTAAACGGTCTGCAGAGTCACAAACCCTCAAAGTACACCCTGTAGCGAGTAAAACTCTAACACAGAAAAGACCTGTCTATGCTGCCCCAGAACGCCACGTTGGACATTTTTCTTTTTCCATTTTTTTCTTCCTGAGTATAGTGACGTAACGGCTGGACCAATCCGCGGACTTCCTCACACACACACACACTCAATCTTTTCTCAGCTGCAGCTCCGAGGATTTCTCAGCCTGAGACGGCGGGACGCGGCGAGGCTTGGCCTGGGCTCGGCCTGGGCTCGGCCTGGGCTCGGCCTGGGCTCGGCCTGGGCTCGGCCTGAGCACACACACAGACTCACAGCCAGGCTGCGGGTGTGTGTGTGTGCTCGGGCTGGGTTCGGGCTTGGTTTCGCTGTGTCTCGCTGTCTCGCAGACCCCAAGCAGCAACCAGGAAACGACACCAGTAAGCCAGCTCCATAGCCGCGGGAAGTCATTTTACTTAGGGGGTGCGGTGAATTGTCAACGGGGGGAGGGTAGCCTCGCTGCGGGGACACGGTGGACCTCTGTCGCCTGTCAGTGCAGCTTCAATGATGCCGTTTAAAAACACATTAAGGGCAGTGCCGGCCGTGAGCGAACCGAGCCGGCCGCCAACGGCCGGTCGTTCTGTGGTTCTCCAGATTCTGCAGCACCCCCAGCACCCCTACTTCCCGCGGCTATGGCCAGCTCACATTGTCGCTCAAGCAGTGAGCCGCGCAACGTCCCGCTAACACGGCACCCAGACCCCACGCAGCATTCTCATCTGTTTGTCATTACAGAGTGGGCGAGCTGACCAATCAGAGCACAGTGGGCTCATAGGGGGGGGGGGGGGGGGGGGCAGGAGCTCCAACAAGGCGTGTAGGACAGAGAGTGAATACAAATACTATACAGAGATGCTGTATGAGAAACCAATGTGAGTTTGGAACATTGAACAATGTAAATCTATTCTAGTAGACCTCAACAATGGAATTATGATCAGTAGAAATGGCCATGACATGTGACCTTTAAGACTTTTTTCTCAAAATTATGACTTTTCCTCAAAATTATGACTTTTCTTCAAAATTATGACTTTTTCTCAGAATTATGACGTGTGTGTGTGTGTGTGTGTGTGTGTGTGTGTGTGTGTGTGTGTGCTGACCTTACACAGCGCCTCCCCCAGCACCCAGCGGTCCATCAGTGTGTAGATGACGGTGACGGGCAGACACACCACACACATCAGGATGTCGGAACACGACAGGTTGGCGATCAGGATGTTGGTGACGTTGCGTAACTCCTGTTGCCGGGCGATGATGAACACCAGTCCAGCGTTGCCCAGCAACCCTATCGCTATGACAACGCTGTACGCCACGATCAGGAAAGTGGCTCCGCCTACAGAGGGCGGGCACTGCGATGTTTCCGACCAATCAGAGGCCTCCCAGACACTGAGGAGGCTGCTGTCGTTGGACATGGCGAGTATTCAGATCTTGTATTTGAGTAAAAGTAGAAGTACTCAGATCTTGTACTTGAGTAAAAGTAGAAGTACTCAGATCTTGTACCTGAGTAAAAGTAGAAGTACTCAGATCTTGTACTTGAGTAAAAGTAGAAGTACCAGAGTGTAGGAATACTCTGTTACAGTGAAAGTCCTGCATTCAAAATGTTCCTCAAGTAAAAGTAGAAAAGTATTCTCATCAAAATATAGTTAAAGTAGCGACAGTAAAAGTAGTGATTGTGCAGATTGGTCCATTTCAGAATAATATATATGATATGTTTTATAATGATTGATCATTAAAGTGTTCTCAAAGCTGGTAAAGGTGCAGCTAGTTTGAATGACTTTGTATACTGCAGGGTAGCTGGTGGATTTACTCCAGGTGGAACTAAAGTCTGATTTAACACTTGGTTATATTTCACATCATTCATCCAGATCTGTGAAGTAACTAAAGGGATTAAATACATGTAGTGGAGGAAAAGTACACCATGTACCTCTGAATTTAGTAGTAGAAGTACCTTAAAATTGTACTTAAGTGCAGTACTTGGGTAAATGTACTTAGTTACTTTAAACCACTGGAAAAGGATGCTATTGAACCATCCTGAAAAATGAAAGTGTGCTCAGAGAGGAGTGGAAGTGACAGGATGGAGGAGTGTTGAGATTTAATGGAGTTTCATAATAAAACGGAGAGGATTCAGAAATAGACGCTGCCCTCTTTTTCCATCCCGGTGGATCAGAGTCCCTGAAAAACACAGAAGAAACATGGAGGATGAAGAGAGGCAGAGTAAACTGAATATTTACACCCCATATTCTCTGTTAAACATACCTTTTCACAGAGGTGGGAAGTAGTGGAGTAAAAATACTTTGTTACAGTACTTAAGTACATGTTTCTGGTATCAGTACTTTACTCCACTACTTATTTTTCTGACGACTTTTTACTTTGACTTCTTACACTTTGAACCCAAATACCTGTACTTTCTACTTCTTACATGTTGAACCCAAATACCTGTACTTTCTACTTCTTACATGTTGAACCCAAATACCTGTACTTTCTACTTCTTACACTTTGAACACAAATACCTGTACTTTCTACTTCTCACATGTTGAACTCAAATACCTGTACTTTCTACTTCTTACATGTTGAACCCAAATACCTGTACTTTCTACTTCTTCCATGTTCCAAACAGGCTGGTTCCTTTAGTCTGAATGTGTGTTTGGTGGCGTGATCATTATTATTTAGAGTCATTGCGTGCCTATTGATTTGAACACGATCCGTGTATCCATCATTTCCTGGTCTTCTCTAAAGAAGAGGGACCAATGAAAACGTTGTCATGTTGCCGTTGTTCAGCATGGAAACATTCATTAGCTAACAATGACATTATTGTTCTATTAATATAAAGGGAGGTCAGGTACTCTTTAAAACAGCTGCTAGTTATGGGTACTTTTTACTGAAGTACATTTCAAAGCCTCTTTACTTTTACTTGAGTAAAGAAGTTTAGTCTGTACTTCTACTTTCACCAGAGTATTTTTAAATACGAGTATCTGTACTTCTACTTGAGTAAAGGATGTGTGTACTTTTGCAATCTCTGCATTTTCCCAGCATCATTATAGGAATAAAACACGAGGAAAAATGACCGTTTGTACATCAGTTTATCAGCCTTTAGTTTGCTGAGAAATATCTGTTTTTCTCGCTCTGCTTCCACAGTGAACAAATCCATCAAAAAGTGGAAAAAAGTCTTGGAAAAAGAAGTAAATAAGGCCTGTTTTTAATAACTATAAAAACTACTTTAGCAGAATAACCTAAATCTCATTTATTCAGTCGTTTTGCACACGTCACTTTCCAGGAGATTATCCTGCTGAACTGTTTCATAAACGTTTAGATTATTTTCTGCAATAATCCAAAATCACATGGAGGAATCCCATTGGACCAGGGAGATGCTGCCTTCAGGGACCAACACAGATATAGGACATCCTGCACAACGATAATGTGAACATAATGAAATGTAACCTCTCATGGATTCTTCTTGTCTTGTTTCTCCCCCACTTTGATTAAGAGGCAGCTTATTAACGATAACCTCTCCATGAACATCATCATTAATCTAACCCTCGCTCTCATTAGCATCGAAATACAAGAGAGCATCATCTACAACTCTCTCATGAGACACACACACACACACACACACACACACACACACACACACACACACATCATGTATACATCACTTCAGGGGACATTACATTGACTTACATGCATTTTCTGACCTTAACCATAACCAACACATGCCTAACCCTTACCCTTAACCTTACCCTTACCCTTACCCTAAACCTAACCAAGTCTGCACCCTAAAATGAATGATTCCCCTCATGGGGACCTCCATTTTGTCCCCATAAGAGAGGCGAGTCCCCACACGTGACTGTGTAAACAGATTTAGGTCCCCACAAGTATAGTAATGCTAGGCCACACAAACACACACACACACACACACACACACACAGTAAGTGCTGTACTACACAGGGATGTCGTTACACACCAGTATGCACAATAACCAAAGCATTTAAATGATGAAATATTGACATCATGTTGTAGGTTTTTCGATGTATTCCACTGTTCAGTATTTCACACTCGGTGATTCTGGATCTATTAAATGCAGTGTTGATGCTTTGAAGGGAGAGATATTCAACTATTTCTGTTGTTTCTCTTGTTCATGTTGCATGTAGCATTGTTGCAGGAACATAGGTAATATAACAATTTAAGGCCTTTACATCTTGAATCTTTTATTTTTTATAAGATCATTTCTTCTAAATAACCCGTTGTCTTTCACCTCACAGCTGTGTGTCGCTGACTCTTATAAAAAGGGACAAAATGCACAAGTGAAACATGTATGACATTTGTGCTTTAATGGCTTAGAGATATTCAACATTCTGCGGTTTTATTATGCACTTTATTCACATATATTTAAATAAATGTACACTATCTGCCCTATCTTCATCTATCTGCCAGCCTTACTCCCATTGGACGGTTGTCACGTCCAGCTGCCCTTCCTTTTGATTTGGTCATGAACCCGAAAACTTGCATGCCGTCAAAATATGTATTTTGTTTCACCCTGAAGCCACTGAACATCAGCAGGAGAGGACTCTTTAAAGTAGAGACACTACATACTGATATACACCTGAACATCAGCAGGAGAGGACTCTTTAAAGTAGAGACACTACATACTGATATACACCTGAACATCAGCAGGAGAGGACTCTTTAAAGTAGAGACACTACATACTGATATACACCTGAACATCAGCAGGAGAGGACTCTTTAAAGTAGAGACACTACATACTGATATACACCTGAACATCAGCAGGAGAGGACTCTTTAAAGTAGAGACACTACATACTGATATACACCTGAACATCAGCAGGAGAGGACTCTTTAAAGTAGACACACTATATACTGATATACACCTGAACATCAGCAGGAGAGGACTCTTTAAAGTAGAGACACTACATACTGATATACACCTGAACATCAGCAGGAGAGGACTGTTTAAAGTAGAGACACTACATACTGATATACACCTGAACATCAGCAGGAGAGGACTCTTTAAAGTAGAGACACTACATACTGATATACACCTGAACATCAGCAGGAGAGGACTCTTTAAAGTAGAGACACTACATACTGATATACACCTGAACATCAGCAGGAGAGGACTCTTTAAAGTAGAGACACTATATACTGATATACACCTGAACATCAGCAGGAGAGGACTCTTTAAAGTAGAGACACTACACACTGATATACACCTGAACATCAGCAGGAGAGGACTGTTTCAAGTAGAGACACTACATACTGATATACACCTGAACATCAGCAGGAGAGGACTCTTTAAAGTAGAGACACTACATACTGATATACACCTGAACATCAGCAGGAGAGGACTCTTTAAAGTAGAGACACTATATACTGATATACACCTGAACATCAACAGGAGAGGACTCTTTAAAGTAGAGACACTACATACTGATATACACCTGAACATCAGCAGGAGGACTCTTTAAAGTAGAGACACTACATACTGATATACACCTGAACATCAGCAGGAGAGGACTCTTTAAAGTAGAGACACTACATACTGATATACACCTGAACATCAGCAGGAGAGGACTCTTTAACACAACTGAAGGACATTCAAGGTCATTTTGTTGAGCTACAAAGAAGGAAATACATCTTATTTGCAGGCAGAACTCTATATAATACACATTAAGAAACGATGCTTCATGCAGTCCATTGCATCATATTTCTTGAATTTTCAGGATTTAATTTAGTTGTGATATTTTCTGGAGGAAGGCCAGAAGACTCAGGGCTGTGACACTTCACCCTGATCATGATGTCGCCCTTTAGTATTTTATAGTTGTTTTTTCGTTCTTTATCCCGCAGCATCACATAACCGGACCTGACACGGCTATATTTGAGTTCATCTGTAACGATTAGTCTGTAACTCCATTAATACAGACACAGGAAACAGACAAAAAGGATTGTACAAATAAGACATAAAGAAAGTGAAAGGGTTAACTGAGCTGCATTCAAACAGCAATGCTCCTTTGCTATTTGCACATATTTAAATAATGGAATATGGAGATATTTGGTGCACAATTGCTCCACTCTCTATGCAAATTAACCTCATTGCAAAAACAGTCCATGACTTCATTGCTGAAGATAGGAAATGTATCTCAGGTAATGAGTCTGTTTGATATATGTATGTTTTCTCTCAAGGCGTTTGTGTAGGTGTAAGAGCGTGAAACACTTTGTATGTTTAGCATGTGTACACAAAGACGCTGTTGTGTTGTCTGTTGAGTGTGAGAGTGCCGCCTGCAGATATATAAATAACCTAAATATGTTGGGAGTATGGATCTGGAACAGTCAGATAGTAGAGCTGTTTAGTCTCTTTTTGATTATGGTTTACCTCGTGGTAAAACCAACCCAGTGTCACGGCCAGACGTGTAAAGGTCACGCTGGTCCACGCTGGGAGACGTCAGGAGGACACGGTTTCACCCCTCAGAGCGTCACAGTGACACCGCATTGTTAACATGGTGTCACGACCGTAACACAAACTGGAGAACCCAAATGCACGACCCAGAGACCGTCTTGAATGTAGCAAAAAACGTCTTTTAATTTCAAGCAAACAGAAAATCCCTCTTAACAGAGTAGGTAAAGGATTTAACAAAAAGCGCTCACAAGGAGGAAAAACAAGCGTAACAAAAAGAGAACTTAAGATTAAGTCTGTAAAAAATAACAAAATAACACAACCTGACTAGACTGGATATGATCCTCTCTTGGCTGAAGCCTGGCACGACCATACGTGGAAACAAACAAGACGAACTGACACAGGACAGGGGAAGACAGGACTATTTAAACAAGAGGTGAGAAGGAACAGGTGGAAACAATCAGGGGCGGGGCAGACGCTGATGATGGCGGGAAAACACACAAAGGGAGGAAGTAACAGGGCCTGAAATGAGACAAGAGGTAAATACAAAATAAAACAGGAAATGGAAAACGAGACATGACATGAAACACGGGGATTTGACCAATGACATAAATAACAGACGTGACGAGAAATAACATGAAAACCTGACTAGACTTGGAATGACAGACATAATACTCAAACAAAACTAACAAAGTTGACGAGACACAACACATGGCCCACCAGTGCGGAAACACCCGGATGTTGACAAGCAAGCTTCTATCACGACTTTTGGTTCACTATAACACACATTTCTGTGGAGGATACGAAGATTTGTTCAGTTCTTGTCAAGCAAATGTATATGTACTACGTATGTTACTGAAGAGGTTTTAGATTGGCCAGTGTGCATGTGAAGTTATCGTCATCTCTCGGCGTGAAAACAGTATTTCCCGTGTTATGGAGGTTATTCCCTATCTTTATTCGTGTTCTTTCCATTTGAGAGCATCATTTATTGATTTCAAGTTCAGATTATTACATGACATGTCACTTGTTAGACGCTTTTATCCAAAGCGACTTACATACTCAATACTGTGGACAATCTCCACAGGAGCAATTTGGGGTGAAGTGTCTCAGGGACACAACGACATGCTGACTGCAGTGGGGTTTGAACCTGTGACCCCCTGATCCCAACACCAACGCACAATCCACTGCACCACACTCCTCCACGACAGATGAAGTATTCCTTTCTCTCGAACCCTGTCCTCGCACTCAAATAGCGCCTGCTTGCGCTTAGATCTGCTCTGATTCTGCTCAAACTGTACGCTTGCACTCTGCAACAACCATCTCAAAATCTCTCAACCAATAGGAGGCTAGGTGAAGTGTCGTCTACTTGCTGGCGCGTTCGCTTTACTTATTAGAGCGTCCCATAAGGGCGGTTACTCTTTAACCAGGTTTGCAAACTCACGTAGTAGGCTACATTTAACAAAGCCGTGGAGGGCGGGAGTTTATAACCCTGAGAGTAACCGCCCTTACCTCTTCAGTAAGAACTGAACAAATCTTCGTATCCTCCACAGAAATGTGTGTTACAGTGAACCAGAAGTCGTGACAGAAGCTTGCTTGTCAACATCCGGGTGTTTCTGCGCTGGTGGGCCATGTTAACAATACCGTGTCACTGTGACGCTCTGAGGGGTGAAACCGTGTCGTCCTGACGTCTCCCAACGTGGACCAACGTGACCTTTACACGTCTGGCCGTGACACTGGGTTGGGTTAAACAGGAAATAAGACAGTCCTAAAGGCCTCACTGCGGTCACGATGCATATGAAACTTTGATTTATTTACTTAGATTTATTGGCTGAAGACTTTT
>CM062282.1:2664911-2684911 GCA_031216635.1 Dissostichus eleginoides | reverse complement strand
ATTTCCCTCAAAGAGAAAACCAAACATGCCCTGTTGACTCAAGAAAAAGTGCAGAAGGAAACATCCATTAAACTCAGTGTGCTGCTCTGTGATGCTAGTTCAGATACTTGGCATCTCATCTTGGGTGCAAGTTCATCAATGTTTGGGGTCAGGCTCTGAGCTGAGGAGACCCTCAGGGTGGAGTGAAGGTGTGCGTGCAATATAACGGCGGGCCAGATCTAACAGTAATTAGAAATTATCCTGCGGGCCGAAATTAAATCTACCACGGGCCTGATTTGGCCCGCGGGCCTTGAGTTTGACACGTGTGTGACTTAGGTAGTAAGAGAGGATTTTGACTTGTATCGATGGTTAATCGAACAAATCAATGTATTTTTTCTTTGTTTTAAGTAGACCACAAGTATTGGATTATAAATCAAACATTTCACTTGTAGTTGTTTATTTATTTTTGAATCAAATGAATGGTATAGTAAGACAAACATGTGCTTATCCTCATGGTATACTCAAAGTAACATTAAAGTAATACGTTATGTCCATGATTAGTTAGTAATCAAACAAAACTATTGACAAAAGAGCCTCATTTCCTTTTGTTTTGTCTTCTTCTGGTCAGAAAGGAACAAATAAAGCAACTCCAACTCCTTTTAAACAAATAAATACATCATTTGGTGCCATGCCTATCTTTACGAGTCAGTAGATCAACACTATGGGGTGTTAGATGGGTTATTTATACTCTTTAAGTCAACATTTTGAGCCATTCTCACGGTAAATCAAAGTAATGAGATAATACGTCCGATTTGACAGGCGTTGTGTTGAGTTATATTTATTTTAAATCAAAGCAATGAGGCGAAAAACGTCCGACTTGTGACTTATACTCAATGCACGCTGATTTTAAAACAATTGAATAAGATAATATGTAGAAATGTTGAGTAATAGTCAAGGTTTACTTGTGGAGAATCTACAGAGGAAACATTTGACTCATCAAAGTAATGCCATAACCCAAAAGTGTTGTCTCGTCAGATTTGTTAGTTTTTTGATCCTTGTTTATTTGTATTAGCATTATTTCCCGGTTAAATTATTAATATCGTCAAGTCCGCGTCTGCTAGCCCTTTTGTTGTCTGTAATCTCCTCTCTCATTTCAGGTAGTTTGACTCCTACCCCATGTGTGTTCACTGACCTGATGACCTGCCCCGCCCTTATTGTTTGCACCTGTAGAGTCCCTTGTGTTTGTATTTAATCTGTGTTTTCTCTGTGCCAAGTGCCAGATCGTTTCGAGACTAAAGGTCCTTACACGCCTCGCGTCTCTGCGTCTTGGCCAACAGTCGCACTGGAACACACCGCAAAGACTTCAGCCGACGGCCAAGTAGCACGTACGCACTACGCATGCGTGAGTGGCAATAACTCTCCTTACCAGCAGGCGGCGGTAGTGTGTATTCATCATTCAAAAGAGGCAACAACCGGAAGACAGACTGCGTGATAACCGAGAGAAGAAGAACAGACTGCGTGATAACCGAGAGAAGAAGAACAGACTGCGTGATATGAACAAACAACAAATAGCGTGTGCGTTCCATTTTCACTCTACAGCGAGAAGCTCACGGGGCTTTCCCGAACCTGCCGAGAGCTGGAGTTAAATGAAATCTCAGATTTGCCTTCTTAATCGTTTGTTTGGGTCCCTCACTTCCGTTTCGCTTCTCATGCACTGATTCGCTAAGCTGAACAGCCAATCAGAGTGGTTTCTTTGCCGCCGATTCAACATGTCGAATCGGCGGCGGAAGGTGTCGGCACGGCCGAAAAGACACGAGGGTGCAGGACACACCAATCTGAGTAGGGCGACACGACGCTCATCGACGACCCGACATCTATCGACGCCGAAAATCGGCTCGGTGTGTAAGGACCTTAAGAGTCGAGCCTTCCATCTTTGAGCCTTACAAATATTATTTGTGGATTGTCTGCCAGTATCTGAGCCAGAGTAAGTTTTGTTAGTATTTAGTAAAGTCATTTTTTGGAGTCCATGTTTATTGAGTGTTTTGTATTGCCCTGCAAATCACCTGAAGAAAAATCCTTTTTTGAACCGTCCTTTTTTGTCCTGAGTCGTGCATTTGGGTCCAATCATTGTCCTGTCCCAGTCGTAACAAAAAGTCAACATTAAAAAAACACAATTGGACAAACATCTTCTCTGAAAGTGTTCATTAAAACATCAATGGAATGAATAAAGTCCTGAGAAAGACCTGATAAAGAGCGTATGTTTGTTTTAAATCACTGAATAAGGCAAAAATGTATCTTATACTCATAATAATATACTTATTTGAAGTGGGAAAAGTAATGACATAATAAGTCAAAATGTTGATTTAGTGAGTTAAAAAAAAGCAACTTCCACATAAAAATGAGCGGTGATGCTTTGATGATTTCTGGCAAAGAGAGAGTGTGTTTTTAGTTTTTATCCGACTTGTTTCGTCCTGTTTGGGCGGAAATGTTGTTCATCGTGGGGACTTGAGGCAGTAATCTTGGAGATGACGAACTTGTGTGATTGGTGGAGGCGTGATTGATTGATTGATTGATTGTTCTCTGACAGTGAGTGTTAATGGAGAGTCTTATTCAATCTGAACAAATCACTCTCACACACACTCACATGAAAACACACAGCTCAGCCTGATGAACACACACTGCGGGATCGAACACACTTTGAACTACACTTATTCAATATTTAGTGATTATTATAACGGGCTGAAGAGTTTAGTGTGAGAGCAAAGAGAGACGGAAACTGAGCGGTTAGAGATCAGTGTTTCAAATATACCAGACTCACTCTTTACTGGAAAAGATGTAGAGATTAGTTCATTGGAGATTAATTCTACAGGTAAGGTTTTGATTGTGGGAGGAAGTGAACTACATGAAAACATATCCTTATTGGACCTCATCGGCTCTTATATTCTCACAGTGATACATGAGACACGTCGTTATCAATGAATCAAACAAACAATGAAAAGCCAGACGTACATTTTTTCCAGCAGCTCTTAAACGCAACATGCTGAGGATGTAAATATCACTGTCATTTTTAAGCATTCTGAAGTAAATAACACTGATTATTGGAGTTAAAGTGTAATAATCAAAACTGACATTTATACAGTTAGGTGGTATTTGTTTGTGGACGTAGAAAAACATTTTAATTGATCGATTAAACTGATTTTTAGGATGACGTGTCTTCAACCATCACTCCAAATATGTTCACTAATGATACAAAACAGAGGAAAAGCAGCATATCCTCACATTAAAAGCTGCAAATAGATTCATTTCTGAAGGTTTTCGTGGAAAAATAACTTATGTATTCTTAAATCATCATCGTTCACATATCTGGATCATGTATCACAACTTCTTAGTCTAATTCATCTCAATCTATGCTGCAGCAACAAGCCTGACTATACTGTCTTTATTTACCAGCTCATTAGTTTATTTAACATTTATACCACTGTATATTATTTATTTTATACGTCATATTTACATTATAGATACACATTAATGCTCTTCTCTTTGTACCCTTTCTGGTTAGATGCTATCCTTTCGTGTCTCAGTACTTTGTGCAATGACATTATATAACATTATTTGTTTTATAACACTTTTACTCACAGATATAGAATACTCCTGGTTACAAAACAACCACTGACTCACCTTCACATGGAGTCTCTCAAACACACATTACACATTATCCACCATCCCATAATCCCAGTCACGACCAATTACACCAAGCAGCCAATTATATACACTGCCCTCCCCCCCCCCCCACCCCCCAAATAATGCATGCATCATATCTCGAGGAGAGGTGTAAAAAAATAAAAATAATAACACGTTTCCGGTTTAACTTCTTATTTCCACGCAAGTAAATCCTCTGAGAGAAAACACGATCCAAACGCTGTGTAACATCTGTCCGCGCGCGTGTGTGTGTGTGTGTGTAGAGAGAGCTGCACTCACCTGTGCTCGCGGTGTCTGAGTCCCCGCTTCTGTGCCGATGCAGCTCACTGCTCTGCGCGGATATCTGTGTGTGTGTGTGTGTGTGTGTGTGTGTGTGTGTGTGTGTGTTCGATCTGCGCAGCTCCGTGCGGTTTGTGTAGATGAAGTGCGCAGCAGTTGTTCAGCCCTTGAGTATGTTATTATTCTCAGAGGTTGAGTTTCCTGTGGGTCTGTGATGATTTCTGCAGGAAATACTGAGACCCCTTAAAAAAAAAAAAATCGTCAATGGAGCCACCCCGATATTTTTGTGTGTGCTATCAACAGTTAATAATTATTGCATGACTTCATAGAATGATTTTGAAAAAACATGGTGATGTTTTTAGGTTTCTTAGACTGACGATATACATATAAAATATAAAAAACACCTTCATATTTGTTGTATCTTTGTATAATATAAGGACAATAATAGCCGTTATTTTTTATATAAAATCTTAATTTGAGAAGTAAATAAAGCTGGCAAATCAATGAATGAATGAGAGTCGTACTGCTCAGTGAATTGTATGACAATATTTATATAAATGTTTTTAGAAAATCACACGATATGGAAGGTATTACAAAACATAAAGGCTGTTCCCTCTCCTGTAGTGTTCAATAGGTTTTATAGGTCATTAGCCGCCTTTAGCTTGGTGTGAAGTCATGTGACCATGCTGTAGTTCCTTTATAGCCCAACATTAGCCTCCTTTAGCTTAGCGGTGGTGACGTGAGGTCATGTGACCGTGCTGTAGTTCCTTTATAGCCCAACATTAGCCTCCTTTAGCTTAGCGGTGGTGACGTGAGGTCATGTGACCGTGCTGTAGTTCCTTTATAGCCCAACATTAGCCTCCTTTAGCTTAGCGGTGGTGACGTGAAGTCATGTGACCGTGCTGTAGTTCCTTATAGCCCAACATTAGCCTCCTTTAGCTTAGCGGTGGTGACGTGAGTCATGTGACCGTGCTGTAGTTCCTTTATAGCCCAACATTAGCCTCCTTTAGCTTAGCGGTGGTGACGTGAAGTCATGTGACCGTGCTGTAGTTCCTGTATAGCCCAACATTAGCTGCCTTTAGCTTAGCGGTGGTGACGTGAAGTCATGTGACCGTGCTGTAGTTCCTTTATAGCCCAACATTAGCCTCCTTTAGCTTAGCGGTGGTGACGTGAAGTCATGTGACCGTGCTGTAGTTCCTTTATAGCCCAACATTAGCCACCTTTAGCTTAGCGGTGGTGACGTGAAGTCATGTGACCGTGCTGTAGTTCATTTATAGCCCAACATTAGCCCCATTTAGCTTAGCGGTGGAGACGTGAAGTCATGTGACCGTGCAGTAGTTCCTTTATAGCCCAACATTATCCTTTAGCTTAGCGGTGGTGACGTGAAGTCATGTGACCGTGCTGTAGTTCCTTTATAGCCCAACATTAGCCTCCTTTAGCTTAGCGGTGGTGACGTGAAGTCATGTGACCGTGCTGTAGTTCTTTATAGCCCAACATTAGCCTCCTTTAGCTTAGCGGTGGTGACGTGAAGTCATGTGACCGTGCTGTAGTTCCTTTATAGCCCAACATTAGCCACCTTTAGCTTAGCGGTGGTGACGTGAAGTCATGTGACCGTGCTGTAGTTCTTTATAGCCCAACATTAGCCCCATTTAGCTTAGCGGTGGTGACGTGAAGTCATGTGACCGTGCTGTAGTTCCTTTATAGCCCAACATTAGCCTCCTTTAGCTTAGCGGTGGTGACGTGAAGTCATGTGACCGTGCTGTAGTTCCTTTATAGCCCAACATTAGCCTCCTTTAGCTTAGCGGTGGTGACGTGAAGTCATGTGACCGTGCTGTAGTTCTTTATAGCCCAACATTAGCCCCATTTAGCTTAGCGGTGGTGACGTGAAGTCATGTGACCGTGCTGTAGTTCCTTTATAGCCCAACATTAGCCCTTTAGCTTAGCGGTGGTGACGTGAAGTCATGTGACCGTGCTGTAGTTCCTTTATAGCCCAACATTAGCCTCCTTTAGCTTAGCGGTGGTGACGTGAAGTCATGTGACCGTGCTGTAGTTCCTTTATAGCCCAACATTAGCCACCTTTAGCTTAGCGGTGGTGACGTGAAGTCATGTGACCGTGCTGTAGTTCCTTTATAGCCCAACATTAGCCTCCTTTAGCTTAGCGGTGGTGACGTGAAGTCATGTGACCGTGCTGTAGTTCCTTATAGCCCAACATTAGCTGCCTTTAGCTTAGCGGTGGTGACGTGAAGTCATGTGACCGTGCTGTAGTTTATAGCCCAACATTAGCCTCCTTTAGCTTAGCGGTGGTGACGTGAAGTCATGTGACCGTGCTGTAGTTCCTTTATAGCCCAACATTAGCCACCTTTAGCTTAGCGGTGGTGACGTGAAGTCATGTGACCGTGCTGTAGTTCATTTATAGCCCAACATTAGCCCCATTTAGCTTAGCGGTGGAGACGTGAAGTCATGTGACCGTGCAGTAGTTCCTTTATAGCCCAACATTAGCCTCCTTTAGCTTAGCGGTGGTGACGTGAAGTCATGTGACCGTGCTGTAGTTCCTTTATAGCCCAACATTAGCCTCCTTTAGCTTAGCGGTGGTGACGTGAAGTCATGTGACCGTGCTGTAGTTCATTTATAGCCCAACATTAGCCTCCTTTAGCTTAGCGGTGGTGACGTGAAGTCATGTGACCGTGCTGTAGTTCCTTTATAGCCCAACATTAGCCACCTTTAGCTTAGCGGTGGTGACGTGAAGTCATGTGACCGTGCTGTAGTTCATTTATAGCCCAACATTAGCCCCATTTAGCTTAGCGGTGGTGACGTGAAGTCATGTGACCGTGCTGTAGTTCCTTTATAGCCCAACATTAGCCTCCTTTAGCTTAGCGGTGGTGACGTGAAGTCATGTGACCGTGCTGTAGTTCCTTTATAGCCCAACATTAGCCTCCTTTAGCTTAGCGGTGGTGACGTGAAGTCATGTGACCGTGCTGTAGTTCATTTATAGCCCAACATTAGCCCCATTTAGCTTAGCGGTGGTGACGTGAAGTCATGTGACCGTGCTGTAGTTCCTTTATAGCCCAACATTAGCCACCTTTAGCTTAGCGGTGGTGACGTGAAGTCATGTGACCGTGCTGTAGTTCCTTTATAGCCCAACATTAGCCTCCTTTAGCTTAGCGGTGGTGACGTGAAGTCATGTGACCGTGCTGTAGTTCCTTTATAGTCCAACATTAGCCACTTTAAGCGGTGGTGACGTGAAGTCATGTGACCGTGCTGTAGTTCCTTTATAGCCCAACATTAGCCTCCTTTAGCTTAGCGATGGTGACGTGAAGTCATGTGACCGTGCTGTAGTTCCTTTATAGCCCAACATTAGCCCCCTTTAGCTTAGCGGTGGTTACGTGAAGTCATGTGACCGTGCTGTAGTTCCTTTATAGCCCAACATTAGCCTCCTTTAGATTAGCGGTGGTGACGTGAAGTCATGTGACCGTGCTGTAGTTCCTTTATAGCCCAACATTAGCTTTTTACTTCAGAAATCATAAAGTGTTCAAATGTAGATATTTATTATCCTGCTGAACTAAACGTTTGTTTGACACAGAGATTATTTTCTGACATGGAGGAATCCCATTGGATGAGGGGGATGCTGCATTCAGGGACCACTATAAACAGTCTTTTTCCCCGCAGCTCTTCGGGGTAAGTGATTCACGTTCTGGGTCACCTTTCAGTCTCAGCAGGGGGTGTCATCATGAAGCCACTTGTTATTCTCCTCCAACGTGAAGTCACTCCAATCAGCCGCTCAGAAACAAACAGATGAGGGAAGCGTCAGAGAAGAGAGAAGATTTCAACACAATTTACTGTGATAATGAGTTTCAGAGTCTCAGAGAAGGAGGCAGAAAGGAGGCAGAAAGGAGGCAGAAAGGAGACAGAAAGGAGGCAAAAAGGAGGCAGAAAGGAGGCAGAAAGGAGACAGAAAGGAAGCAGAAAAGAGGCAGAAAGGAGGCAGAAAGGAGGCAGAAAGGAGACAGAAAGGAAGCAGAAAGGAGGCAGAAAGGAGGCAGAAAGGAGGCAGAAAGGAGACAGAAAGGAGGCAGAAAGGAGGCAGAAAGGAGGCAGAAAGGAGACAGACAGGAGGCAGAAAGGAGACAGAAAGGAGGCAAAAAGGAGGCAGAAAGGAGGCAGAAAGGAGGCAGAAAGGAGACAGACAGGAGGCAGAAAGGAGGCAGAAAGGAGGCAGAAAGGAAAGGAGGCAGCAGAAAGAGGCAGAAAGGAGGCAGAAAGGAGGCAGAAAGGAAAGGAGGCAGAAAGGAGGCAGAAAGGAGGCAGAAAGGAGGCAGAAAGGAAAGGAGGCAGAAAGGAGGCAGAAAGGAGGCAGAAAGGAGGCAGCTGGTTGTGTTTGTTCTCGGAGAGTTCAGCTCTTTAATATTGTAATCGTTTCACCTTTATTAGAAATATGAAATGTTTATTACTGTTATCCTTTTATTTGGATATATCCATTTGACTCCACCTTTAAAGATTTTTGGAGATTTAAATGCCTGTCATTTCAAAATGTGGGATCACTAAAGTACCGATCTATGACAACAACATGGTGACATCACTGCGTAACACTCACGCTAGTTTCAAGCTATATTTCATAATAATAATAATGCTCAAAGCACTTAAATGTAGAATGTATAGAGATTGTATCCACCCTCACCCTCACATACACCCTCACCCTCACCCTCACACACACACACACACACACACACACACACACACACACACACACACATATAGTCGATTTTAATTTTTTTATTGGGATTATGGGATGCTGCAATGATCTGTTTGGTATTTTCTAATACTTACTTTGTCATTGTTATAGTTCCTAATGGTCTGATTTTTACTTTGTACCCACACATATTGTATTATCTGCATTGGAGTCTTTAGTGTTGTATGAAACGACTCTCTAAATAAAGTGTATTTTTATGATAAAGTGAAGACAGAGATGGAGACCTCTCCTCTCTTCTCGTCTAATACCTTCTCCTCGGTGCCCTTTAAAACTCGTTCGGCTCAGAGACCCAGAAGAAATTAATTTAGCCTCTTCATCACTCTCTTCATCCTCCTCTTCATCTCAAGATCTCAATAAAGACCAGGCTGAATGTCATGTAATCTGATCATTATTCAATTGAACCCTTCAGACGGTCGCTTATATGTTAATGTGGTCATTTACAGCAATTCTGATATCACTCACTTTGAATCCATATTTTATTGTTTTTATAATTATTTAAAGATGTACTTACTTTAAGTATCTTTTTTTGCATGCATTGTTTATTTTATTTGAATTGTTTTAACTTTATTAGTCTTATTGTATTTGTATTTATTGATTTCTCAAACCCCAATCTCCCCTGTAATGAGCAAAGGATTCTGAGGTGGATTCTAAAATGGCAGCACATCTTGTTTGTAGGTCCAGACAGGATTTAATGCGAGACACATTTCTGATAGAAAAATGCTTTTTTAATTAAATTTCTGTCGATGCAAAACCTTCTTGGCCGGCGTCCTGTTTGCATCCCTGGAGGCGAAATCACTGAGCTGTCTTTAAGGACCAATCAGCATCCAGTTAAACAGACTCTCTGCAGCTCATTGGTGGACCATGCATACAAACACATTCATCTCAGAGAGAGGAGCAGAGATGCTAATGGCCAAAAGCTCATTTCCATCGCCCTCTTAGTATTTGAAGATTCATTAAATGTAAGAAGACACATGCATTGCCTTCAACTTATTTAAAGGTCCCCTATGATCCTCTTCTTCATCAATATATCATAGGTCTCAGATATATCAGAGCCTGTCTCTGATTGGCTGAAACACCAAACAGATCATTGCAGCATCCCATAATCCCCTCTGTTTCAGCCCTGTTTCCAAAGTGCTGATTTCTGTCTGTTACTTTAGATGAAAATAAGGAGCCCTCCCCACGCCCCTCTGAGAGAGATTGGTTACAAAGAACTCAATGGTGCTCTAGGAGGAGATTCAGGTGATAAGGGGGGGGGGGGGGGGTTACCTTGGTTGCTGATTGGCTAATGGTTACACAAGACAAACATCGTTATGACATCATCAAGTGGCCAAAATCTGATCAGCTCATTTTCAGACAGGTTTTTATAGAAATGGATCAGGAGAAAAAGAGAGAGAATCTTGTTCCTGAAACTTTCAGAGTCTCTTTACACAGAGGGGACACATGTTGATGTAGAAGAGACATGAAGAAGAGGGGACACATGTTGATGTAGAAGAGACATGAAGAAGAGGGGACACATGTTGATGTAGAAGAGACATGAAGAAGAGGGGACACATGTTGATGTAGAAGAGAAATGAAGAAGAGGGGACACATGTTGATGTAGAAGAGACAGAAGAAGTGGATTTTGCACAATAGGTGACCTTTAAATGCATTTACTTTAACTATCCCCTTATTCAAAGCAGTATTTTGTACCTTACTCGTCAAATGATCAAGTTAGACACTCAGTCCAGATGTATCTCTCTGTCCCCTCTGCAATGTATTGTCAGAAGAGCGTTGATGTCTAAAGCCCCAACAGACTGGAATACTTGACCTGCTGCTATCAGATCACTGGGTGTGTTTCAGCATCATCATCTCACTCTCAGCTGCTCTTCGTATTGATCAAACTGATCTATTAGACACTACTGTCTATCAAATTGAAATGATTGATGAACAGACTGTACGTGGTTTGTCCTTGTTTGTCATGCTTTGCTTTCTGTTATGTTGTTCATGTATGTCTGTAAGAAGTTGCTTTTGTCGGGACCCCTTTGAAAACCAGATGGTGCATCTCAAGGGGTTTATCCTAATAAATACTGTGGGGGAAACTTCTGAAGCAGGACTCAGAGAGACATGAGGAGAGCTGGAGCTTTGATGGAGTCAGGACTCAGAGAGACACGATGTGGAGCTGGAGCTTTGATGGAGTCAGGACTCAGAGAGACACGAGGAGAGCTGGAGCTTTGATGGAGTCAGGACTCAGAGAGACACGAGGAGAGCTGGAGCTCTGATGGAGTCAGGACTCAGAGAGACACGAGGAGAGCTGGAGCTTTGATGGAGTCAGGACTCAGAGAGACACGAGGAGAGCTGGAGCTTTGATGGAGTCAGGACTCAGAGAGACATGAGGAGAGCTGGAGCTTTGATGGAGTCAGGACTCAAAGAGACATGAGGAGAGCTGGAGCTTTGATGGAGTCAGGACTCAGAGAGACATGAGGAGAGCTGGAGCTCTGATGGAGTCAGGACTCAGAGAGACACGAGGAGAGCTGGAGCTTTGATGGAGTCAGGACTCAGAGAGACACGAGGAGAGCTGGAGCTTTGATGGAGTCAGGACTCAGAGAGACACGAGGAGAGCTGGAGCTTTAATGGAGTCAGGACTCAGAGAGACACGAGGAGAGCTGGAGCTCTGATGGAGTCAGGACTCAGAGAAACACGTGGAGAGCTGGAGCTCTGATGGAGTCAGGACTCAGAGAGACACGTGGAGAGCTGGAGCTCTGATGGAGTCAGGACTCAGAGAGACACGAGGAGAGCTGGAGCTTTGATGGAGTCAGGACTCAAGAGACACGAGGAGAGCTGGAGCTTTGATGGAGTCAGGACTCAGAGAGACACGAGGAGAGCTGGAGCTTGATGGAGTCAGGACTCAGAGAGACACGAGGAGAGCTGGAGCTTTGATGGAGTCAGGACTCAGAGAGACACGAGGAGAGCTGGAGCTCTGATGGACTCAGGACTCAGAGAGACACGAGGAGAGCTGGAGCTCGATGGAGTCAGGACTCAGAGAGACACGAGGAGAGCTGGAGCTCTGATGGAGTCAGGACTCAGAGAGACACGAGGAGAGCCGGAGCTTTGATGGCAAACACTGACGGTTCATTTGGAGCTTCGGCCGGAGAATTCACACGACATGTCACGGGCCACGAGTTGACACAGGTTGAGATGCCACATCAATTCTGAAGAACCCTCCTGTAGCTCGAGGTTTTAACTAGTTCAGAGTGTAATAATCAACATTCTTCATCAGCGAGACTAAACAAATATGGACCCTGAATCTAACTAGAGCTGTCGTCCATAGAAAAGAACGTGCGCCAGGGAACCTACGCTCCTAAAAAGAAGGGCCTCTAGATGTCCCTGAACAGCAAACCTCATGGCGGCATGTGCTCGGTCATAGACTGGCAACAACAATGCGCCCAAGCTCCTTAAGAGAGATAGCAGCAGAACCCAAGCTGCCCCTCCTAAAGAGAGATAGCAGCAGAACCCAAGCTGCCCCTCCTAAAGAGAGATAGCAGCAGAACCCAAGCTGCCCCTCCTAAAGAGAGATAGCAGCAGAACCCAAGCTGCCCCTCCTAAAGAGAGATAGCAGCAGAACCGAAGCTGCCCCTCCTTAAGAGAGATAGCAGCAGAACCCCAGGCCGTAGACCAGTGCCTTGGGAAAGGAGACAGTGAGAGGAGAAAATGATGAACTGTGTCAAAGGTTGAATACCTAAGCAAGTTATTCCCCAACAAATACATTTCTATATATATATATATTAAAATGAGAAAAACGGTCCAAAATATATTCCTTTTTATTCTGCATTGTGACTTTTATATGTTTTATCTCAATATCTTCAGTGAATGCATTTTCTACACAGCTGTTTGTAATGTTACTGCCCTGTGCTGTTCATAGTGTAAATACTGTCAGATGTATGAATATCACGCTACACATCACTCTGAGCTTTACTGCTGGTTAGATGCTCACTGCCTTTCGTTGTGTAAGTTATGTACTCTGTGCAATAACAATACATTTGAAACTAATCTTTACAATTCATTTAAACATCTCAAACTACAGTAATGACTGGTTGCTCGATATTAAAGTCCTGTTGTGTGAGGGAGCCTCTCTGTTTCTATGAGATAAGATCAGATAAGATGGACGTTTATTAATCCTCGTGGGGAAATTCAGATTCACACAGAACACATATACATATTTGGGTCATATATACATATTAAATATATCTACATGTACGTTTACGATATGAAGATATTGTGAAAACAGTGTTATTTATATACTTTATGTGTGATATTGTTGACCCTTTGTTGTGCAGCCTGATGGTAATCTACTTATGTATATAAATAGTTATCAGCGCATTAAACCGTATCTAATTCTGTCTTAATGTACATTATTTAATTTCATGTTCTGTTCTTGTTCATGTCATATTGTGTTTACATGAATATAGACTTCTTGCACTATTTTGTATTTGTATTTTAGTATTGTAGCTCAGGTCAGGAGAATTGCATTTCCCTTTCTACACTGTAGCTTACAGTATGTTCACTGATGGAGCTGGTGGCTCTGATTGATTCATTGATTTAAATCCCATCCGGACTGAATGTAGGTCGTTCGTTTCCTCGCTCTGTTCTCTGTTCTCTGTTGTGGAAAAACTGTGTGTGTGTGTGTGTGTGTGTGTGTGTGTGTGTGTGTGTGTGTGTGTGTGTGTGTGTGTGTGCGTGCGCTTTTACAGCTGCTCAAAGTCGCTTTACAAAGGTAGTAGTAATGGACAACAAGTAAATAAATATAGTAAAAGTCACATTAAAATCGAGCTTAAAGGTCCCATGTCCATTTCTCCGGATCATAGTTCCATTGTTGAGGTCTACTAGAATAGATTTACATTGTTCAATGTTCCAAACTCACATTGGTTTCTCATACAGCATCTCTGTATAGTATGTGTATTCACTCTCTGTCCTACACGGCTTGTTGGAGCTCCTGCCCCCCCTCCCTGCGAGACAGCGAGACACAGCGAAACGTAACGGCTCCATGGATTGGTCCATTCTGGTTCCAGGAACCGCATGACGGAAGAAACAAATGGAAACAGAAAAATCCCCAATGAGGCGTTCTGGGGCAGCATAGACAGGTCTTCTCTGTGTTAGAGTTTTACTCGCTACAGGGTGTACTTTGAGGGTTAGTGACTCTGCAGACCGTTTACATGCAGAAAAAGCTACATAACACAAGGGGACGGGTAATAACCGGAAAAGCATGACATGGGACCTTTAAAACAACAATCACACATTGAAGCCAGTTTGAAGAGGTGATGTAAAGAGGCCCTATTCTGCTTTCTGGGGTCTTCCATTACATGACATGTTACTTGTTAGACGCTTTGATCCAAAGCAACTTACATACTCAATACTGTGGGCAATCCCCTCAGGAGCAATTTGGGGTGAAGTGTCTCAGGGACACAACGACATGCTGACTGCAGTGGGGTTTGAACCTGTTACCCCCTGATCCCAACACCAACACACTACCCACTGCACCACACGCCTCCCTCTTCCCTTTCCTCTAGTGTGTTCTACAGGTTTGTGTGCATGTAAATGGGTTAGGGATAATAATCCAAACTCACATTTGCTTTTTGTGGAGAACACCTGCAACCGGTCGGCCTACAAAAGAACGTCATACCTTCACCCCTCTTTACAGACCAATGTCTTCTGTTTTTAAAGAGAGTTGTTTCCTTTAACTCCGATGAAGAAACTCTGAGATGATTGGCTGTTAAACGTAGTCTCTGTGATGCGTTCAAATGCAACTGTTTGGCCAAGATGCAGGAAATCTGTGTTGTCTCCGTCGCTAAAGACAAACCTGTGGAGACATGATGTGGAAATGCTGAGAGTTTGTACTTCTACTTTTAATCAAGTACAAGATCTGAGTACTTCTACTTTTACTCAAATACAAGATCTGAGTACTTCTACTTTTACTCAAGTACAAGATCTGAGTACTTCTACTTTTACTCAAGCACCAGATCTGAGTACTTCTACTTTTACTCAAGTACCAGATCTGAGTACTTCTACTTGTACTCAAGTACCAGATCTGAGTACTTCTACTTTTACTCAAGTACCAGATCTGAGTACTTCTACTATTACTCAAGTACCAGATCTGAGTACTTCTACTTTTACTCAAGTACCAGATCTGAGTACTTCTACTTTTACTCAAGTACCAGATCTGAGTACTTCTACTATTACTCAAGTACCAGATCTGAGTACTTCTACTTGTACTCAAGTACCAGATCTGAGTACTTCTCCCCCCTCTGCAGGTAATACTTGTCAGTGGGATGATTGTCTTTGTCAGAAATACAGAGTAACTCACGGCACTTTTCTCGTTTAAGAATAATAATAGCAGAGCTGCCTTTTCTTCCATCCCTGTGAACAGCTGCTGTCTGCTTGTTACTATGCCAACAGCATTTCACACAGATGCAGAGACTATAAAAGATGCTAAAACAAGAGAGGCTTTCCTCCGACAGACCATAATACAGTAGATGTGTGTCATGCACTCCACAAAGAGCTGATGGCTGCGATGCTGATGGGATGTTTCCTCAAATAGCTGCTCACTGTAATTCAGCCCTGAAGCACCGGCTCTCTGTGGATCTGTTTATTATACTCTCCAAGAGTTTGGATGTTCCCTTCAGATCATTCTGCTCTCCATCCTCCGTCCTGCAGGTCAATGTTTCCAGGCTCTTAAATGTCAACAAGTCCCAAATGGATTCCCTGAACAAGTCCAACAAAATCCAAGTCAAGTCCTTAATCATAACCAACAGAGAAGATAAATAACTCCAGCATGAAGTCCTGAGTCCAGACAAACCAAGTCAGGTGCTAAATATAAAATACGTTTTACAGAAAAGACCAACCGACCCAATTCAAGACCAACACATCCAAGATGGAGTCCTCTAACAAGTCCAACAAGTCCCAAATAATGTCCCTTTCCAAGTTCAACAAGTCCCATGTCAAGACAAACAAGTCCCAAGTCCAACAAGTCATGTCCCAAATCAAGTCCAACAAGTCCCAAATCAAGACAAACAAGTCCCAAGTTCAACAAGTCTCAAATCAAGTCCAACAAGTCCCAAATCAAGTCCAATAAGTCCAATAAGTCCAACAAGTCCCAAATAATGTCCCTTTCCAAGTTCAACAAGTCCCATGTCAAGACAAACAAGTCCCAAGTCCAACAAGTCATGTCCCAAATCAAGTCCAACAAGCCCCAAATCAAGACAAACAAGTCCCAAGTCCAACAAGTCCCATGTCAAGACAAACAAGTCCCAAGTTCAACAAGTCTCAAATCAAGTCCAACAAGTCCCAAATCAAGACAAACAAGTCCCAAGTCCAACAAGTCCCATGTCAAGACAAACAAGTCCCAAGTTCAACAAGTCTCAAATCAAGTCCAACAAGTCCCAAATCAAGTCCAATAAGTCCAATAAGTCCAACAAGTCCCAAATAATGTCCCTTTCCAAGTTCAACAAGTCCCATGTCAAGACAAACAAGTCCCAAGTCCAACAAGTCATGTCCCAAATCAAGTCCAACAAGCCCCAAATCAAGAAAAACAAGTCCCAAGTCAACAAGTCCATGTCAAGACAAACAAGTCCCAAGTTCAACAAGTCTCAAATCAAGTCCAACAAGTCCCAAATCAAGACAAACAAGTCCCAAGTCCAACAAGTCCCATGTCAAGACAAACAAGTCCCAAGTTCAACAAGTCTCAAATCAAGTCCAATAAGTCCAATAAGTCCAACAAGTCCAAAATAATGTCCCTTTACAAGTTCAACAAGTGCCATGTCAAGACAAACAAGTCCCAAGTCCAACAAGTCATGTCCCAAATCAATCCAACAAGTCAATCAAGTCCAATAAGTCTAATAAGTCCCAAATCAAGTCTAACATTTCTTGGACCATCTTTAATGATGGCTACCAGAATGGAGGATAATGGCTGATTAAGATCATTGTGATATTGTGTGCTGTGTTCCCTCACTGAGGTGGATAATGTGGTATGTATATATAATATCCTGCTTTATATTTTGTTATTTGTATTTCCACATGTATATTTTCTCCTTTTTCTCATGCTATTTTATTTCTATTTGAGATGTTTCTATTTGGATTGTTTATTTCTAGTCTTTTAATTTCTCTAATGTCCAATGCCTTGTCTTTTTATGCTGCTGCAACGCAGACATTTCCCAAATTGGGATCAATAAAGTTCTTCTTATCTTCTCTTCTCTTCTCTTATCTTATTTTAAAATGTGTTTCTCTCTCGACTCGCTCCCAGACACCTGCAGCTAAACGCTCTATTAAACATAATGTGATCCCCATTAAAGAAGCCATGACTAATAGAATAGAATGGGAGGGATGAAGCCCTCTTTAATGGTCTCACATGCAGAGCACACAGCACACACAGTGACATGTGTTCTCTGCTTTTAACCCATCCTAGTACCAGGAGTCTAGCACCAGGAATCTAGTACCAGGAGTCTAGTACCAGGAGTCTAGTACCAGGACCAGGAGTCTAGTACCAGGAGTCTAGTACCAGGAGTCTAGTACCAGGACCAGGAGTCCAGTACCAGGAGTCTAGCACCAGGAGTCTAGCACTAGGAGTCTAGCACCAGGAGTCTAGCACTAGGAGTCTAGCACCAGGAATCTAGCACCAGGAGTCTAGTACTAGGAGTCTAGTACCAGGAGTCTAGTACTAGGAGTCTAGTACCAGGAGTCTAGCACCGGGAGTCTAGCACTAGGAGCAGTGGGCAGCTATTGCACAGCGCCCGGGGAGCAATGGGAGTGGGGGGGAAGGGGGTTGTCCGGTGCCTTGCTCAAGGGCACCACGGCGGGGCCCAGGAGGTGAACTGGGACCTCTCCAAGTAGCAGTCCACACTCCATATTTAGGTCTGGTCGGGGACTTGAACCGGCGACCCTACGGCTCCCAGTCAAAGCCCCTACTGACTGAGCCACTGCCGGATAATCAATGGTGAAGAGCTCTAAGTATTTAACCCTCTCTCATGTAGATAGATAACTCACACCTCATCACCTGCAGTCTATAACAAAGACCACTAAACCCCCCCCCCCCCCCCGCAAGCCTGACTGCAAACTGAAATTCTTCTGACATCAAAAAGACAAAAAATGTCCACGAAATAGACTGAAAAAAGGAGCATTTTGATAATGTCAAAGTTAATTTGAAAAGGTCCGTGTGGTAATGTCAGAGCTGTTGAAGGTACGATCCTCTTGAGAGAGATAATAATGAGTCAGAGAGTGGAGGATGATGGGAGTCGTTGAGGTGGTTTCATGGTCTGTGTCAGATTCTGCTCACATTGATGCTGGTTTAAAGGACATGGGACCACAATTATTCTAACAATGCAGAATGTACAGACCAATACACACTGAGTTGAACGCTGGATATTGGAGATGACAAAGGCAAGACTATGGCTTAATGATCTGCTCCAAAAACAGAGAGGAAATGATATAATAAGTCCAATTTATGATACATTAGCAACCGTATCTCAGGTGAAAGAGATAGTTTCTACGTTTTTCTTTTCCCAACCTCATGGGAGATAACTCCATCGCTGCTCCTCAAATTCTTGTATATTCTGTAAAATGTGCGATCACTTTCTGCCGCTCAAATTCACAATCAATTATTCATATTCACTCAGGCAAACAAACGTGTGTGTTGTTCACACTGGGATGTTCGCTCGAGTGAGAGAAAGAGATGCCTTCATGAAGTATTCAGTCACATGAGGAACACTTCAGGTTCAATCCCCAATAATTCCATGACCTTTTAAAAAATCCCAGGAGAAGGACACGTTGTTAAAATATCCTTTCAATGGTTTGTATTTATACCGTTAATATAGAAGTCTCAATGATATTTGCTTCAATAACACTGTGTCCTAAAATGAGCCAAGGCCAATGAAGCCCTTTTAAATTGAATTGAGAGACACACACACACACACACACACACACACACACACACACACACACACACACACACACACACACACACTCTGATAGCAGCATAAAAGTTGGGACCTGTCATGGAAGAGCAGTCGTCATGGAAGAGCTGTCGTCATGGAGACCGGGTACATTGACCTGCTTTTCAGAGACGATGTGCAAAAATGCACCTGTCTGTGTGTATGTGTGTGTGTGTGTGTGTGTGTGTGTGTGTTTGTCAGTGTGTGTGTGTGGTGTGTGTGTGTGTGTGTGTGTCTGTGTCTGTGTCTGTGTGTGGGAGGTTCAATATTTGGCTCACTAGTTCCTGTCTCTGCAGATGTAATTTATTTTGACCCTTTCTACTGGTCACTCTTTAGTGTCCCCTGGTCTCCCAGCTGTGTGCGTCACTCTTTAGTGTCCCCTGGTCTCCAGCTGTGTGCATCACTCTTTAGTGTCCCCTGGTCCCAGCTGTGTGCGTCACTCTTTAGTGTCCCCTGGTCTCCAGCTGTGTGCATCACTCTTTAGTGTCCCCTGGTCTCCAGCTGTGTGTCACTCTTTAGTGTCCCCTGGTCTCCAGCTGTGTGCATCACTCTTTAGTGTCCCCTGGTCTCCAGCTGTGTGCGTCACTCTTTAGGTCCCCTGGTCTCCCAGCTGTGTGCGTCACTCTTTAGTGTCCCCTGGTCTCCCAGCTGTGTGCGTCACTCTTTAGTGTCCCCTGGTCTCCAGCTGTGTGCGTCACTCTTTAGTGTCCCCTGGTCTCCCAGCTGTGTGCGTCACTCTTTAGTGTCCCCTGGTCTCCAGCTGTGTGTCAGTCTTTAGTGTCCCCTGGTCTCCCAGCTGTGTGCGTCAATCTTTAGTGTCCCCTGGTCTCCAGCTGTGTGTGTCACTCTTTAATGTCCCCTGGTCTCCCAGCTGTGTGCGTCAATCTTTAGTGTCCCCTGGTCTCCCAGCTGTGTGTCACTCTTTAGTGTCCCCTGGTCTCCAGCTGTGTGCGTCACTCTTTAGTGTCCCCTAGTCTCCCAGCTGTGTGCGTCACTCTTTAGTGTCCCCTGGTCTCAGCTGTGTGCGTCAGTCTTTAGTGTCCCCTGGTCTCCCAGCTGTGTGCGTCACTCTTTAGTGTCCCCTGGACTCTCAGCTGTGTGCGTCACTCTTTAGTGTCCCCTGGTCTCCAGCTGTGTGCGTCACTCTTTAGTGTCCCTGGTCTCCCAGCTCTGTGCGTCACTCTTTAGTGTCCCTGGTCTCCAGCTGTGTGTGTCACTCTTTAGTGTCCCTGGTCTCCCAGCTGTGTGCGTCACTCTTTAGTGTCCCCTGGTCTCAGCTGTGTGCGTCACTCTTTAGTGTCCCCTGGTCTCCAGCTGTGTGCGTCACTCTTTAGTGTCCC
>CM062282.1:2644911-2657411 GCA_031216635.1 Dissostichus eleginoides | reverse complement strand
CACGTTTTGTTCAGGATAATCTCCACATCTCTACCCTACTTTTATAATGTTCGAATCATAAATCTAATGTCCAGAAGCAAAATGCTAACGTGATGCTATAAAGGAACTACAGGCGAGTCCAGCAGCACGACTTCAACGCCACGCCAACTTCAGATCCATATTCAAACATTCAGATTCTAAATGGAACGAGTTGAAGCGTTTGTTTGAACACTTTGCAGGAGGCAGGTACTTGCTTTCAAGCAGAACAGGGCGAACTAACTTAGAGGAGTGTTTACGTGTTCGGCGTAATGACGTACAACGGCCTCCACGACTTCTGTAGTCCTATTCAGCCACTTGGTAACAACCATCGTTTTTCAGACACCTCAACTCTTCAGAAATCCCCAGTGGGGTCACTGCTGATGGATTTAATGTCCTAGAACAAAACGTGATCCGTCTCTTCAATGTGTCTCAACCACAGACCTTAGTTCAGCTATTTTCCAACATCCTATGGAGAGATCCCATTGGCTCTGAGACCAGGGAACAGGAAGTGATGAAATGCTGACTCACTTCCGGGTTTTAGGACTCGTCACTGCACCACTCTATAGGGCCCCTTTAAAGGTAAAGATTTGATGCTACAGCTTTGTTCTGTTATTTATGTATTTATTTGTTTGTTCCACACATGGCAGTTATTTTTAAAACAACACATGTACACTTATACTGGTTTTTATGGTGGAAAGGAGCAGGGAGAAGAAAGTCTTATCTGACCTGCCCCTTCTTAAAAAATAACAAAAGGAAAAAAATGAAATAACCATAAAAGCAGAATTCTTTCAGTCACAGTTTCTTACAAATACTGAAACATAAAACCAGACACAATCAAATCATACTGTCTAATTACGCTTTCTTTATACATTTTCTTAAACATAAAAATAGTTATTCATGAATGCTTTGCTGCAGAAACACTCTAGATGTGGATATAAGAAACTAAAGGAGTTCCTCCTGAAGACGTTGACCTTCAGAGGATCAGCCGCTCCGTCAGAAACAAGATGGATGCCTTTCTCTCTCAGAGTCAGGGCCATCGTCTCTCTTCTCTCTTCATGTTGCACACGTCCTCTCCCCCCCCGGCCTCTGCCCTCTTTCACCGTCCATTGGTCTGAAGAACTGAAGTGAGAGCGACCCTCGTAGAGAAGGAGCTACAGGGGTTTAGCTTCAGGTGCAAATAAACACATCCATGCTTTGGTGCTAAAAGTGATGAACGTAAGACTGAAGGTGATTCATTATAACTTCTACAACATGTCTTCCTTCAGACGACTGGAACATGTCAGGCTTCTGAGACTAATAAAGGTATTTTGATTCTGAAACCAAGAGCAGAAAGGTAAGAAGAAGATGGATACACACACACATGCATTGAGAGGATCCAGAGCGGAGAGGCAGCCAGTCTAGCCGTTCTCCAGGGAGCAGTTGGGAGGTGCCTTGTAGGGCTGCACGATTTTTGGAAAAAATCTAATTGCGATTTTTCTGACAGATATTGCGATTCGATTTGCGATATTTGTTTTTGAGCGACCCAACGGAAGTTGATTGTAAAATGCGGCCATATCTCCGGCTAGGAAGGTCGCATCAACGTGCTCCCATCTCCAGCACCCCGAGCTACGAGTGAAAGAACTAAACTTACATGAAACTTCCGTTGGGTTGCTTTAAAGTCAAGCTTCAGTTTCAGATTCACCCTGTGATAAAAAACATGTGACGGAGCATTACTAACCGGACTCAGATGGTTTGTTTCACCTAACCATCTAGGAAAGCTCCAGTGGAAGCCATTTGGAAAAGGGCAGGCACTTTCAAAAATACTTGTCAGGTGATTGGATCATTCTGTCTATCACCTTCTATCATGGGCCACTTCTGATTGGTTAACAATGGCTGGTACATGTGGAGCACAGCACTTCTGATTGGTGTGGATGACTGACACTCAAGAAGAACAAAAACCAAAAATGTAAAAATGATAATCGCATCATTTCAAATCGCGATTTCGATTTAAAATCGATTAATCGTTCAGCCCTAGTGCCTTGCTCAAGGGCACCTCAGCAGTGGCGGTGAACTGGCTCCTCTCCACACTCCGTATTTATTTTGGTCCGATCAGGTCGAAGTCCCTACAGACTGAAACACTGCCACCCCAAATGATTTTATTGAAAGAATCCAGTGGGCTGAGGTGAGTGAGGGGTGAGGGGTTAAAAATGTTAAAAATATGGCAGCCAAAAAGGGCCAAAACAGACCAGAAACAGACCGGAAACAGACCGGAAACAGACCGGAAACAGACCGGAAACAGACCGGAAACAGACCAGAAACAGACCAAACAGACCGGAAACAGACCGGAAACAGACCGGAAACAGACCGGAAACAGACCGGAAACAGACCGGAAACAGACCAGAAACAGACCAAACAGACCGGAAACAGACCGGAAACAGACCAGAAACAGACCGGAAACAGACCGGAAACAGACCGGAAACAGACCGGAAACAGACCGGGAACAGACCGGAAACAGACCAGAAACAGACCAAACAGACCGGAAACAGACCGGAAACAGACCGGAAACAGACTGGGAACAGACCGGCGAAATGCTCATTTCAAACGCTGGCCTACAACAAACCATGTATGGCAACGATAAAGCAGCGGGATAAAGGACTGGAGCTGGCTGGATCTGGGCCAGGTGTGCTGATTGATTGTTGATTTGGGCCATTCAGTCATTCATACTGAAAGCAGACGACTAAATAAAACCACACTCACACCATGCTTACGAGTCAAGGGGGAGGACCATGACAGAAAAAGCTGGATTTGTAACCCCAACCCTAAGTGAGTGTGTTTAACACAGTGATCTTTTTCTAAACTAGACCAGGCATTTTTTGTTTGAATCAGAATCGCTATGTTTATACGTGCAAATATTATGTTCATATATGACGAGTAAAGGCGTTAATTGATCTGGAAAAAGCCTAAAAAGCGTAGACATGCCATCAGAAAGGTGCCTCGTCTTTAGGGAACACCGCAGAGTGTCATGATTACACACGAGAGTCTGAATTCAGGCAGTTTTTCCGTCTGAAACTCCACAATGTCTCGAGGATTTGTCTCCAATTTTCTCCCCCGTCTCCCTCCGAAGATCCTTTGACACATTTATCTCTGGGAGTCAGAGCTCTGCGATCTGATTGGTCCCCGTCTCATCCGCCAAGAAAAATCAATACGCCTCAAACAACAGTGACAGTCTGCAGAACTGCCCGATATCTGGAGTTATTAAAAAAGATTTACAGATCAATAAAGGCAATAAATGTAATAACCTTTATGTGAGAGAGAAGAGAGAAACATCATCAACGTTCTACTTTAAAGAGTCCTCTCCTGCTGATGTTCAGGTGTATATCAGTATGTAGTGTCTCTACTTTAAAGAGTCCTCTCCTGCTGATGTTCAAGTGTATATCAGTATGTAGTGTCTCTACTTTAAAGAGTCCTCTCCTGCTGATGTTCAGGTGTATATCAGTATGTAGTGTCTCTACTTTAAAGAGTCCTCTCCTGCTGATGTTCAGGTGTATATCAGTATGTAGTGTCTCTACTTTAAAGAGTCCTCTCCTGCTGATGTTCAGGTGTATATCAGTATGTAGTGTCTCTACTTTAAAGAGTCCTCTCCTGCTGATGTTCAGGTGTATATCAGTATGTAGTGTCTCTACTTTAAAGAGTCCTCTCCTGCTCATGTTCAGGTGTATATCAGTATGTAGCGTCTCTACTTTAAAGAGTCCTCTCCTGCTGATGTTCAAGTATATATCAGTATGTAGCGTCTCTACTTTAAAAAGTCCTCTCCTGCTGATGTTCAGGTGTATATCAGTATGTAGTGTCTCTACTTTAAAGAGTCCTCTCCTGCTGATGTTCAGGTGTATATCAGTATGTAGTGTCTCTACTTTAAAGAGTCCTCTCCTGCTGATGTTCAGGTGTATATCAGTATGTAGCGTCTCTACTTTAAAGATCCTCTCCTGCTGATGTTCAAGTGTATATCAGTATGTAGTGTCTCTACTTTAAAGAGTCCTCTCCTGCTGATGTTCAGGTGTATATCAGTATGTAGTGTCTCTACTTTAAAGAGTCCTCTCCTGCTGATGTTCAGGTGTATATCAGTATGTAGTGTCTCTACTTTAAAGAGTCCTCTCCTGCTGATTCACTCATTCGTCTCGATGCAGTAAGTCATGTTTCTCCGTTAGAGGACAGAGTTCATGCTCTGATTCTCTTCTCATCAGAATCATCCGTCTTCATCTGTCCCGCTCAAGAGAGGAAGGAGCAAAGAGAGTAAAAGTTCTGCAGGACTAACGGCAGATTCATGATCTATTAAAACAAACTAATGAAGACAAAGAGACAAAAAAAGACACCAAAAACACCATAAATAGCCACAGTAAGTATATTGTGAAGCCAATTCCTTTGTACTTTACTAGTATTTCCATGTTATGCTACTTAATACCAGAGGAGTAAAGTAACTCAGTACATTAACTCAAGTATTGTACTCTGAGTACTTCTAATTATACTCAAGTACAAGATCTGAGTACTTCTACTTTTATTACAAGATCTGAGTACTTCTACTTTTACTACTAAATCTACTTAAGTACAGTAGTTGAGTAAAAGTACTTATTTGCACTAATGGCTGCAACGACAACATTTAAGTATATTTTATGTTTAATTATAAAACAAGTTAACAATCAAAGCTTAGAGATTTTGAGCAGAGGTGTAATGTGTTAGTAACTGGCGCCCTCTGGTGGGCAAAGGTTACAGGTGTTTTTAATATAAATACTAAAAGTCTAAAAGATAACATTCAATGTAATACTTAACGAAGGTTTTAACTCAAATGCGTCACAATATTTACGGTGATGTGTTTACAATAGAAAACAGCATTTTTCTCATTATCAATTAGTTTTGCAAATATTTTTTTAGATGAATGGTTGGGTTCCCATATATATCTACGTGAAGTCTCTAAATGTTTTTCTTCTCACTTATAGTCACTTTAATTTAATATAAAACAGAGAAAATGTTGAATGTTAAAGCATGAGCGTATTACACAATTATCTTTTAATTGATGTCAAAAACAAGTACAAGATCTGAGTACTTCTACTCTTACTCAAGTACAAGATCTGAGTACTTCTCCTCTTACTCAAGTACAAGATCTGAGTACATCTACTCTTACTCAAGTACAAGATCTGAGTACTTCTACTCTTACTCAAGTACAAGATCTGAGTACTTCTACTCTTACATAATCCTTTAAATGGACTCTGTTGATGGACAAGGAGAGAAAAAACAAAAAAAGCTGAAAGAACAGAATGATCGCTAAGCCCCGCCCCCTTCGGTAACCAAGTACAAGATCTTAGAACTTTTACTCAAGTACAATGAGTACCTCTAAGTACAAGATCCGAGTACTTATACTAAAGTATAAGGAAGGAGCCACGACACAGTATTTATACACACATCATGTAAAGCAATAGCTCACTTCAGGCCGTGGTATATGCTCATTATATCACAGCTAAGGGGCGTTCATCGACAACCCCTTAGCTGTGATATAATGAGCATATCTCACGGCCTGAAGTGAGCTATTGCTTTTATAACACGGTTACCAAGTGTGGCAATATGAAAGAGAAATACACACTCTAATTTAAATAGTTTTTATTAGTAAATAATGATGTTCAAAATAAAATAGTCCCTCCGTTGCCTTCTGCACGAAACATAGTGGGAGGTGGTTGCTATGCAACAACACTAACAGCTAGCGAACATACAGACAGCGTTGATCGATTATTTGGCTGTTATTATTTGACAGTTGCATAGAAATCTCTCAACATGTTATTGAGCTGCTGTTTTGTCGACGTCTGAAAGTCTATGACCACAGCTTTATCCTGACACGTCTTCAAAGCACTTAACTGCCCATTTTGTTTGCTTCACCTGCTCTTCACGGAGCTCTGCATGTCGTGGTTTAGGTGCTCTCTGGAGATAGGCCCTGCTCGATCCACTCCTCCACAGCGAGGCCCCCCCGGAGGTCCAAGTTAACCTTACATGTTTCCATCTTGAGCTTTGTTAGTTAGTTAGTTTCGTAACGGACGTAATGTAACGGTTGTAGCTTTTCTCAGACGCGGAGGGATACTGACTTGTTGTGAAAAGTAACTACAATTCTACCCGTGATATACGCTCATTATATCACGGCTAAGAACCAATCAGATTGCTTGATTTGACTTGTCTGTTTTATAAATATAAACACACACACGGCAGCCAGGTGTAAGAGGGAGGATTTTATTGGTTCTTTAAAAGGTACAGTACATGTTGGGTGTAAACTGCTGAATGGAAATGTTTAGCATATTGATCCCTGTGTAACATGGAGGTTAGTGAGGTCACTGAGTAACACGCCGATAACAACAACAGGTAGAAGAGTGTGTGAGTGTGTGTGTGTGTAATAATGATGTTAGTTAGTGAGGCAGCTCGTGAGCCACCAGCTGGTAGTGAGAGCCGCAGGAGGGGCAGCGCTGAGCCTCTCCTTCATGGAGCCAGAACCACACCACCGCCGTGTTGTCCTCCTCACCTGGAGAGAGAGAGGGAGAGAGAGAGAGGGGGGGAGAGAGAGAAGAGAGAGAGAGAGAGAGAGAGGGGGGGGGAGAGAGAGAGGGAGAAGAGAGAGAGGGAGAGAGAGAGAGAGGGAGAAGAGGGCAGAGAGAGAAGAGAGAGAGAAAAGAGAGAGAAAAGAGAGAGAGAGAGAGATTAATGAGATTTACCCTGCAATCATTTCTTCAAACTAGACTTTAACAAATGCTCCTCCTGTAACTCAGATATTGATCCTGCACTATAGATCAAACATTATTGTTAGGTCCCGTGGGTGGGGCGTAACAAACGGAATAATAAAGCTTTGCAGATACAGCACTTTGCAGACAGCTCAACGTGCTTTAAGTGAAAAAGAAACATCAAGAAATCTGATCTAAAAAGACGTGTCTTTAGCTGGCGTTAAACGCGTCCACGAGTTTTCCACTTCAGGGCTCGTCCAGGGACAAACAACGAGACAGAGAGACACGCGGCTGCCAAACCATTAAGTGACAAACCATGTTGGGAGGCTGTGGCTCAGTGGAGAGTGCGCTGATCTTAGGATCACAGGTTCAACCCCAGTCAGCTGTCCTTTGTGTCCCTGAATTTGGAATGAGTCATTTGATTATCTTATCGCTTTCTCCAAAAAGGGGTGGTCTGTTTCGAGTCAGTGTGGAGCTGGAGAGGGGCCCTTGAGCAAGGCAGCGAACCTCAAACTGCTCCGTTATAGTGTGTATACCTGTGTGTGTATTAAACAAATCTAAGGCAGAGTGAAAGCTGAATCTCTCTAGGGGGTAAATAAAGGAAAGGTTTGAATGAAGGACGTACAGACGCATCCCACGATCCTCTGGCTGGTGATGGAGGGCACGATGTGAGGGTCGGCCTTGGAGCCGGCGTACTCTTTAGGCTTCAGCATGCTGTACGGGTCCTAAAGGAAACACACAACACACACTCCTGGGTTACATTCAAGATAAAGGGTGATTCATTTAGCCCATCAATAGGACTGTAATCCAGAAGATGTACAGAGCGATAAGTGGAATTATCTGAGGTTATGAAGTCAAAATTGTCAAGAAAAAAACGTTATGTCTCGACTTCCCTATTTAAAATCATACTTAACGAGGGGATTCCACATGAAGGAAATAATTGTGAATTTAACCGAAAATCTCCACGTTTTCTTTCTCAGAATTTTATGACTTTATAATCTCAGAAAATATCCACATAATTCCTTCTAAATTAACAATTTCGTTTTAGAAAATCCAGAGTTTTTCCTACAGAAATCAGCCTCTGCTCCATATTAGTGTTTATATACCCAGAATACCCCCACGTCTCATTACTGACAGAGGGGGGAAGTAGTGGAGTACAAATACTTCATTACTGTACTTAAGTACATTTTTCTGGTATCAGTACTTTACTCCACTACTTATTTTTCTGACCACTTTTTACTTTGACTTCTTACATTTAGAACCCAAATACCTGAACTTTCTACTTCTTACATTTTGAACCCAAATACCTGTACTTTCTACTTCTTACATGTTGAACCCAAATACCTGTACTTTCTACTTCTCACATGTTCCAAACAGGCTGGTTCCTTTAGTCTGAATGTGTGTTTGGTGGCGTGATCATTATTATTTAGAGTCATTGCGTGCCTATTGATTTGAACACGATCCGTGTATCCATCATTTCCTGGTCTTCTCTAAAGAAGAGGGACCAATGGAAACGTTGTCATGTTGCCGTTGTTCAGCATGGAAACATTCATTAGCTAACAATGACATTATTGTTCTATTAATATAAAGGGAGGTCAGGTACTCTTTAAAACAGCTGCTAGTTATGGGTACTTTTTACTGAAGTACATTTCAAAGCCTCTTTACTTTTACTTGAGTAAAGAAGTTTAGTCAGTACTTCTACTTTTACCAGAGTATGTTTAAACACGAGTATCTGTACTTCTACTTGAGTAAAGGATGCGTTTACTTCTACCCGAGTAAAGGAGTGTGTACTTCCACCCTCTCTGGTTCCTGATTATATTGAATATAACTCACCGATCCCTCCTTCATGGCCTTCATGATGATCTTCTCCATGCCGGTGGCCTGCTCCTCGTCAGTGGGGATTCCTGAGAGATTAAAGCGTTGAACAATTAAACTTCTGAGGGTTTTTAAAGCCTTACTTTAACCATAACTAGGACTAACTAGTACACCAGGGGGTAAACAAAATGTGAAGACTTATTTGCAATTGCAAGACGCATTTTGAGTCACGTCTCAACACCTGAATATGTTCCTCACGTCTACTCGTTTGTTTCCGTGGACGTATACGACCAAGGAGTCAACTCACTAAAACACTGATCAATAATCACTTTGATGTGCAAAAAGATATTTGTATAAACATCTCAACACCTTCATATGTTCCTTAGATAGATAGATGTGTAATGTATTGATCCTTCTTCTGTAACAAAATCATTAACCAGTGTGTCCAGACTATATCTATATCTATCTATATATATATATATATATATATATATATATATATATATAAAAATACTTAAAAAGTGGAACAGAGAATTAACAACTAAATATTAAAAGTACAAATAAAGTGTGTGTGTGTGTCTACATCTCTGTCTATCTATGTGTGTGTGTGTCTGTGTGTGTGTGTGTGTGTAAAATTATTATATCAAAATATAGACAATACACACATTCTGGATGATTAAAAGGTTCTTTAAAAAAGTCATAAAGACTGAAGTTAGTAGCAGGAATATGTGCTTACATAGGATAGTATAACATGTATATATACTTATGTCACTTAGTTTTTATATTTGTATTGCTGCTACTCACCTTTAGCCATGGCTGTGTGATTGTCTTTATGCATAATGTGGTCTAACATGTCTCTATATTTAATAAGTTGTATGATTGAATGCCTGTTTTACCTGCTATACCCCTTGTGCTGTAACACAGTAAATGACCCCGCTAATGAAGGACTTTGACTCATAGCATACAGCATGTCATCTGCTGTTATATGTGAAAAGTATAATCAGAAACGTAGGGGAGAAGTATACATTAGTTTTGAAATGCACCACTGCTTAATCACATAAGACACTCATCTCTTAGCATTAGCTTACAGGCTAACGTCCTGTCAATGTGAGTTAGGTAACATTGGGTCTATACATACAACTAATGCTTTACATATACAAACAACTACCGTGGTTAAAAACAAAAGATACATCATTAAGAAAATACATTTCTATGAGTTTACATGCAAACTAAAAAGACGGAAAATCCTCTTTGACCTATCCATGCTAACGATGCTAATGCTAACCGGCAGTCACCGAGGGGATCGTTTGACCTTTTTAAAAGGCCTTTAAAAGCAAAATGTCTCGGGTTTTTAAAGATGTATCTCACGGTGGTGGTTCTGGTCTCACCTCCAGCAGCCATGCCGCGACTCAGAGCCGGAACCGGGGCAGCACGGCATGTTTTAGCGGCTCTGAGAGCGGAGCGGAGCAACAACCTTGCAGCCATGTTTCTTCTTCTTTCTGGTCTCAAGTGGAGGAGGTGTGACGTGTGACGTGACGCAATGCGTCATCACGTTTTTGTTCTGACTCTTCTTCTTCTTTGAGTTTGAAGGCAGTTGGCATCAAGCTTAAAGGTGCATTACCGCCGCCTGTCTGTTCCAGAGGGGATCAGACAATACAATATATATACATTGATATAAAATGATATACAAATAATTAAATTAAAT
Source organism: Dissostichus eleginoides (assembly GCA_031216635.1). Classification (NCBI taxonomy): domain Eukaryota; kingdom Metazoa; phylum Chordata; class Actinopteri; order Perciformes; family Nototheniidae; genus Dissostichus; species Dissostichus eleginoides. The sequence continues at coordinate 2,647,145 of CM062282.1, read as the reverse complement.
AAATACATTAAATGAAATGAATAAAAATAAATAATAATATTAAAAATAAAGCTTTATTTATATAACACATTTCATACACCAGGTGCATCTCAAAGAGCTTTAACAAATTAAAATTGTTTTTTCTATTACCGAGTAGAATTCCTGCACTTAATTTTTTTACATAAGTACGAATGCTGCGTGTCTTTGTTGTTGTTGTTGTTTATTTTTCTGAATGTTTTGATGGCACCTACATTAGGAGTAGCTCTAATAAAAACAGTCCACACAAACTTCTTGAATATTGACAGAGTTTATTATGAGTCTTTAAATCCAGTAATGTAGAACAATGGGACCTTTCTCCAGGGACACACCTTTAATTTGACCACAGATTGATGTAAGTATTGATTATGTATAATGATGTCTGCATGCAGAACAGCTAGATCAACTCCACGTAATTCGCCGGGAACAGCCCGTAGTGTCCGGTCGGTCCGAATCCTCTCCACCAACCCTCGTCCAGAAACTCGATCCCCGTGATGATGTCATCGGGGTCAAAGGTTATCTCGGAGTCGTCGACTGTGGAAACATATTGGCCAGAGCTCTGACACTTTGTACGTGAGAAGGCCAAGGGGGCGGGACAACTATAAGCAGGTTGACCAATCACAACAGAGCCGAGAATTTAAATAGCTTTGAGCGAAGCGATTGCTTTTTCAAGGGATGTATGGTTTTTCACAGTGTGTGTGTGTGTGTGTGTGGTGTCTGTGTGTGAGTGAGTGAGTGAGTGAGTGAGTGAGTGAGTGATTGAGTGAGTGAGTGTGTGTGAGAGAGTGAGTGAGTGAGTGAGTCTGTGTGTGTGTGTGTGTGTGTGTGAGTGAGTGAGTGAGTCTGTGTGTGTGTGTGTGTGTGAGTGAGTGAGTGAGTGAGTGAGTGAGTCTGTGTGTGTGTGTGAGTGAGTGAGTGAGTGAGTGAGTGAGTGAGTGAGTGAGTGAGTGAGTGAGTGAGTGAGTGAGTGAGTGAGTGAGTGAGTGTGTACGTACCGCCCTGGTAGTCGTACAGAGTTCTAGCACATGCTCCCTGTCCGTTGCTTTCTGGGACTTCAGCCTGAAATTATAAAACAAAACAAAGCGCTGCCGCTTCAAATCTGTCCCTGAGTAAACGCTCTGAGAGTTTCTGCATTTCTACTCACTTTGGAGATGAGGGTCAGGTCTTCATAAAGGTCCTCGTCCAGGACTGGGTTTGAAACCTCGTACAGATCCTCCTCAGCTGCAGGACACAGTTCATTAGAGTCTTTGGTTGACTGTGACGTTGAATCACTCTGAGTGTATATTCGTGTCTCACCTGGAGGAGCCTCCTTTGCATCCTCTTCAAACTCATCAGACCACTCCCCCTCCTCCTCTGGGAACACTGCGTGCGTTCAGAGACAAACAGAGTGTCATGAGTGAAGCTGAGACGTACTTATACCCAGCAAAGTAGTTCTGTTTTCATTCTGAAAACCTAGTTTAAACAGAGACTGAGTCCAGCTCATCTCAAGCCGACCAAATGTGTAACTAACGTCACTTATGTAAGTTTGTCGGTACTTGTGGGTTGTCTGTCTGTCGCCACTTTGAAATGAAATGTTTCAACTTTTTTCTCAAATACAGATGTGTGTTATCTGTCGCCATTTTCAGAGAGTCTGAAAAAACAAAAAGAGTGGCGACAGATAACCCACAAGTACCAGTTTGTCCCCTGGGTGAACTACATGTGACGGACGAACCGTAGGTAACGTAGGTCAAATGTGTAACCTATGTAATACATGCCACCATACATAACTTATGTCACGTAGGTAGTTATCACATTTCTCGACATAGGTTACGTACAAAACCAATGTCTCGTGGATAGCGTACGCAACCTTTGTAATTTAGTTCACATACATATTAATGTCACACAGGTCAAATGCGTGACCGATTTCACTCGCTAACATATGTAACATAGGAAATGTAGCTCGTCACGTATCTTACCTACGAAATAAACGTACTTTTTGTTACATAAGTTAGCCTCACGTACATAACATACGTAATGTTTGTCACGTAGGTAACGTATGTAACTTATTTTACGTACACAACTAATGTCACGTATGTAATTTATGTAATGTAGGAAATGTGCGCAAATGGTGTCACGTAGCTAACCTTCGTAATATATTTTGGATCATACATTGATGTCTACGAAACATTAATTACATTTAGCAGACTTCCAATCAGTGCGTTTAAGCATGAAGAAACAAA
>CM062282.1:2629911-2639911 GCA_031216635.1 Dissostichus eleginoides | reverse complement strand
TAATACCACCCTGTAGAGTACCGTGACGTTACATGGAGAGTGTGCAGTACAATGTATTTAAAGTACTTAAAGTAAAAGAATAAATCAGCTCAAAGTACTCAAAGTGAAACAGGGATTGTGTTTTAAGGTATAAGTATTGCTTAGACAGTATAATGAAGTTAAAGTACTTAAAGGAGTATTGTGTGTGCATTAAAATGTGTTTGAAATACTTAAAGTCAAAGTAGTAAAATGTAATTAAAGTACTTTAAGTAAAAGTATTGATTTTGTAGTAAAAGTAGATACAGGACTTAAAATATGAACTGTAAAGTATAAGTATTGTTTAGGCAAATAATGAAGGTAAAGTGCTAAGAGTGAAATTAGTTCAATTTAGTTACAGTACTTAAAGTACAATTATGATTTGTACAGTAAAGTATAAGTATTGTTGCAGCAGTACATGTAGATACTTAAGAGTAAAAGTAATACTTGTACAATAAATGAAGTTAAAGTACTCAAAGTAAAAGTACTGATGATGCAGTGAGAGACGGCACCAGGCTGAACTCAGTGAATATTTATTAACACAGGAACCAGAGAACAGATTTACACTCGTTAACTACCAGGTGAAAGAAATCATTTTGAACAAACAAACCCCGGTGCGACATCCGCTTCAAACACAACACATCGTTTTTAGAAAATAGTGACAAAAAGAGTTAGACGGTCAAATATTGACCAATTATTTCATACTGATAGAAAAGGTGATAGAAAAGGTAAAAAAAGACAGCGTATGTACATCGGTATAAAAAGATGAAAGTGTCTGTTTTTATGATATGGTTCTTATTTGATTCTCGGCTCCTCGCAGCCGATTGGTTGTCCTGAGGGACAAGCTCGCATCTGATTGGTCGGTGGAGGTAGGAGGCGTGGCCTAGGGGGTCTGGTGGTGAGTGACAGCGGCTGAAGCTGCTCTGCGTACGTGTGTGAGGGGTGTGTGTTGTGTGAGGGGTGTGTGTTGTGTGAGGGGTGTGTGTTGTGTGAGGAGTGTGTGTGTGAGGGGTGTGTGTGTGAGGGGTGTGTGTATGAGGGGTGTGTGTTGTGTGAGGAGGAGTGTGTGTGCTCGGTGTGTGTGGGGGCGGGGGCGGAGGGGGAGGCGAGGGATGTTGTGGGCGTAGCCGGGGAATCCAGCGAGGAGGCGGGGCTTGCCTGAGAAAGGTGTGTGTGTGTTAGGTGGGACGCCGGCTGTGTGAGGGAGGGGCGGGGGTGTGTGTGTGAGGTGTGTGTGTGAGGTGAGGTGTGTGTGTGAGGTGAGGTGTGTGTGTGAGGCAGATCTCGGGGTCTTTTCAGCTGTGGGGGCGGGTCCTCCTCCAGATCTGAGACACAAAACACAGAAATCATTTATTTATTTTTCATAGCGCATGGTGGAAAGGAGCGTCATCTTATTTTACCTGCCCTTAAAAAAAATTAACAAAAAATGAAATAAAAGCAATATGCAAACATTTTAAGATTTTTAGGGAAATTTAAACGTTTAAAAAAAGAAATTGAATTGTTATAAAGCAGCGTCGTCTTACCGTCAAACTGAGTCTCACTCTTCGCTCTCTTCCTCTTCTTCTTTTTACCCTAAAACACACAAACACATCATAATCATCAGAACGGTGGAAACAGCAGCTAAATCATCTCCGTCAGATAAAGCCACAACACCCAGGAAAATACATCTGGAGGCTAATGTTGGGCTATAAAGGAACTACAGCACGGTCACATGACTTCACGTCACCACCGCTAAGCTAAAGGAGGCTAATGTTGGGCTATAAAGGAACTACAGCACGGTCACATGACTTCACGTCACCACCGCTAAGCTAAAGGAGGCTAATGTTGGGCTATAAAGGAACTACAGCACGGTCACATGACTTCACGTCACCACCGCTAAGCTAAAGGTGGCTAATGTTGGGCTATAAAGGAACTACAGGACGGTCACATGACTTCACGTCACCACCGCTAAGCTAAAGGAGGCTAATGTTGGGCTATAAAGGAACTACAGCACGGTCACATGACTTCACGTCACCACCGCTAAGCTAAAGGAGGCTAATATTGGGCGTGATGGCGTTTAGTCGTCTCATTTAGACACTAGCTGAAATTCAAAAATGGGGTATTAACTGATGGTGTGTGTCTGTGTGTGTGTGTGTGTGTGTGTGTGTACTCACGTAGTTATCTCTTGCTGACCAGCCGGGGTAGAGTTTTGAATGCAGCAGTCTCTCTTTACGAGCAATCTCGTAATATTTAGCCTGCTCCTCTTTGGTCAGGGAATGCCACTGTGGACAGAAACCATCACATATGTCAGATTATAGAGATAATCGCTATCACTAGTTGGCAGAGTGAGTCGTCTCATAACTGTAAGAGTTTGTCAGTATATCTGAAATGACTAGGTTAGCTACGTTAGCTAGTTAGCTTACAGCAGATCTGCAGTAACATCAGGAGTCATGTGATCACATTGTTAAAATAAGACCAGAAAACATTTTAGGTACGTTTCCAACAACAGAGACAGTTGTTCAGCTTTATGTTCCAGCTGTGTGCGTCACTCTTTAGTGTCCCCTGGTCTCCAGCTGTGTGCATCACTCTTTAGTGCCCCCTGGTCTCCAGCTGTGTGCATCACTCTTTAGTGTCCCCTGGTCTCCCAGCTGTGTGCGTCACTCTTTCGTGTCCACTGGTCTCCCAACATGTTGCCTCACCCTCTGCCCCAGGATCTGGTTGATGGTGGCGCTCTCCTTCACTTTGCACTGAGCCACCACTTTGGGCCTCTCCTCCCTCATGTACAGCATGAAGGCGTTCAGAGGCTTCTTGATGTGAGGCCTCTTCTCCTCCTCTTTCTCCGGGGGAACGTCAGGAACCGACCTGCTGCAGAAAGACAAACACAAGTTAACATGATATCCCTGCACACAGAGGTGGGAAGTAGTGGAGTACAAATACTTTGTTACTGTTCTTAAGTACATGTTTCTCGTATCAGTACTTTACTCCACTACTTATTTTTCTGACCACTTTTTACTTTGACTTCTTACATTTTGAACCCAAATACCTGTACTTTCTACTTCTTACATGTTGAACACAAATACCTGTACTTTCTACTTCTTCCATGTTGAACCCAAATACCTGTACTTTCTACTTCTTCCATGTTCCAAACAGGCTGGTTCCTTTAGTCTGAATGTGTGTTTGGTGGCGTGATCATTATTATTTAGAGTCATTGCGTGCCTATTGATTTGAACACGATCCGTGTATCCATCATTTCCTGGTCTTCTCTAAAGAAGAGGGACCAATGAAAACGTTGTCATGTTGCCGTTGTTCAGCATGGAAACATTCATTAGCTAACAATGACATTATTGTTCTATTAATATAAAGGGAGGTCAGGTACTCTTTAAAACAGCTGCTAGTTATGGGTACTTTTTACTGAAGTACATTTCAAAGCCTCTTTACTTTTACTTGAGTAAAGAAGTTTAGTCAGTACTTCTACTTTCACCAGAGTATCTTTAAACACGAGTATCTGTACTTCTACTTGAGTAAAGGATGTGTGTACTTCTACTTGAGTAAAGGATGTGTGTACTTCTACTTGAGTAAAGGATGTCTGTACTTCTACTTGAGTAAAGGATGTCTGTACTTCTACTTGAGTAAAGGATGTCTGTACTTCTACTTGAGTAAAGGATGGGTGTACTAATGCCCTCTCTGGCTATATGTTATATATATATATATATATATAGATATATAATAAGAGTTGTTACCCCTGCTGGCTGCCTCCAGGCTCCTGCTTCACCCCCGTGTGTCTGATGGCTGAATGAGGGATGGACGACTGAGGGGGGACCAGGCGAGGAGAGAAGTTACCGGACACCAGGCTGAACAATTAAATAAAAACAAATCAAATGTTTGAGGAACTTCCAGTAGAAATGGGCAGATTGGGTATATTTATAGCTCTGCAATATATCTCAGAACTGTTACAGCAGGGGGGTCAAACTCAATTTCACCGCGGGCCACATTGGCATTATGGTTGGGGTCGGTTGTAACTATATAAATATACTTATATATATATATATATATATATATGAAATAATGTACTATATAACATTATTGCCTCTAAATTGGATTATTATCGGATAGGTTAATAACTTCGTAATTAACTTCGTCTGAAAGCAGAAGTCCAGGGCAAATAATTGTAATCTCTTCAGTGTCACAAAACGAGATGCATTGTGGGACATTTAGTAGTAGTTTATGGGCAACCTGCTGCTGTAAAGTGGCATGTCACCGTATATTATGTTCTTTCAGAGCTCTTGCGGGCCACATGAAATGAAGTGGTGGGCATTGAGTTTGACGACCCTTTGTTACAGGATGTGTATTTTGTAAATTGTGTAATTTTCTTTCTTTGATATGTTTGTAATGCATGCTTCTTGGGTAACATTAAGCGGTCTGTGGCTCTTTTCTTGCTGTAATGCACATTTCCCCTCTGTGGGACGAATGAAGTTATTCTGATTCTCATTTTACTACAATCACAACACCACAGCTCACACTCACCTGGACATGGAGGCGTTCATGGCCATGGCTGCAGGGGAGAATCCTCCAGCCATGGGGTACATGGTCTGCCCCTGCCTGCAAACACACACATTAAGATGAATGATAGAGACAGAGACCACCTGGATCAAAGTGGATCAAAAGCACTGAATGTACTCTTCCAACATGAGAGTAGCATGCTAACAAAGGTATCCCAACTGTAGCTGTGAACATGACAGGATGTATGATTACCTAGAAGAGCATCAGGACTGTTTGAGGCATATGATAGCTATGTGATTAACATGATGATTCAGCCTCTATGGAGAGAGACATATGACAAGCATGATCATTTCTGACGTGGAGCTAATCTGAAGTAAACATTGAATCCTGCTTTCTATTCCTCCATCTTGTGACTGTGTAACTGCCTCTCTTGGATATCAGCATGTGAAGGACACTGTTCAGGAACTAGTTGATGCTCTGTATGTGATGACTACTTCCATTCTGGAGAGGATCACAGATACATGGATCCTGAGATTGAAGCTCAAGCTGGAGACCAGACTTGAGCTGGTCCCCGTCAAAAAAAAAAGTCATAATTTTTGGAAAAAGTCATAATTTTGAGAAAGTTAGAATTTGAAGAAAAAGTCAGAATTTTGAGAAAAAGTCAGAATTTTGAGAAAAAGTCAGAATTTTGAGAAAAAGTCAGAATTTTAAGAAAAAGTCAGCATTTTGAGATTTTAAGAAAAAATACCAACAAATTATCTTTTTTTGTTTTGACTACTTCCATTCTTGAGAGGATCAGAAATACATGGATCCTGAGATTGAAGCTCAAGCCGGGGAACAGTGAGAGTTTTCTAAAAGTAGGCGAGTTAATAAACAAGAGAGGAGAAGTTACGATGCTAATTTTAAGATAATGGTGATCAACGAAGTCATCAAACTGTCGAGCAGCAAAGAAATCTGGTGTTTCTGAGAGTAACGTTAGACGCAGACGAATGAGAAACGTCTGTGAAAATAATAGACTGACGAATAGACTGATGTTCTAAAACTTTGCTCTGTTTTATTGCAATCTAGCCCGTTTTGCTAGTAATTTGAACACAATGTGTGATGTGTGTTATAATGCGAACGTCTTTTATCAACATGTTTTTAACTTGTACTGAGATTTAAACTTACAGCCAGCCCAGAGGGTGAGGGATCTGAGCCATTCCTCCAGGAGACACGGGGTAGCAGGGCGTCCTCGACATGCCTGAAGACACAAGATGCTCATTAGGAGCTCAATAATACAATGATATTACGTCAAATACTTGGGTATGAGGCTTCTAAAAGTAGTTTGGTACTCCATTTATGTAAATTCACTGAGGAAAAGATTGCAAGTGACAGATATTTGATTAACATGTCTGGCTAATATCCAGCAAGAAAGCGATCAGTAGGATAAAAAAGCAAGGAAGCGCCAGCAACGGAAAACCAATGGGTAACAATCGTGGAAGAAATCCTTTTGATGGAAAAACTGTAAATTGAGATTTATACTGTACAAACTTCAGCCGTATCAAATGGATAAACAAAGATAGTATAGACTTACACATTATATATAAACAAATGATCTATTACACATCTGAAAAGGGGAAGTTTACGTAAGGGATAATGTGCAGCGAGGCGGTCATTCTGGGTAAAATAAATGCTTTTATTGATTTAGAAAATTGTATTATTGATATAAAATGACATGCATCCGCTAAGAAAATAGTCCGTTGTTACCGTTTGAACACGTACAACGGCAGGAAGTGCTTTCTGATTACAGATTTGAAAACATCGCTGCTTGCTTTAAAAGTAGCACACTTCATGATGTCAGACCTTGGAGAGTATCTAGGTATCCCCGCCCTGATGCCAAAGGAACTGCACACTTCATGATGTCAGACCTTGGAGAGTATCTAGGTATCCCTGCCCTGATGCCAAAGGAACTGCACACTGAATATGTGTCTCCGTTTGATGTCTGGACCGCTGCGTAAAAAGGACCGCAGCGCCGTGTTGAGGGTCTCTGCCCCGTTACTTCTCCGCTGTTTTCTTGTCCCTCGTCTTTTTATTTTCTTCCCTGGGGACTCATCAGCCACTAACCATTCATCCTGTGCTCTCCAAATATATTAGATGAATATTAGAATCCTCCATTTTGCTCTCAGACGGGAGACAACGGGAAACTAAAGACAAGCCGACAGCATGCATTGCTTTTCGGCCCAACTGTATACAGTTAGATCGACCGGACTTCTTTCTGCAGATGTGAGCGTCCTTAGCAACGGTCAATAAGTCCTTGACAGCGGTCTGTACTACTGGATTAACAACGTGTCACATGTTCTGAATTGACCAATCAGAATCGAGTATTCAACTAAGCCATGTAATAAATTTATTTATGCTCTTAACCTTTTATTTGTATATTACCATATCTTATTCAATATGCTCCTTAGATATCTTTTTATTTGTCTTATTATTTTCTCCTTATAGCTTTGTGAAGCACCTTGAGATGACGTTGTTTTTAAAGTGTGCTGTATAAATCAAATGTATTATTATTATTATTATTTAATCCCACCCCTTCTCCCAAAAACTCAATACATTTTTAATTTTTTTTTCATTTCATTTCTATTTGTTCCGTTCGTGGTATGCACAACTTAATGTATAACAATGATGTACAAATCACGTCTCTATAAAAACACCGTACCCGAAAAGGAGCAGGGAGAAGAAAAGAATCTGATATTACCTGCCCCTTTCTCAAAATAAATAAAATATATAAATAAATAAATAGTCTGTCCTTCATATTTTCTGATTCACAGCATCATAGGAAAACAAGAGAAACACAAAAACTTACAAAAAAATACTTAGTTCCAAAATGTACATCTAAATGTATGTCGATGTAGTGATAAACCGTATTTAATGTTGTCCTAATTTACATTATTTAATTTCATATTCTGTTCTTGTACATATCATATCATATTACATGTATATAGACTTATTGCACTATTTTCTATTTTATTATATATGTTGCATTGTTGGAGGAGCTCAGGTCAGAAGAATTTCATTGCCATTTCTACACTGTAGCTCAGGGGTCGGCAACCCCTTGCACGCGTGCCACACTAGGAATAAGTGTGCAAAATATTTACATTTTATTTTCGGATCCTGAACGAGACCGCCGCCAGGGCGCGTCTCCCCGTTCCCTGCAGGAGGAAGCCATGCACGCAACGCAGCCCCGCTCTCTTTAACTCCAGGCGGCTTTCTGCCGCTTTCCTCCGTGGTGCAGTGCTGATCGTTTCACCGCAGAGCAAAGCACTTCACAAACTGCAGTACCCATAAGGAGCTGTACAAATGCCGCCGTTTTTGCGTGGCTGTGTCTTTAGTTGAAAGCCCAGTGAAGATCTGCTCATCTCTCATCTAAATAATATGCTGTCGGCTCCCAGACCGTAGTCGAGGAAACAGGGGGGATGACTCTCTGTCGTCTCCCAGGGCAGAAGCAACAAGCTTCAGGTTCAATAACCCACTTTCGCTTAAATGACTGGAGAGAGGCGAGCTCTTCTTGGGAGGCCGTCGCATTTATTTAGTTGTTCTTCTGTTTCACAAAATACATCACAGACCTCTGTTTTTCTGCTGCCTCGTTTCACTTCCAGAAACATACACACGCTCGCTCACTCTCGCTCTACCATCCACACACGCACACGCCACACCCCTCTCTCTCTCTCTCTCTTAAAGGGACAGCGATCTCATCTCACTCTGCATGACCCTAATATCATAGCATGTGTGTTCTGGAGAATCACAGAACGGACGATCGTCCTTATTATTATGCCGCCCTCCTGTTGACAGTTCACGAGCGTCGGCACGCTGATAACAATTTTTTTTGTAATGGCACTTCATATGAAAAAGGTTGCCGATCCCTGCTGTATGAGCATATAAAAAATAAAACCTTTGAATCTCTGAATCGAGACTCACCCAGGAGGTAAATAATAAAATGGTATGACTGAGACTGACCTGCATCGGGGGAGAACCCGGGGGAGGCTCTCTGGGGGGAGAAGGCCTCGGGGCTGTATGACAGCAGGGGGTGCAGGTGAGTCATGTGAGGGTGCTGCACCACCGGCACGTTGTTGGACTGAAAACACACAACAAATACTGAGGTCAGAAATCTGAGGTTCTTATACGTTTTTTTTTACTTTTCTGAAGAAATCTGTAAGAAATCTGAAAGAAACAAAAAGGAAAAAGGACAAAATCTGATCTTTTTCTTTTTACGACAAATTCTGAAAGCTGAGAATTTTATAGGTTTCTTTTTTTTCCTGCAAAAACGTTTTTTGGTCCTGAAAAACAAAAACAATTTAAAAGAATCGGAAAAAACAAAAAAATGAATTTTTTCACGAAATGTCTTTTTTCTAAGAATTCTGGCGAAACATTTTTTGAAGGGAAACTATTTTTCACGAAAAATAAAATCATCCGAAATCTAAGAATGTAAGATTTAGTAGGATTTTCCCAAAAAAAATAATGAAATGCGATTCTGAGATTTAAGTCAGAATAAGAAAATTCTGATTTAAAAAACAAATATTTTGAAACATGGAAAAATACATTTTTCAGAAAAAAACACAATTCTGAGATTTTCCGACTTTATTCTGAAAAATAAAATGAGATTCTGAGAATTTTATATTTGTCATTTTTTATGATTGTTTTTTTCCCTAGAAAAACGTGTTTGTCCTGAAAAAGGTTTTCTGAAAAAAACATTAAAAAAATTCTGAAAATGTTTGAAAACCTCGGAAAAAACCAAGAAATCGGAAATAAAAAAAATCTAAATCTGAAAAAGAAAATCTCTGAATTCTTGAGGATTTTGAAAACATGCTACGAGTTTTAAATTAAGATTTTTTACGAGGATTCTGAATATTGTTTTGGGGGGAAAACATTTATTTTTTCCAGAAATAAATAATAATTCAGAATTTCAGATTTTTATTTTCAGATAATCTTTAATCAATTAGATGATTAGTTGTTGTTGGGATCGAATGCCACGGTAAGCGAACAGCAGCACGTTTCATTTACATTGAAAATAAATGGCTGTTTTATTAGAGCGTCTTCTGGATGTTATTTCTTAAAGGAAGTAAAGATGTTCCAGGAAGGGTTCAGAGGGAACTGATTGGAGTCGCTGCGGTTCATTTGTTCTTTAAAGAAGAGATTATCGGACCAATCAGAAGGAGAAGATTCGAGATACTCAACCGGACTTCTGATTTATTATTATTATTATTATTGACCTCTTAAACACGAACCTGCTCCTTTTAGCAGGTACACAATAAACATTGTTTTTTCTTTAGTAGGATAGTACGATATTTCACGTGTGTGTCTCTCTCTCTCTGTGTGTGTGTGTTCCTGTCTGTCTGTGTGTTTTCCTTTGTGCGTGTGCGTGTGTGTTCCTTTGTGTGTGTGTGTGTTCCTGTCTGTCTGTGTGTGTGTCTATGTGTGTTCCTGTATGTGTATGTGTGTGTGTTCATGTGTGTGTGTGTGTGTCTTA
>CM062282.1:2609911-2627411 GCA_031216635.1 Dissostichus eleginoides | reverse complement strand
TTCCAAAAAACAATTAAAATGAAACATACACACAACACACTACACACATTAATGCACTAGTACACACACAGAATCGCACAAACACACACAGGAACACTTAGACTACTTACACACACACAACCACAAATGCTCATAAAAAAGGAAACGTTCCTGCAGAATGATGAGATGTAGCTTGAGGCTGTGTGTGTGTGTGTGTGTGTGTGTGTAATGATATATAACAACCCCCCTGCATTAGCACCATTCAGACTCCGCTAATGACAACAATAGCTCCCTAACAGGAGGGGGGGGGGCATTACAGAGGAATGCAGGTATGTGTGTGTGTGTGTGTATGTGTTTAGCCTGCATGAGCGTCTGGGCTAAACACACACACACACACACACTCTCTCAAAACAAACCAGAGGAAGAGAAAGAAATCAGAGCGCAGGAAACATCACAACTTAACTTCCACTGATTCCTCAAATATATTTATATTTATACATGATGTCATTATACATATTAAAAATTAAATAACACTATATTTATAATAATAATGCTGTGTCTTGCTCCTGATTGCATGCCGTCTATATGTTTTATTCCAAATAAAATCATTGTTACCTCCTTATAAAGACCCCTGACGGTAACCCTCTCTAACACCCGGAGGTTTTTCTTAAATCTCCAACGAGGCAGTTTTTAAATGCAAGTCCTGAGTGTTACTGCATAATCCAGCTAATCTGCAGCTGCTGCACCGAGTCCAGGCCTGTCACACACACACACACACACACACACACACACACACACACACACACACACAACCACACACACACACCACACACACACACACACACACACACACACACACACACACACAACACACACACACACACACACACACACACACACACACACCACACACACCACACACACACACCACACACACACCCACACACACACCACACCACACACACACACACACACACACACACACACACACACACACACACACACACACACACACACACACACACACACACACACAAGCTTCCAGAGGCCTGTACTACGAAGCAGGATGTTCTCTTAGCGAGCTAACTTCAGGGAAAACTCTGGGTTTCCGGTCCTACGACGCTGGTTCTCTTCTTAGAGGGCTAGATCTCCATGGTAACTGATGCTGAGCGGCTAGCTTGGTCCGGAGCAGGTTAGGTTGCAGGCTAAGAGATCAACTCAGTGAAAGCACCGCCTGCTGACCAATCAGAGCTCAGTGTGCGGAGTTTAAAGCGATCAAGTCATATTACAGGAGAAAGGAAATACAGAAGAACTGCCGTTGCAGGAAAGACGGCCGGCAAAAATCACAAACTGTGTGAACATGAACATGAATAGAATATCACCTCCCATCTTCAGAGCAATCTGACTATTATAACATTAGCGTTAAGAAAGCTTACTGAAATATCTGCCACAAGTAACCGGATCAAAGTAACATTACGTACAGTCTGCGGCACTGTGAGTGCAGACGTCGATGTGTCCCATTATCATTCATATCACATCACATCATAATGTATCATATATCTCCTTATCTGAGTCAGCTGAGCCGGATCTGGCCGTGCAACACTCACAGTGTCACATACTGTATGCAGAAGGATTATTTGAAGCAACACATTAAGTTGAGGAAACACTCGAGTCAAATGTAAGTAAAGTCAGATCGTGTCTTAGACGGGGCAGTGATATCATAAACCTGTTAATGGACGCATTCAAACACTTGTTCTGTCACCAGCTGTATTCACCTCGCAGGTGCAGCTATGTGGCTGTGATCCTGGATCAAGTGTTTAAGTCATGGATGTTTAAAGTTTAAAGTCTTCATATTTGTCTAATATTATAGTTCACTTTTCATTCAGGAAGTATGACGCCGCGCTGTCAGTGCGCTTCTCCATGTTTGTGATTGGTCAAATGTTGCTAGCCCCGCCCCTTTCATGTGAACGTGCACTCAGCCGGACAGAGAAACCCTGGCTTGAGTTAACGAGTTGATAACCAGCGTCGTAGGACCGCTTAGCGAGAGCGCGTTTGTTTTGGGTTAGGTAAGCCGGGTAACTCCAACACATCCAGGTTAGGGTGAACCGGCTTCGTAGTACAGGCCTCTGGAGTCGGCCGTCTCCAAGTCTCTTTAAGTAGGGCGGCACAAAGTATGTCAGAAAGAAGCCGTTTTTTGCCTAAAATCTGCTACTCTGATTTTTTTTCATATCAAAGTCAATATATTTGCACTAACAATGAAATGAGGATATTTCCCTATTTTCTTGCATTTAGACTTTTCCAGCTGTTTTATTGTTAGCCATTACGTCCTAAACTGTGATGGTAGCTAATATTTATATGTATTATAGAGGAATCCAGGGCTGCACAACAAACCTAAATGTTATAAAAATCACAAAATACGAGTAGAATATTCTGTCTCTCTGTGTGTGTGTGTGTGTGTGTGTGTGTGTGTGTGTGTGTGTGTGTGTGTGTGTGTGTGTCTCTCTCTCTCTCTCTCTGGGTGTGTCTCTGTGTACGTACCATCCTGTTGTTAGCGAGGTAGTGTGTGTGTGTGTTTGTGTGTGTGTGTGTACGTACCGTCCTGTTGTTAGCGAGGTAGTGTGTGTGTGTGTGTACGTACCGTCCTGTTGTTAGCGAGGTAGTGTGTGTGTGTGTACGTACCGTCCTGTTGTTAGCGAGGTAGTGAGGGTGTGTGTGTGTGTGTACGTACGTACCGTCCTGTTGTTAGCGAGGTAGTGAGTGTGTGTGTGTGTGTGTACGTACCGTCCTGTTGTTAGCGAGGTAGTGAGTGTGTGTGTGTGTGTGTGTGTGTGTGTGTGTACGTACGTACCGTCCTGTTGTTAGCGAGGTAGTGAGTGTGTGTGTGTGTGTGTGTGTGTACGTACCGTCCTGTTGTTAGCGAGGTAGGGGCTGCAGAGGTTCCCCAGGTCAGGGATCATGAAGAACGGATAGCCGACGTACGGAGCCGCCGAGAACAAACCGTCCTGCTGCCGCCTCAGCGCTGCAGAACATTCACATTATTAGAGAGAACATCTGACAGAGAACTGCAGACAAAGGGTGTGTAATCAATTATAAAAGAGGGGTACCTGTTAGCCACAGTTTTGACCCTATTCACCTGTAGTATGTACAACATGGAGGCATTTTACAATACATCAAATATCTACCTAACTTTTAGTATTTCATTACAACAACTTTTGTGACATTATTAAAGGTCCCCTATTATCCTCTTCTTCATCAATATATCACAGGTCTCAGATATATCCAGAGCCTGTCTCTGATTGGCTGAAACACCAAACAGATCATTGCAGCATTACCCATAATCCCCTCTGTTTCAGCCCTGTTTCCAAAGTGCTGATTCTCTGTCTGTTACTTTAGATGAAAATAAGGAGCCCCTCCCCACGCCCCTCTGAGAGAGATTTGGTTACAAAGAACTCAATGGTGCTCTAGGAGGAGATTCAGGTGATAAGGTGGGGGGGGGGGGGTTACCTTGGTTGCTGATTGGCTAATGGTCACACAAGACAAAACATCGTTATGACATCACAAAGTGGCCAAAATCTGATCAGCTCATTTTCAGACAGGTTTTTATAGAAATGGATCAGGACAAAAAGAGAGAGAATCTTTGTTCCTGAAACTTTCAGAGTCTCTTTACACAGAGGGGACACATGTTGATGTAGAAGAGACATGAAGAAGAGGGGACACATGCTGATGTAGAAGAGACATGAAGAAGAGGGGACACATGTTGATGTAGAAGAGACATGAAGAAGAGGGGACACATGCTGATGTAGAAGAGACATGAAGAAGAGGGGACACATGTTGATGTAGAAGACACATGAAGAAGAGGGGACTCATGTTGATGTAGAGGAGACATGAAGAAGAGGGGACACATGTTGATGTAGAAGAGACATGAAGAAGAGGGGACACATGTTGATGTAGAAGAGACATGTGTCCCCTCTGTGTAAAGAGAGAGTCTCTTTGGTGATGTAGAAGAGACATGTGTCCCCTCTTTGTAAAGAGAGAGTCTCTTTGGTGATGTAGAAGAGACATGTGTCCCCTCTGTGTGAAGAGAGAGTCTCTTTGGTGATGTAGAAGAGACATGTGTCCCCTCTGTGTCCCTCTGTGTAAAGAGAGTCTCTTTGGTGATGTAGAAGAGACATGTGTCCCCTCTTTGTAAAGAGAGAGTCTCTTTGGTGATGTAGAAGAGACATGTGTCCCCTCTGTGTAAAGAGAGAGTCTCTTTGGTGATGTAGAAGAGACACGTGTCCCCTCTGTGTAAAGAGAGAGTCTCTTTGGTGACGTAGAAGAGACATGTGTCCCCTCTGTGTGAAGAGAGAGTCTCTTTGGTGATGTAGAAGAGACATGTGTCCCCTCTGTGTCCCTCTGTGTAAAGAGAGTCTCTTTGCTGATGTAGAAGAGACATGTGTCCCCTCTGTGTGAAGAGAGTCTCTTTGGTGACGTAGAAGAGACATGTGTCCCCTCTGTGTGAAGAGAGTCTCTTTGGTGATGTAGAAGAGACATGTGTCCCCTCTGTGTGAAGAGAGAGTCTCTTTGGTGATGTAGAAGAGACATGTGTCCCCTCTGTGTAAAGAGAGAGTCTCTTTGGTGATGTAGAAGAGACACGTGTCCCCTCTGTGTAAAGAGAGTCTCTTTGGTGATGTAGAAGAGACATGTGTCCCCTCTGTGTAAAGAGAGAGTCTCTTTGCTGATGTAGAAGAGACATGTGTCCCCTCTGTGTAAAGAGAGAGTCTCTTTGCTGATGTAGAAGAGACATGTGTCCCCTCTGTGTAAAGAGAGAGTCTCTTTGGTGATGTAGAAGAGACATGTGTCCCCTCTGTGTCCCTCTGTGTAAAGAGAGAGTCTCTTTGCTGATGTAGAAGAGACATGTGTCCCCTCTGTGTGAAGAGAGAGTCTCTTTGGTGATGTAGAAGAGACATGTGTCCCCTCTGTGTGAAGAGAGAGTCTCTTTGGTGATGTAGAAGAGACATGTGACCCCTCTTTGTGAAGAGAGAGTCTCTTTGGTGATGTAGAAGAGACATGTGTCCCCTCTGTGTGAAGAGAGAGTCTCTTTGGTGACGTAGAAGAGACATGTGTCCCCTCTGTGTGAAGAGAGAGTCTCTTTGGTGACGTAGAAGAGACATGTGTCCCCTGTGTGTGAAGAGAGAGTCTCTTTGGTGACGTAGAAGAGACATGAAGAAGTGGATTCTGCATAATAGTTGACCTTTAAGACTTTCTTTTTGAAATATCTGAATCTTTCTTTGTCTAAATATTACTCAGTTTTATGACTTGTTCCCCCTAAAACGTGGCTCTGTACCTCAGATTCATTTCTCCTCCTCTCAGCAGAGATCTGTTACACACACCAACCGGCCTACTTTCAACCCTTTCTAAGAACATTTCAATATATTAGAGAATTGCTGAAAATATCTGACAGAAAACTGGAGACAAAGAGCGCGTTATAAAATATGAAATAATCCAGTGTTTCTCCGAGTATAGCCAGTGGGGTATTTACTGACATCAATGTAAATACTGCTATATTTGACTATATTTGTTATTCTTTTTGAATGTTATCATAGTTTTCTATCTGTGTTTTTTTCCTCGTACGTGTCAACCAACCTGGTGATGAGCCTGATTCGGATTGTGATCTCTTCAGCGTGTGTTTCCCACAGACTAACAACCAAACACACATCCAGGAAACCATTGAGCTCCAAACCAAGGCTGCTGAGTCATGTCAGGGTTTAAGGACTCATTCCTGCAGCTCTGTATTTTACTAAGAGAGGTCAAGGGTCATTCAATCTGGGTGTTGCATAAGATAAGGATTTGCTAACAGATCAGCGAAGACAAGAAGAACCAGTTAAACAGCGATTCGGACAATTAGCCGTTTCCTGTTGAGACAGTTGTGTTCCCACAGAGCAGACACCACTCGGAGACACGTTTTAAAACGTTTTTCAGAAGCTGAAGTTATATAAGCAGGGATGAGGACCGGATTACTGAGCATGTCAAGAAATGAAGAAAAGAAAGTAAAACCAGCTTTAATAAAATGCTGATGTTGCATTTACTGCACAGGAAATAGAGTACACCTGAACATCAGCAGGAGAGGACTCTTTAAAGTAGAGACACTACATACTGATATACACCTGAACATCAGCAGGAGAGGACTCTTTAAAGTAGAGACACTACATACTGATATACACCTGAACATCAGCAGGAGAGGACTCTTTAAAGTAGAGACACTACATACTGATATACACCTGAACATCAGCAGGAGAGGACTCTTTAAAGTAGAGACACTACATACTGATATACACCTGAACATCAGCAGGAGAGGACTCTTTAAAGTAGACACACTACATACTGATATACACCTGAACATCAGCAGGAGAGGACTCTTTAAAGTAGACACACTACATACTGATATACACCTGAACATCAGCAGGAGAGGACTCTTTAAAGTAGAGACACTACATACTGATATACACCTGAACATCAGCAGGAGAGGACTCTTTAAAGTAGAGACACTACATACTGATATACACCTGAACATCAGCAGGAGAGGACTCTTTAAAGTAGAGACACTACATACTGATATACACCTGAACATCAGCAGGAGAGGACTCTTTAAAGTAGAGACACTACATACTGATATACACCTGAACATCAGCAGGAGAGGACTCTTTAAAGTAGAGACACTACATACTGATATACACCTGAACATCAGCAGGAGAGGACTCTTTAAAGTAGAGACACTACATACTGATATACACCTGAACATCAGCAGGAGAGGACTCTTTAAAGTAGACACACTACATACTGATATACACCTGAACATCAGCAGGAGAGGACTCTTTAAAGTAGAGACACTACATACTGATATACACCTGAACATCAGCAGGAGAGGACTCTTTAATGGAAAACCAAACAAATTGTGAGTAAACGTAAATTAAATATGAATGTAAATTACCTTCTTCAAACAGGTGACTGTGTCTGGCTCGGCTCTGCGGGTCAGGGTTGGTTCTGGGGCGTCTGTCAGCCTAAACACACAGACACACAGTACTTTTACTTGTTATGCAGTACTTTTAATTGTAGTACTTTTACTTGAAGCTGACAATACTTGTGCACTTTTACTTGAAGCTGTTAATAACTGTTTTTATACTGGTAATACTTTTACATAAAGATGGTTTTAAATGAGAACTTTTACTGCTGATACTTCAACATGAATCTGATTATACTTGTATAAAATGTTTCATGCACTACTTTTACTTGTTATGCAGTACTTTTATTTCAGTACTTTGAATGCAGGATTTTTACTTGTTATGCAGTACTTTTGCTTTGGTGTATTGGTACTTTTACAAAAAGCTGACAATACTTAATTAAGATGTTTCATGCAGTACTTTTACTAGTTATGCAGAGCCTGTTATGCAGAACTTTTACTTGTACTTCAGTACTTTTACTTAAATACTTGTACTTGTAATGCAATACTTGTACTTGTTATGCAGTACTTTTACTTGTACTTCAGTACTTTTGCTCTGCTGTATCTGAGTCCTCTCAGGTGAACCTCTCACCTCAGAGTCGGAGCTGGACTCGGACTCGTTGACCAGAGAACTCTTCACATCGTCCAGGTCTCTCTCCGAGGAAACGTTTCTCTTTTCCTCCTGTTCTCCCTCGTCTTTGAACGCAATCAGCTCATCGTTGGCTCCCAGATCTCCGTCTGAAGCTAACATGCTAACATTAGCTGCTAACATGCTAACATCTAACTGTCCACTAACACAGACTTAACACCTAAGTTATAAAAGAAATAACAACCTACAACACCCGAGGAACTTTAACAGAACATCCGGGTCATGCTACACCTATTTCAAGCAGTTGAATTTAGTGTTTTTGGGACTAAAAAAAACATGCTAAGCTATGATGCTAATCAATGCTACATGCGGCGTTCACAGACGACTCGGATTTGCCGCTGTTAAATTCCTGAGGTATGGGAATCCTCACAACAAAACTAGCTTTGAAAACAAGCTAACATGCTAAACTCGTATGCTAACATGCTAAGCAGTGCTACAAGCGGCGTTCACTGACGCCTCGGTGTTTCCGTTGTTAAATTCCTGAGGTGTGGAAGTCGCTGTTTTCCAACCGAGAAAAGAGTCCATAAACAAAAGGGGGATAGACGGGAAAGCCTCCAAAATGGTTACAAAATATAAAAAATAGTCCATAAACAGAAGGGCACTGACAGAGAAGGCTCTAAAATGGTTTAAAAATGTATAAATAATAGTTAAAATCCTCCCAGGACGGCTGACATTATCAACCCGACCGCGGTGCACTTCGCTCCGAGTGAAAAAGTTTACGTGTGTCGCTTTACTCCAGAAAAAGTAGATCCCTGTTTTGATTTGATTCCCACATCTTGAATGCAGTTTGGTTATAGAAATCCTCCCGATTTTAAGTCGACGGTTTCGGCATTTATTCAGAAAACAAGCCTGCGGTGCGGAGGCGTGGGAAACCTTTCTGGAGAGAGAGAGGAGTGAAGGGGGAAAAGAGTGCGCGGCGACCGGAGAACAGTGAAGGGGCGACGGGGACGCGCTGACCCCGGATCAGTTTAGAGAAGCGCGCTCCCGTGGCCGCTCATGCCCGACAGGCTGGATGAACTGATCCTGGATCAGGAACAACAGGTTGATCCCATACGACGCACAAAGAGGAAGGAGGGAGGAGTTTACATGGACAAAAAGGACATTTTTTAAGACCTTAAAGGAGCAGTTAGACTATTTTTTCTAAAGTCAATTTGTACTTGTGTAATTAATCTATGGAAGAGGATTAGGGCAACATGAAAAACAAATGTTAGGATGTTACCAAGAGTAAAAAAATAAATAAAAAATCAGATCTGAGATTAGAGTCAGAATTCATCCACACAATGTTTTATCATGTGGCCCTACTCCTCTTCCTTATGAATCAGAATCTAGTTTACTGCCAGGTCTGTTCAGAGATGGGAAGTAACTAAGTACATTTACTCAGTACTTAAGTACAATTTTGAGGTACTTATACGCTACTCAAGTATTTCCATTGTATGCTACTGTGTACTTCTACTCCTCTACAGTTCAGAGGTACATGGTGTACTTTTCCTCCACTACATGTATTGAATCCCTTTAGTTACTTCACAGATGTGGATGAATGATGTGAAATATAATCAAGTGTTAAATCAGACTTTAGTTCCACCTGGAGTAAATCCACCAGCTACCCTGCAGTATACAAAGTCATTCAAACTAGCTGCTCCTTTACCAGCTTTGAGAACACTTTAATGATCAATCATTATAAAACATATCATATATATTATTCTGAAATGGACCAATCTGCACAATGACTACTTTTACTGTCGCTACTTTCACTATATTTTGATGAGAATACTTTTCTACTTCTACTTGAGGAACATTTTGAATGCAGGACTTTTACTGTAACAGAGGATTCCTACACTCTGGTACTTCTACTTTTACTCAAGTACAAGATCTGAGTACTTCTACTTTTACTCAAGTACAAGATCTGAGTACTTCTACTTTTACTCAAGTACACGATCTGAGTACTTCTACTTTTACTCAAGTACAAGATCTGAGTACTTCTACTTTTACTCAAGTACACGATCTGAGTACTTCTACTTTTACTCAAGTACAAGATCTGAGTACTTCTACTTTTACTCAAGTACAAGATCTGAGTACTTCTACTTTTACTCAAGTACAATATCTGAGAGTACTTCTACTTTTACTTGAGTAACATTTTGAATGCAGGACTTTTACTGTAACAGAGGATTCCTACACTCTGGTACTTCTACTTTTACTAAGTACAAGATCTGAGTACTTCTACTTTTACTCAAGTACAGGATCTGAGTACTTCTACTTTTACTCAAGTACAGGATCTGAGTACTTCTACTTTTACTAAAGTACACGATCTGAGTACTTCTACTTTTACTCAAGTACAAGATCTGAGTACTTCTACTTTTACTCAAGTACAATATCTGAGAGTACTTCTACTTTTACTTGAGTAACATTTTGAATGCAGGACTTTTACTTGTAATAGAGTATTCCTACACTCTAGTACTTCTACTTTAACTCAAGTACACAGTCTTAGTACTTCTTCCACCTCTGGGTCTGTTTACATACACAATGCTTTGGTGTATGGTGCTGCAAACATAATGAAATAAGTTGTAAGAGAACATAAAGAATACAACGATTATAAAAAGAAAATAGATTTAGCTGCGAAACAGACTGAGAGTAAACATAAGTTAATCTACTCATTATGCATGTGTACACGTTTAAGAATAACTGTTCTCACATGTACTTCTTGTGTTTTTACTGCAGGTCGGCCACAGGTCAGAGCCACGAGCAGCTGTATAACCCCGGAGAGGAAACATGTGTTACGTCCATCAGCACTGCAGGACTTTACACATAAAAACTGAACTCTGCAGAGCTGAGAGAGGGAAGACCTGCACACTGCAATGCATTGTGGGTAGTATAGGCGCTGTGGGAGAAGAACACGAGGAATACAAAAATAAGTTATGACTCTTTCTGATTCTTTTATTTACAATATGTTTGAGTCTGGTGTGGCGGTGAAGCAGCGGGGGATCATGGGAGTTGTAGTCTTGAGAATTCCTCCCATGTTCATGAAATAAAGTAAAAAGTACTTTTGCCTCTGAGATATAGCACAGGAGAAGTATAAAGTGTCAGAACATAGAAGTATGTAAGTAGAGAACAATAAAACAATAATAGAAACAAATGTTGTCTAATTATAATTGTCCTTATTACGTTTCCATGTTAAAAGAGGGAGGCGTGTGGCGTAGTGGGTTAGTGCATTGGTGATGGAATCAGGGGAGCACAGGTTCAAACCCCACTGCAGTCAGCATGTCGTTGTGTCCCTGAGACACTTCACCCCAAAGTGCTCCTGTGGGGATTGCCCTCAGTATTGAGTAAGTCGCTTTGGATAAAAGCGTCTAACAAGTGACATGTGATGTAATAAAAAAGACACACAAGAAACAACCACGACAACAACAAAACACATGCAATATACATACTGAGACCTGCTATTAAAAACCATGAATGAATGCTTTGACAAGTGTGCTTAGAAGACGGCAGGTGAGAATGTTTTCTGAATGGATATTTTGAATTGTCTTTGCTGTTGTATGTATTTTTGTTATCTAATGTAATGTTATCTGTTATATCTGTAGCTTGACTAGAGGGTGGTGCTATGTGTGTTACTTTGATGTATTGTATGCAAAATCCACCATTGTCCCGAAGTATACTTGATGTACTCGCTGGAATACGGTCTGTGTTTTCCCCCCCGTAAAACCTGAAAATAAAAATAAAGTTACAAAAAACTTTTGATCTTCACATCTTGAAGATCAAAAGCAAACAAAATCTTCAGTCTACATCGAACGCCCTCGCCGTAGCGTGGCGGCGAAAATGAATATGCTAATTTTATTTAGCCTTTTATCTGCTCTGTTTCATCTGCTGATAACAATGTACATTTCCACGCTGTTGCACAAATCTCTGCTTCTGATATTAAAATCATAATCACTAAAAAAAAATCTGAATGGCGATGGTATCGAACAGGCTAAGCTAACTTCGTCAATACTCACAGCAACTTCACACAGACAGAAATAAAGCAGCGACTGTGTTCACAACAGACAGTCTGTGTAGCCTACATGTTTATTCTTATCCAGTTTCTGAACATATATGAGGAGCTGTGAGCTCTGTGTGCTAACAGCTAAAAGATACCAGATAACATCTCACAGCTAACAGCTAACAGCTAACTGCTTACTGCTAACAGATAACAGCTAAAAGATACCAGATAACATCTCACAGCTAACAACTAACAGCTAACTGCTTACTGCTAACAGATAACAGCTAACAAACAGATAACTGCTAACTGCTAACAGCTAACTGTTAACAGATAACATATTACAGATCAAAGATAATAGCTAGCAGCCAACAGCTAACAGCTAACATCTAACAGATTACAGCTAACAGTTTACAGCGAACACATAACAGTTTACAGCTAACAGCTAACAGAAAACAGATAACCGTTTACAGCTATCAGCGAACAGCTAACAGATTACAGTTTACAGCTAACAGATAACGGCTAACAGATAACAGCTATCAGCTAACTGATAACATCTTACAGTTTACAGCTAACAGCTAACAGCTATCAGCTAAGAGCTAACAGCTAACAGATAACGGCTACTGATTACGTTTTCTGATTCAACGTCAGCTTAGATTCTCACAGCTGATTGGCTTTAAAGCCTCTTACACACCAAACCGACACCAAAGAACACCAAAGAACACCGTCGGGACGCGTCGCCTCACGTCTCCTGCGTCTTGGCCATGTTTCGCACTGGAACACACTGCAAAGACTTCAGCCGACGGCCAAGTAGCACGTACGAACTGCGTATGCGTGAGTGGCAATAACTCTCCTTACCAGCAGGCGTCGGTGGTGTGTATTCGTCATTCAAAAGAGGCAACAACCGGAACACAGACTGCGTGATAACCGAGAGAAGAAGAACAGACTGCGTGATATATACAAACAACAAATAGCGTGTGCGTTCCATTTTCACTCTACAGCGAGAAGCTCACGGGGCTTTCCCGAACCTGTGTCGAGAGCTGGAGTTAAAGGAAATCTCAGATTTGCCTTCTTAATCGTTTGTTTGGGTCCCTCACTTCCGTTTCGCTTCTCATGCACTGATTCGCTAAGCTGAACAGCCAATCAGAGTGATTTCTTTGGCCGACGGCCTACCGATTCAACATGTCGAATCGGCGGCGGAAGGTGTTGGCACGGCCGAAAAGACACGACGGTGCGGGACACACCAATCTGAGCAGGGCGACACGACGCTCATCGACGGCCCGACATCTATCGACATCTATCGACGCCGAGAATTGGCTTGGTGTGTAAGGAGCTTTAAGGTAGGGACACACCAAGCTGACACCAAAGAACACGTCCCGACGGACCCGACTGTTGTGTCGCCTCACGTCTCTGCGTCTTGGCCAACAGTCGCACTGGAACACACCGCAAAGACTTCAGCCGATGGCCAAGTTGCACGTAAGAACTGCACATGCGTGAGTGGCAATAACTCTCCTTACCAGCAGGCGGCAGTAGTGTGTATTCGTCATTTAAAAGAGGCAACAACCGGAAGACAGACTGCGTGATAACCGAGAGAAGAAGAACAGACTGCGTGATATAAACAAGAAGCGTGTGCGTTCCATTTTCACTCTACAGCGAGAAGCTCACGGGGCTTTCCCGAACCTGTGTCGAGAGCTGGAGTTAAATGAAATCTCAGATTTGCCTTCTTAATCGTTTGTTTGGGTCCCTCACTTCTGTTTCGCTTCTCATGCACTGATTCGCTAAGCTGAACAGCCAATCAGAGTGATTTCTTTGGCCGACAGCCTACCGATTCAACATGTCGAATCGGCGGCGGAAGGTGTCGGCACGACGGGGCGGGACGCACCAATCTGAGCAGGGCGACAGGACGCTCATCGACGGCCCGACATCTATCGACACCGGAAATCGGCTTGTTGTGTAAGGACCTTTAGAGACAGCGATTTGAAAATGAACTCTCGCGACTGACAGCTTGAATATGCGTCTCTACGCGTCTTTGCTTTTACTTTACATGTAATGGCGACGCGATAAACACCTAACATGACTTCCATGGGGGAAAAAAGAGGGTTGGGTCGAGTCTGAAACATTTTGGAGGCAGATTTTTGGGGTTAAAAGTGAGCAGAGGTATGGCCTCTTCCCCCAAAATCCTGCATATCCTTGGGGGGTCTTTACAGTCTGGCTCTGAGCCAAACAGGAACCCTCGCTGTGATTCACACAGCTGCTGGTGTGTGTGTGTGTGTGTGTGTGTGTTTGTGTGTGTGTGTGTGTTAGTGTGTGTATGTGTTAGTGTGTTAGTGTGTATGTGTGTTTGTGTGTGTGTGTGTGTGTGTGTGTGTGTGTGTGTGTGAATAAAGTATTTAATGTATACAAATTATTTCCATGGTGGGAATTTCTTCATTCCCACCATGTTTTTTTCTTTCACTTCTTTTGGTTTGTTTACTTTGACATCTTTATTTCTCTTTGTACCATGAATGATACAGCTTGGAAACAGCAAACGCACACTTTAAATGGTATTGGACATAACACAAATAAATATGAACCGTAGGGCATGTCAGATTTCATACTTTATAATGTAAAACATTTCAACACACATTTAGTTAGAAAGTGAAACAGATTGTGTGTGTGTGTGTGTGTGTGTGTGTGTGTGTGTGGATCTGCAGAGGCCCGTCAGGAATGCAATGGTTTCTCAGAGTAACAGAAGTCAGCTGTGAACACTCGCAGGTTTTACAGATCCGTAACCCGGCTTCCTGCTCGTAGTGAAAGCGGAGATCTGGCGCGTACGACTCCAGTGTTCTGATTCTCTCCATCACTTTCCCTCCTGACAGGAGCACAAGAACACTTCTCAGGAGGGCTGAAGTACACGGATCGTTTTCTATCCATCATCATTTCATTCACAAGTTTACAGAGGTGTGAAGTAACTAAGTAGACTTACAAGTACTGTGTTTAAGTACAATGTTGAGGTACTTGTACTTTACTTGAGTATTTCACAAGCTACTTTTTACTTCTACTCCACTACAGTTCAGAGGTACATGGTGTACTTCTACTCCTCTACAGTTCAGAGGTACATGGTGTACTTCTACTCCTCTACAGTTCAGAGGTACATGGTGTACTTTTCCTCCACTACATGTATGTAATACCTTTAGTTACTTCACAGATGTGGATGAATGATGTGAAATATAACCAAGTGTTAAATCAGACTTTAGTTCCACCTGGAGTAAATCCACAAGCTACCCTGCAGTATACAAAGTCATTCAAACTAGCTGCACCTTTACCAGCTTTGAGAACACTTTCATGATCAATCATTATAAAACATATCATATATATTATTCTGAAATGGACCAATCTGCACAATGACTACTTTTACTGTCGCTACTTTCACTATATTTTGATGAGAATACTTTAATACTTTCACTTGAGGAACATTTTGAATGCAGGACTTTCACTGAAACAGAGGATTCCTACACTCTGGTACTTCTACTTTTACTCAAGTACAAGATCAGAGTACTTCTACTTTTACTCAAGTACAAGATCTGAGTACTTCTAGTTTTACTAAGTACAAGATCTGAGTACTTCTACTTTTACTCTAGAACAAGACCTGAGTACTTCTACTTTTACTCAAGAACAAGATCTAAGTACTTCTACTTTTACTCAAGAACAAGACCTGAGTACTTCTACTTTTACTCAAGTACAAGATCTGAGTACTTATACTTTTACTCAAGTACAAGACCTGAGTACTTCTACAAGATCTGAGTACTTCTACAAGATCTGAGTACTTCTACAAGATCTGAGTACTTCTACCAGCTCTGGGTGCTCATGGAAACACTATTTGTATTCCTTGTAGTTTCTTTAATACTATAAAACATCTTGTCTCGTACTTTTCGTCACTTTAACGTTTTTCACTTTATTTGGAAAGAGATGAGACCCCCAAGAATCACGCTTTCTTGCTTTGGGTTGAAACACTGGGTGAAAGCATGAGAAGCTGATTCCAGAAGAAGAAGCTCACTAACGTGGCATCACTTTCTCCCAACAGGTATCTGTAAATGAGCAGAATATAAAGGTGTTCTCTGGAGGACGGGGGGGAACAAAGGGAGAGCAGAGACCCCCAAAAGAGAGACCCAGGAGGGGGTTTCTCCAGCAGACTGCTCTCCACAGGGGGCTCTTCAGCGGGGAGTGGGACCATCCAACTGTATGTTTATGAATGTGTGTGTTGGTGTGTGTTCCTTTGTGTGTTCAGGCTGTGTCTTTAAGGCAGTGATGAGCCAATGCTAACAGAGCATGTTAATGTGAACCCTCATGCTGTTCAGAGGGTCTCCTGCTCTTTCTGAGCAGAAGACCCTCTGAACAGCATGAGGGTTTGTGTGTTCATGCTGTTCAGAGGGTCTCCTGCTCTTTCTGAGCAGAAGACCCTCTGAGTGTGTGTTCCTTTGTGTGTTCATGCTGTTCAGAGGGTCTTCTGCTCCTTCTGAGCAGAAGACCCTCATGCTGTTCAGAGGGTCTTCTGCTCCTTCTGAGCAGGCAGTGGAAACTCTGAGGTCAGGGTTCTTTGTGTGTTTGAATCAGAATCCCTTTACTCGTCCCTCAGAGGGGACATGTACGTTGTTACAGCAGCAAAGGGCCAAAGACAGCTTAAAGGCCTCTACACACCGGCCCGACTTTGGGAGTCAGAGGCCGTCCGAAGCCGTCAGAGGCAGTCGGGCATTCGCGTCGCACTACTCAGGTTGGTGTGTCGTCTCTTTACGGCACATTTTCAACCCTCCCGCCTCCTCCCGCCGCCGATTCAACATGTTGAATCGGCCGCGGGAGGCCAAAGAACGTCGGGACAAATCAATCACTCTGATTGGCTGTTCAGCTTAGCGAATCAGTGCATCAGAAGTGAAGCGGAAGTGAGGGACCAAAACAAACGATAAGAAGGCACACACAGACGGCTAATCTTCCTCATTTTCATCTCACCCGGACGCAAGAGTTTCTTTTTTATCATGACGGCATGGAATGAAGAAAGTGAAGACCAACTGATCAACTGCTTATATTACTAAGTCTGTTCTTCTTCTCTCGGCGTATAAAAGGCAGTCTGTCTTCCGGTTGTTGCCTCTTTTGAATGACGAATACACACTACCGCCGCCTGCTGGTAAGGAGAGTTATTGCCACTCGTCGGCTGAAGTATTTGCGGTGTGTTCGTAGGCGGGCGGCTTTATCCGACGAAGCCAACGAAGCCTGACGTAGCTGACGTAAAAGTCGGGACGCCTTCGGTACGCGTTCTTTGGTCTCAGGTTGGTGTGTAGAGACCTTAATGTGTGTGTCTCAGTTTAAGTGTCTTTGTGTGTGTGTTTGACTGAATTTGTTTGTGTCCCCTGGTCTCCCAGCTGTGTGCGTCACTCTTTAGTGTCAGCTGTGTGCGTCACTCTTTAGTGTCCCCTGGTCTCCTAGCTGTGTGCGTCACTCTTTAGTGTCCCCTGGTCTCCAGCTTTGTGCGTCACTCTTTAGTGTCCCCTGGTCTCCCAGCTGTGTGCGTCACTCTTTAGTGTCCCCTGGTCTCCAGCTTTGTGCGTCACTCTTTAGTGTCCCCTGGTCTCCCAGCTGTGTGCGTCACTCTTTAGTGTCCCCTGGTCTCCCAGCTGTGTGCGTCACTCTTTAGTGTCCCTGGTCTCCCAGCTGTGTGCGTCACTCTTAGTGTCCCCTGGTCTCCCAGCTGTGTGCGTCACTTTAGTGTCCCTGGTCTCCCAGCTGTGTGCGTCACTCTTTAGTGTCCCCTGGTCTCCCAGCTGTGTGCGTCACTCTTTAGTGTCCCCTGGTCTCCAGCTGTGTGCGTCACTCTTTAGTGTCCCCTGGTCTCCCAGCTGTGTGCGTCACTCTTTAGTGCCCCTGGTCTCCCAGCTTGTGCGTCACTCTTTAG
>CM062282.1:2572411-2604911 GCA_031216635.1 Dissostichus eleginoides | reverse complement strand
AACAACAACATGTTTCAGTACCTCATCATTCAGTCAGTGGAACAACAACATGTTTCAGTACCTCATCATTCAGTCAGTGGAACAACATGTTTCAGTACCTCATCATTCAGTCAGTGGTGGAACAACAACATGTTTCAGTACCTCATCATTCAGTCAGTGGAACAACAACATGTTTCAGTACCTCATCATTCAGTCAGTGGAACAACATGTTTCAGTACCTCATCATTCAGTCAGTGGTGAACAACAACATGTTTCAGTACCTCATCATTCAGTCAGTGGAACAACAACATGTTTCAGTACCTCATCATTTAGTCAGTGGTGGAACAACAACATGTTTCAGTACCTCATCATTCAGTCAGTGGAACAACAACATGTTTCAGTACCTTATCATTCAGTCAGTGGTGGAACAACAACATGTTTCAGTACCTCATTATTCAGTCAGTGGAACAACAACATGTTTCAGTACCTCATCATTCAGTCAGTGGAACAACAACATGTTTCAGTCCCTCATCATTCAGTCAGTGGTGGAACAACAACATGTTTCAGTACCTCATCATTCAGTCAGTGGTGGAACAACAACATGTTTCAGTACCTCATCATTCAGTCAGTGGTGGAACAACAACATGTTTCAGTCCCTCATCATTCAGTCAGTGGAACAACAACATGTTTCAGTACCTATCATTCAGTCAGGGAACAACAACATGTTTCAGTTCCTTATCATTCAGTCAGTGGTGGAACAACAACATAGTGTTGGTGAGGAACCAGTGTAAAGACTTCAGAACAGGACTGATCCTCTTTCTTAGTGTTGGTGAGGAACCAGTGTAAAGACTTCAGAACTGGACTGATCCTCTTTCTTAGTGTTGGTGAGGAACCAGTGTAAAGACTTCAAAGGACTGATCCTCTTTCTTAGTGTTAGTGAGGAACCAGTGTAAAGACTTCAGAACAGGATGTGATCCACTTTCTTAGTGTTAGTGAGGAACCAGTGTAAAGACTTCAGAACAGTGACTGATCCACTTTCTTAGTGTTAGTGAGGAACCAGTGTAAAGACTTCAGAAGGACTGATCCACTTTCTTAGTGTTAGTGAGGAACCAGTGTAAAGACTTCAGAACTGGACTGATCCTCTTCTTAGTGGTGAGGAACCAGTGTAAAGACTTCAGAACAGGACTGATCCCTTTCTTAGTGTTAGTGAGGAACCAGTGTAAAGACTTCAGAACAGGACTGATCCACTTTCTTAGTGTGTGAGGAACCAGTGTAAAGACTTCAGAACAGTGATGTGATCCACTTTCTTAGTGTTAGTGAGGACTCGAGCAGCAGCGTTCTGAATCAGCTGCAGCTTTCTAATAGATGTTTTAGTGAGACCTGTGAAGACACCATTACAGTAGTCCAGTCTACTGAAGATAAAAGCATGGACAAGTTTTTAGTCTTTTAATCCTAGATATGTTCTTTAGGTGATAGTAGGCTGATTTAGTAACTGTTTTAATGTGACTGTTGAAACTCAGGTCAGAGTCCATGACTACACCTAGATTTCTGGCTTATCTGTTGTTTTGAACATTGCAGACTGAAGCTCAGCGCTAACTTTTATACGTTCTGCCTTGGCTCCAAAAACCATTACCTCAGTTTTATCTTTGTTTAATTGGAGAAAGTTCTGACACATCCAGTCATTGATTTGTTCAATGCACTTACTCAGTGTTTGAATTGGAGCATAGTCTCCTGGTGAAATGGTTATGTAAATGTGTGTGTCATCCGCATAGCTATGGTAACTTATTTTGTTGTTTTTCATTATCTGAGCCAGTGGTAGCATGTAGATGTTAAAGAGAAGAGGCCCCAAGATGGAGCCTTGAGGTACCCCACATGTCATATTTGTCAACTCAGATGTGTATTTACCTATAGAAACAAAGTTTTTCTGTCCTTTAAGTAGGATTCAAACCAATTTAGAACTGTTCCGAAAGTCCCACCCAGTTTTCCAGTCGGTCTAGTAATATGTTGTGGTCAACAGTGTCAAACGCAGCACTGAGATCTAATAATACTAACACTGAAGTTCTGCCACTGTCTGTGTTTAAGTGGATGTCATTGAAGACCTTTACAAGAGCAGTCTCAGTGCTGTGGTTTGGACGAAAGCCTGACTGGAACACATCAAACAGTTATTTAAATGCAAGAAATTACTCAACTGTTGAAAAACTACTTTTTCAATGATTTTACCTAGAAATGGCAGGTTTGATATGGGCCTGTAATTGTTCATTACTGAAGCATCTAGATTATTCTTTTTTAAGAGCGGTTTAATGACTGCAGTTTTCAGGGCCTGTGGAAAAACACCTGAGTGAAGAGACTTGTTTACTATATGAAGTAGATCTGAGGCCATGCAATGAAAAACATCTTTGAAAAATCCTGTTGGAATAATATCAAGGCAGCAGGAGGAGGATTTCAGAAGTTGAATAATGTCCTCTAGGTTTTTATCATTAATCTGATGGAATTGTGTCATGGTGTTTGAATTGATTTTAGGTGGACACAGGGAAAACATTTGCTGTACCTGATGCAGAGGCACTGACTGCTTGTCTGATTTCTGAATGTTGTCAGTGAAGAAGGAGGCAAAGTCATTGCAGGCCCTGGTGGATAGAAATTCAGAGGCTACTGACACTGGGGGGTTTGTTAGTCTGTCGACGGTAGCAAACAAGGCACGTGCGTTGTTTTTGTTTTTGGCAATGATGTCAGAGAAGAAAGACTGTCGTGCTTTTCAATTCCAAATTAAAAGCCAAGTCTCTCTTTATAGATTTCAAAGTGAACCTGGAGATTTGTTTTTCGCCACCTACGTTCAGCTTTTCGACACTCTCTTTTTTCTGTTCTCACGGTCATGGCCTTTCTCCATGGAGATATTTTCTTGCCAGTCACTTCCTTTACCTTAGTTGGAGCAATGGCATCTATAACATTTTTAATTTTTGAATTAAAATGATCTACTAGCTCATTTACTGAGATGTTAGCAGGGGCAAGTGTGGAAGAAGAATTCTGAGTAAACATTTCCCTAGTTTTCAGTTAAATATCGCTTTGTGGTTACCTCTTTTTGAACATTTTTGTGAACAGAAATAGAGCTCTCAAAGAAAACACAGGAATGATCAGAGAGTGCAACATCAGTCACCACAACCTAGAGATATTCAGACCCTTTGAGATAATTAAGTCCAGAGTGTGCCCCTTATTGTGCGTGGGCTCCGTCACATGCTGAGTCAGTCCATAGTTATCAAGAACACAAAACAGTTCTTTAGCCCCTCTGTCCTGGGGGTTGTCAACATTGAAATCACCAACAATGACTAGACAGCCAAAGTCAATACACACTATAGACAGCAGTTCAGTAAAGTCATCAAAAAAGCTTGCACAGTATTTGGGTGGTCTGTAGATATTTAGGAACAGAGCTTGAGAGGAGCATTTCAGCTGAAGGGCCACATATTCAAAGGAAGCAACGTTCCCATAAGATGTCTTCCTGCATTGAAGGGAATCGTTGAACAAAATAGCAACTCCACCTCCTTTCTTATGCATTCCTTCCTGACTCATAAAACTAAAGTTGGGAGGGGTTGATTCGATAAGAACAGCTGCACTGTTATTTTGTTGTTTTTCCTGCCAAAGACCTGACATTTAATAAAGCTAGTTTAAGTTTGTTAAATACACTATCAGTTCGATGTGTTGTGACAAGCTGTGGCTGACATGGAGTCACTGCTACATTTGATAAACTCACACAAACGTTTGAGCGCTTCCTGTGTCTAAGCTGATTCATCGCTCTTAATCTATTACCTATCAACACAGATATCAGCAAAGCTACTGGCAGGCAGCGCCCGGCAGACCACAACAAAAACAAACAAACAACGTAAGGTCATAATAAATACAAATAAATAAATATCAGTATTGAGTGGAAGCAAGGGGCTGTGAGGGGTTAGGGGTCAAAGGTCTTTCTTTTTTTCAAGTATTCAAGGTTCAAGGCTTTTATTGTCATGTGTACATACAGTGTAGTTGTTTTAGTAGTAGTAGTAGTTCTAGTAGTAGTAGTAGTAGTAGTAGTAGTAGTAGTTCTAGTAGTAGTAGTAGTAGTTCTAGTAGTAGTAGTAGTAGTAGTAGTAGTAGTAGTAGTTCTAGTAGTAGTAGTAGTAGTAGTAGTAGTAGTAGTAGTAGTTCTAGTAGTAGTAGTAGTAGTAGTAGCCTGGTAGTAGTAGCTTAGTAGTAGTAGTATTAGTAGTGGTAGTAGTAGTTCTAGTAGTAGTAGTAGTAGTAGTAGTATAGTAGTAGTAGTAGTAGTAGTAGCTTAGTAGTAGTAGTATTAGTAGTGGTAGTAGTAGTAGTAGTAGTAGTAGTAGTAGTAGTAGTAGTAGTATAGTAGTAGTAGTGGTAGTAGTAGCTTAGTAGTAGTAGTATTAGTAGTGGTAGTAGTAGTAGTAGTAGTAGTAGTAGTAGTAGTAGTAGTAGTAGTAGTAGTAGTAGTTGTAGTAGTAGTAGTAGTAGTAGTAGTAGTAGCCTGGTAGTAGTAGCTTAGTTCTAGTAGTAGTAGTAGTAGTAGTAGTAGTAGTAGTAGTAGTAGTAGCCTGGTAGTAGTAGCTTAGTAGTAGTAGTAGTAGTAGCCTGGTAGTAGTAGCTTAGTTCTAGTAGTAGTAGTAGTAGTAGTAGTAGTAGTATAGTAGTAGTAGTAGTAGTAGTAGTAGCTGGTAGTAGTAGCTTAGTAGTAGTAGTATTAGTAGTGGTAGTAGTAGTAGTAGTAGTAGTAGCCTGGTAGTAGTAGCTTAGTTCTAGTAGTAGTAGTAGTAGTAGTAGTATAGTAGTAGTAGTAGTAGTAGTAGCCTGGTAGTAGTAGCTTAGTAGTAGTAGTATTAGTAGTAGTTCTAGTAGTAGTAGTAGTTCTAGTAGTAGTAGTAGTAGTAGTAGTATAGTAGTAGTAGTAGTAGTAGTAGCCTGGTAGTAGTAGCTTAGTAGTAGTAGTATTAGTAGTGGTAGTAGTAACACGCTGGTATTATATTATTTTCATAAAACACGTAAACACATTCTCCAACACAGACCCAAAGGTCACTCATATATCATCCTGCAGAATGAAGCCCTGCACCCAAAACTACAGAAACACTCACCATAACCTAACTTCTGCCCCAAATGGCACACACTTCACTGAGAGGACAAGACTCTGTGTCCGACTACACACTGTGGTGCTTCATCTGAAGAACACTCATCTGTTATGGTGATCTGTATGTAGAGAATTCTGCATATAAAGAGTGTTCAAGTCTACAGAAATATGTGCAGAAACACAAATATACTGTTGTTATACTTTAATTTTTCTCCAAAACTAATCGGTGCAACATTCATGAGCAACACATAGTTACAGTTGTGTAGACAAAATGATGCCTCTGTCAAATACAGTAAAGGGAAAGGAACACTTTGAGGAAAATGAAAATATTTGTAAAAAAAACGGAGGAAAGGAAAGTGCTTAGTCGGCATTTTAGTGTGTTAATAGCAACTGAAAAAACCTGTATGTCCTTCAGTTGTATTACATTTTAAACGTGGTTGTATCCTCCGGCCAGCAGAGGGCAGTAATGCCACATCCATAATAATAACCATCGTAGAAGAGTAAATACGTCATCCACCAGCGACTGAAGCCAGCAGCTACAACAACAGGCTTTTTTAAAAATGGGATTTTTATTAAAGTAAAGTTCTTTATATTTTTTAAATAATCAAATATACGTTTCCCCTCCTCTTGGTCAGTGAGTGCACATCAGGGATATTTAATAACCATCCCGCCTAAAGAGGAACACGGATCAAACACGTGGGGACGTTTTAAAGAGGTGTAAAATGTCCAAGAAGAGGAACGGGATCCCGGACAGGTGAGTACAAGATCTGAGTACTTCTACTTTTACTAAGTACAAGATCTGAGTACTTCTACTTTTACTAAGTACAAGATCTGAGTACTTCTACTTTTACAAGATCTGAGTACTTCTACTTTTACTCAAGTACAAGATCTGAGTACTTCTACTTTTACAAGATCTGAGTACTTCTACTTTTACAAGATCTGAGTACTTCTACTTTTACTAAGTACAAGATCTGAGTACTTCTACTTTTACAAGATCTGAGTACTTCTACTTTTACTCAAGTACAAGATCTGAGTTCTTCTACTTTTACTGAAGTACAAGATCTGAGTACTTCTACTTTTACTATATGTTTAATGTGTGAATGACCCATGGTATGTCAGTAGATGGCGGATGATCTGATGTTCTGATGTTCTGATGATCTGATGTTCTGATGTTCTGATGATCTGATGTTCTGATGATCTGATGATCTGATGATTTGATGTTCTGATGTTCTGATGATCTGATGATCTGATGTTCTGATGTTCTGATGATCTGATGTTCTGATGATCTGATGATCTGATGATTTGATGTTCTGATGTTCTCATGATCTGATGTTCTGATGTTCTCATGATCTGATGTTCTGATGTTCTGATGATCTGATGTTCTGATGATCTGATGATCTGATGTTCTGATGATCTGATGTTCTGATGATCTGATGTGTCCTCTTCCCTTCAGATGGCTGGATTATAAATCTGTGGGGAGGAAGCTTCCCGGGACGCGTTTCATCGCCTTCAAAGTGCCTCTGAAGCAGGTCAGCACTTAACTCACAGAACCTTTTATTTGTTTGTGGGAATCCGATTTAAATGTGTGTTCCCCCCCCGCCCCCCCCCCCCCAGGCGTTGAACCGTCAGCTGCAGAGCTCCGAGGTGTTCGGGCTCTGGGAGCTCCTGGAGTCTGTTCAGAAGCAGAGGCTGGACCTGGGTCTCATCATCGACCTGACCTTCACCACCAGATACTACTCCATACAGGTATCACAGTCACTCTTTAAAGTAGAGACACTACGTACTGATACACACCTGAACATCACCACCAGATACTACTCCATACAGGTATCACAGTCACTCTTTAAAGTAGAGACACTACGTACTGATACACACCTGAACATCACCACCAGATACTACTCCATACAGGTATCACAGTCACTCTTTAAAGTAGACTCACTACATACTGATATACACCTGAACATCATCAGGAGAGGACTCTTTAAATTAGAGACACTACATACTGATATACACCTGAACATCAGCAGGAGAGGACTCTTTAAAGTAGAGACACTACATACTGATATACACCTGAACATCAGCAGGAGAGGACTCTTTAAAGTAGAGACACTACATACTGATATACACCTGAACATCAGCAGGAGAGGACCCTTTAAAGTAATAATAATCTGTGTGTGCAGGACGTCCCGGAGTCTCTTTTGTTTGTAAAAATCTTCACGGCAGGTCACGAGGTTCCCGGCGACGACACGATCCTGAGCTTCAAACGCGCCGTACGAACATTTCTGCGAGAAAACGCCAACAACGGTGAGACGCTGGCGATGAACGAGTGTTAGTCAGGGACGGACATGTCAGAAAACAGTTTAGAATTAACTCCCCCCCCCCCCCCCCCCCCCCTAAATAAAGAAACAAATGGTTTCACCCGCCACGTGAAAATGGTGTCAGGTTCGTCGTCTACTAGCGCTGTTGCACCCTACTGGAAGAAGTCCACGGAGTCGGTCGGAGTGACAGTTGGCCCCAGCACCTGGAGGTGGATCAGCACCTGGAGGTGGATCAGCACCTGAGGGTGGATCAGCACCTGAGGTGGATCAGCACCTGGAGGTGGATCAGCACCTGAGGGTGGATCAGCACCTGAGGTGGATCAGCACCTGAGGGTGGATCAGCACCTGGAGGTGGATCAGCACCTGAGGTGGATCAGCACCTGGAGGTGGTCAGCACCTGGAGGTGGATCCGCTTCCCTGGGAGCATCTCCCCTTCCACTAGTTTTGTTTTTACTAAGGATGAGAGCTTGAAACCAAATATTAATAAACGCTGCCGTTTGAATCGATAGCGTTTAACAGACGGGCGCTGTTTGGGGCGTCACGTACAAAACACTACGCAAACACAAGTACTCTTGCAGGCCAGAGTAGCTGGAGTGATTCAACAAGAACACAAAGACATATCTGAGAAGAGACCAGGAGGGTCAGAGCAGGAGGAGATGAAGAGACCAGGAGGGTCAGAGCAGGAGGAAGAGGAGGAGATTAAGAGACCAGGAGGGTCAGAGCAGGAGGAAGAGGAGGAGATGAAGAGAGCAGGAGGGTCAGAGCAGGAGGAAGAGGAGGAGATGAAGAGAGCAGGAGGGTCAGAGCAGGAGGAAGAGGAGGAGATGAAGAGACCAGGAGGGTCAGAGAGGAGGAAGAGGAGGAGATGAAGAGACCAGGAGGGTCAGAGCAGGAGGAAGAGGAGATGAAGAGAGCAGGAGGGTCAGAGCAGGAGGAAGCCAGGAGGAGACGAAGAGACCAGGAGGGTCAGAGCAGGAGGAAGGGGAGATGAAGAGACCAGGAGGGTCAGAGCAGGAGGAAGAGGAGGAGATGAAGAGAGCAGGAGGGTCAGAGCAGGAAAGAGGAGGAGATGAAGAGAGCAGGAGGGTCAGAGCAGGAGGAAGAGGAGGAGATGAAGAGACCAGAGGGTCAGAGCAGGAGGAAGAGGAGGAGATGAAGAGACAGGAGGGTCAGAGCAGCAGGAAGAGGAGGAGATGAAGAGACCAGGAGGGTCAGAGCAGGAGGAAGAGGAGGAGATGAAGAGAGCAGGAGGAAGAGGAGGAGATGAAGAGAGCAGGAGGGTCAGAGCAGGAGGAAGAGGAGGAGATGAAGAGAGCAGGAGGAAGAGAAGGAGATGAAGAGAGCAGGAGGGTCAGAGCAGGAGGAAGAGGAGGAGATGAAGAGAGCAGGAGGAAGAGGAGGAGATGAAGAGAGCAGGAGGGTCAGAGCAGGAGGAAGAGGAGAGATAGAGACCAGGAGGGTCAGAGCAGGAGGAAGAGGAGAGATGAAGAGACCAGGAGGGTCAGAGCAGCAGGAGGAAGAGGAGGAGATGAAGAGACCAGGAGGGTCAGAGCAGGAGGAAGAGGAGGAGATGAAGAGACCAGGAGGGTCAGAGCAGGAGGAAGAGGAGGAGATGAAGAGAGCAGGAGGGTCAGAGCAGGAGGAAGAGGAGGAGATGAAGAGACCAGGAGGGTCAGAGCAGGAGGAAGAGGAGGAGATGAAGAGAGCAGGAGGGTCAGAGCAGGAGGAAGAGGAGGAGATGAAGAGACCAGGAGGTCAGAGCAGGAGAGATGAAGAGACCAGGAGGGTCAGAGCAGGAGGAAGAGGAGGAGATGAAGAGAGCAGGAGGGTCAGAGCAGGAGGAAGAGGAGGAGATGAAGAGACCAGGAGGGTCAGAGCAGGAGGAAGAGGAGGAGATGAGAGAGCAGGAGGGTCAGAGCAGGAGGAAGAGGAGGAGATGAAGAGACCAGGAGGGTCAGAGCAGGAGGAAGAGGAGGAGATGAAGAGACCAGGAGGGTCAGAGCAGGAGGAAGAGGAGGAGGTGAAGATGAAGGAATAGAGATGAAGTGTCAGAAAGAGGGACAGAGGCAGGGATCAGGAGGCAGAGGAGACTCCAGCTGGACCACATGGTATGTTCTTATTCTCCTTGCATATTCCATCACAGCAGCTCAATCTAGCAGCTCTAGTGTTCACACATATTGAAATGTGTTGCTGCTCAGGTCACCTGTAGCTCTCTGAGAGATGGGTGATTAGTGTACTTCATTATAACCAAGTACCCTGACTGCACTCACAGTAAACAGAGTTCTA
The DNA here is from genome assembly GCA_031216635.1 of Dissostichus eleginoides. NCBI lineage: Eukaryota > Metazoa > Chordata > Actinopteri > Perciformes > Nototheniidae > Dissostichus > Dissostichus eleginoides. Next base: position 2,595,221 of record CM062282.1, on the reverse strand, counting down.
GGGTATCCTGAGTACTTCCTGCTGTGTTATACTATATGTTAGATGTTTGTCTGAACACCTTGTTTCTCTTGTGCTTTAAGAGCACTTGTGTTAGGCCATGATTTAACAAGAAATAGGTTATATATATATAAAATACCACGTACTGTCGGCCCCCCCATGCCACCCTGCATGACCTCTTGACCCCCCATGGCACCCTGCATGACCTCTTGACCCCCCATGCCACCCTGCATGACCTCTTGACCCCCCATGCCACCCTGCATGACCTCTTGACCCCCCATGCCACCCTGCATGACCTCTTGACCCCCCATGCCACCCTGCATGACCTCTTGCCCCCCCATGTAAAATGTTCTCAAACTGCCACTGCGTCACATGAGTGAGCGAAGTTTCGCCTCAGAGCGGCTTCACTTTACATCTTGGGTGAAATGAAGAGATACCTGTTGTTGCAGATGTCCAGGATACTCTCACGGTTCCTCCTTGTCCCTAAAAAGACTTTATATGATTTCTACGAGGCTTCAATTGAATGTTTCTTTGTTGTTTTCTTTTTGCAGAGCAGCTGATCGGAGTGCACTGCACACACGGGCTGAACCGCACCGGGTACCTGATCTGCAGGTGGGAGATACTCATCATATAAATACAAATATAGATATTAACAAAACAGATTGCTCAGTTCCAAGGAAATAAATAAAGAGAAATACTGTCGAGCTAATTTCTTATTAAAACATTTTAAAATGTGATAAAAGAAAAAAATGTATCCGAAATATGAAAGAAGTAAAAACATTATTTTCTCTGATTCTGTTTTCCTTGGTTAGAGTTTGATTGTAATGTGGTGTAAGTTAGTAAGTAAAGCTTATTTATAAAGCGCTTTTCACAGACAGTCACAAAGTGCGTGACAAAACCATAAACCATCAACATGAGGAATGACCACACAAGCCACGTGTTAAGAAGTCATGAAAGCACCAAAACACAATAAAAACGTAGAATAAAGTCGAGCACACCGGTTACCCAACGCCCGCCCAAACAGGAATGTCTTTAAATTGGTTTTAAAGGAGTCAGCCGAGTCAGCGGACCGTAGATGAGCGGGCAGAGCGTTCCATGGCTTAGGAGCCACGGCTTCTGAAGGTGGGTGCGTGGGACAGGCTGTAGACTGAGCATGTGGGACCTGAGTGTATACGGATGACCCGGATGAATTAGGCCGGCCACATGCAGGAGTCTGAGCGTGCAAAGCGCTGTAGGCGAGAGGGAGGATTTTGGATCCGATGAGCTACAGGGAGCCAGTGAAGAGATCTGAGTATGGGGGTAATGTGGGACCGTTTGTTTGACCGGGTGAGCTGTATGTGAACACCTGTTCTGCTGCAGGTATCTGATCGATGTCGATGGGATGGATCCTAAAGAGGCCGTGGACTGTGAGTACCGATGTCTCTTCATTAGATTTATCTTTTTATTTGATTGATTTACTTTTTTCTCAGATTTCTGACCCTTTTTTCAGATTTTCTTACAATTTTTTAATGTTTTCTCTGAATTTACAACGAAATAAATAATAATAATGTATTTTTCTGAAAAAAGTCCGAATTTTGACTTTTTCAAAATCTTGACGTTTGAAATAAAGGTTACGTTTTTTTTTTACGTATTTGAATTTATTTATTTTTTGTTGCAGATGTTACCCCTTTCTCTCAGAATTATGAGAAATAATGAAAAATAAACAATTTAATTTCTTCTGGAAATCTTAGAATTCCCCAAAAGAAATCTGGAATTTGAGGTTTTTCAAAATGTGACTTTTCTTTCTGAAAAATAAATAATAGGAAAATCTCAGAATTTCTTTTTCTGCTGAAAAAAGATCAGAATTCTGAAAAATAATGAATGAACTTTTCTTCAGAATTCCTTAGGATCTAGATTAGAAAAGTCAGAATTATTTATTTTTCTCAGAATTTATTTTATTTCTTAGAATTCTGAGAAATTAATAATTCTGTTTTTTCAGAAAATTAAAAAAAATCTGAAAGAAATCGGACTTTTCCAGATTTTGACTTTTTTTTACATCAGTTTCAGAAAATCTAAGAAATCCATAAAAATATGTTTGTTTTTGAGCATTTTTACTTTTTTCCTCAAAATTCATTTTCTTAAAATCTAAGAATTCCATTTTGGGATTTTCTGGGGAAAAAAGTCAAAATTCTGAGAGCAAATCGATTATTTCATAATTTTGCTTTTTTTCTCAGAATTCAGTTTTAATTCAAAATCTAAGAATTCAGAAAATAAAGTCAGAATTTTGTCTTCATTTCTTAGAAATCTGAGAAATAAATCATTCTTTTTTTCTTCTGAAAATCTAAGAAATGTGTTTTCTAAGACAAAAGACAAATTCTTAGATTTAGTTTTTTCTCAGGAGAAACCAAGAATTACATTTCTTCTGAAAATGTAAGAATTCCTTCAGTGAAATTATCCTTTTGAAAAATGTGTTTTATCATAATTTTAACTTCAGTCTCAGAACTGAAAAAGTATTTATCTTTATTTTGTTGCAAAGTTTCCTTTCTTTCAATGTAATCCCATTCTCATTGGCTGAAGGTACTTCCTACTCGTCTGTGGAGAAAGCATTGTCACATCAGTTATATTCATTTAATTTATTCATGTATTTAAATTAATTATTTTAATTTTCCTAATATTTTCTCTTTTTGTATTAATTATTTTTCTCTATTTATCCTTTTGATAATATTTTTTTAATTTAATTGTATTTATTTAATGTTATTATTATAATTTTAATATCACCTAATCTACTCATCTTTACTTCTGTCAGTGTTCAACTCGTCTCGAGGTCACGCGGTGGAGAGACAGAACTACCTGCATGACCTGCTGAGAGGACCCAAGAGGAGGTGATTCATGTTCAAATGCTTCCAGTCTTTATGCACTTTGCACTTTGCACTATGCACTATGCACTTTGCACTTTGCACTATGCACTTTGCACTATGCACTTTGCACTATGCACTATGCACTATGCACTTTGCACTATGCACTATGCACTATGTACTTTGCACTATGCACTATGTACTTTGCACTTTCTACTTTGCACTATGCACTTTGCACTATGCACTATGCACTTTGCACTTTGCACTTTGCACTATGCACTATGCACTTTGCACTTTGCACTTTGCACTATGCACTATGGACTTTGCACTATGCACTTTGCACTTTGCACAAGAACATGCAGGTCCTTTTTAAAGATTGACATATTTTGCAGACATTGGGTGTTTCTCAATGTCGAGGACGCTTCCTTGGTGGGACATGTCTTCCGAGTCAAGTCCATCAGAGGGTGTTTCTCAATGTCGAGGAAGGCTGCTTCAGAGCCACTATTTCAAGGATGCTACGTCATCGAGTGCCGCCGAAGGACTGTTCCAATGTCCAGCATACTTGGAATTCTACCGAGCCCGGCGTACTTCGTAGCGGGAAATTTCGAGGCTGCACATGTGTAGACTCCACGGTCTTAAAATCCCCACAATGCTTTGCGCACGGACCAATTTCCCAAATCTTTGGCGGAACATTTAAGGCGGGGCCTCTCATATGACGCACACCTGCACACTTGCTCGCCTGTTCCATTCTACGTTCTCCGAATGCTAGGAAGGATTTTTGCCTAGCCTCTGAAAGACCTGACTCGGAGGGACATGTCCTACCAAGGAAGCGTCCTCGACATTGAGAAACACCCAGAGGCTAGGCAAGAATCCTTCCTGGCATTCCGAGAACGAAGAGTGGAACAGGCTAGCAAGTGTGCAGGTGTGCGTCATATGAGAGGCCCCGCCTTACATGTTCCGCCAAAGATTTTGGAAATTGGTCCGTGCGCAATGCATTGTGGGGATTTTAAGACCCCGGAGGATACACATGAGCAGCCTCGAAATTTCCCGCAATGAAGGACGCTGGCCTCGGTAGACTTCCAAGCATCCTGGACATTGGAACAGTCCTTCGGCGGGACACTTGAAATAGTGGCTCTGGAGCATCCTTCCTCGACATTGAGAAACACCCAGAGTGATATAAAACATATTTGCTTCTTAAAGTCAATCTTATCAGACTCACATGAAATAATACCAACAATAATACCCCTCTTTTCCAGATCCTCAAAAAGACAAAGATTTGTTTATTTATTTTAATTATTATTGTATTTAATTTTTTTTTTTCTTTCTTTTACATTTTTCTTTAAATGTATTTGTCTTTTTTAAATTAAATTCTATTTGTTTTTCCTTTTTTTCTTTCATTGTTTTGTTTTTCTATTCACACATTTAGTTTTCTTAATTTATATATTCATTTCTTTATATTTATATATTCATTTCTTTATAACGGCCGCAGTTGGATTTAAATGTATCATCAGGGATGGGATGTTTCTGAAGTTACTAATAAAACCTCTCCCATTGATCATCATTCAACCGAGTGCAGTCGTTGATCTGTGCCTTGTGTTTTACACAGTAATGATGGGATGGATGAGTCGGAGCAGGAGCCAATCAGAGGCCTCGCTTCACATCGGCCGAGTGACATCATCTCTGAGCCGAGAGAGGAGAGATGGCCGCCCAGCAGAGACTCCCATCAACACAGGTAGAACACTACACCACGTCGTTACGTTCCCTCCTGGGCTAGGGGAACCAAAGGGAAGTGACAAAATATAAAATAACCGGGCGAGAGCAAAGAGGAGAGGAAACTGAGTGGTGAAGCCACAAGGTGGTCTTTTAATTGACAAAAGAAAAAGAGACTCACCAGCCAATTTGCAAAACGAACTTAAGGTAACTAAGAACCACTTATAACAGAAAGCGACCACAGTAAACCAAAACGCTCCACTGCTGCACAGATCATCCACTGCCATCCATGCAGCTCACAGGAGGAGGAAGAGAGAGACTGCAGCCTTCCTCAGGTCCTTTATGGAGGCCCTGATTGGGGATTGGGAGCACCTGAGGGAGAGGCTGCACCTGGGGGAGACTATCAGGGGGAGAGGGGGGGAGAAACACACACAAACACACCACGGCACGTAACAACCGTATTAACCCGAATATAAGACAGGGTTTTTTTTTCTTATATTCCGGGTCTAGACTTTTCGATGTAATTACACAGTCACAACACTAGATGGCGCCAGAGGAGCGATTATAAATATATTTAAAAAAAAAAAAAATTCTCCCAAAATGGTTTCAGTTTCAAAGAGCGTTATTACAACAGCATGGTGCGTTGTGCTTCACATAAAATATAAAATAAAAGAAATAATGAACCGTTGAAATATTGTGTGTGTGTGTGTGTTTGTGTGTGTGTGAGTGTGTTTCAAAGCACCCAAGGACACCTTACAATTCATAAAATATTCTAAAGAAAGGTTTAAGACTGTACAAAAGGACCCTTATAATTATCTTTCTTTAAATATCCTCTCCTGCAGATCTTTTCCTCCCAGAGCAACGAGCCATCGCTCACATCCACAAAACGGCCTTCTTCCTAACCCTCAACCCCACGGAGAGCATTTCAACCAGTATCGACGGACCGCCCCCCCGCCTGAAAACCAGTGGAGGAGACCCAGGTTCTCTCCTCCTCCTCCAGAAAGAAGACCCAGGTTTTCTCCACCGCGCCAGGACAGGAGGTCAGTTTCATTATTATTGTATTTTTACTATTCATTTTTGTATTTGTTTGTTATTATTTTTGATATTATTCTAGATTTTATTAATATTGTCTGTGCTTTTTTATATTATTTATTTAATTTGGTATATTATTTTATTTATTATTTTATTTAATTATCCCACTTTCTTAGTTTTTTAAATTATTTATTACATTTTTTATGTATTGGTCTTTCCCACACAACACACAATAACAGGAGAAAATGCAGAGTACAAACACAAAACAAATATTTTAGCTTCATATCTGCCAGATCTAGTGACATGGTCATTAAAACTAATATTTATTTTTATATTTTAAAATATATTCCCACTAAGTTACCCTTCTACCATGAGACAAAGATTATTTTATTTATTATTGTATTGTCTCTAAGGCTCTTTAATGCTCTAAGGATCTTTAAGGCTCTTTAAGGGTCTTTAAAGGTCTCTAAGGATCTCTAAGGCTCTTTAAGGGTCTTTAAAGGTCTCTAAGGCTCTTTAAAGGTCTCTAAGGCTCTTTAAGGGTCCTTAAGGGACTTTATGGTTCTTTAAAGGACTTTAAAGTTCTTTAAAAGTCTCTAAAGGTCTATAAGGGTATTGAAGGGTCTTTACGGGTCTTTAAGGGTCTTTAAGGCTCTCTAAGGGTCTCTAAGCGTCTCTTAGGGTCTTTAAGGGTCTCTAAGGGTCTCTAAGGATCTCTAAGGCTCTTTAAGGGTCTTTAAAGGTCTCTAAGGCTCTTTAAAGGGTCTCTTATGGCGCGTTTCCACTACAGCGCGGAGCCCGGCCTCGCTTGGCCTCGCTCGGCCTCGTTAGGCCTTGTTAGGACCAGCTCACTTGATGGCGCATTTCCATTACAGTTTAGGAACTGGGGCAGTAACTATAGTAACGCAGTGTAGGCGGAGCGATCGGCTTTTTGGTGGGCGGAGTCACGCTGCTTAAAACTGCCGTGACGACTTATTTGTTAGAAGTGAGCTTTAGAACAGATAGGGACACAACGCTTTCAAGCAAATAACAGAGCATTAGAAAAAACGTACCATGCAGAGACTCCAGTAACGCCGTTGCAGAGTCCAGGCCTCCATCCCCCCAACGCTAGCCGGTCTATGGCCGTAAATGGTGTCCATTAGCTCAAACCACTTCCAGTTTTTCCTACTGGCACCACTCCTGTTGTTATTATCTTTGACCAAGCGATATTCACTCTTCATCTTTTTGAGTTTTTCCCTACACTGCACGACAGTCCTCGAGTAGCCGCTTGTGGACATCTGTGTAGAGACCTCCTGAAATACTTTAATATTGCGAGTTGTCCCGTCGAGCTCCGCTGGATCTTATCATCTGCAATGTAATGTAGGAACGTCGTCACTTCCTCGACCAACCACGGCGTGCTTTTCTTTGCCATTTTAGCTCCTCTGTTGACAAAAATGCTGTTTATAAAAATGCTGCAAGCTTCGCTATATATATATATATATATATATATATATATATATGCGACGCCAGGGATTATCTCGCGCGCCGATTGTGACGATTCTCTCTGACCAATCAGCAGTCGAGAGTGTTGACGTCACAACTCAGCCTGGTTGTTCCTGGCCCTAGAACCACGATTTTATGAGGCCAGAAAAACTGTGAATTAGGACCCGCCGGCCGGTACTAGGCCAAGTGGAAACGCAACCAAAGTCGGGCCGCTGACGTCACAGCCGTCTTAAACCGGGCTCCGCGCTGTAGTGGAAACACGCCATAAGGCTCTTTAAGGGTCCTTAAGGGACTTTAAGGTTCTTTAAAGGACTTTAAAGTTCTTTAAAAGTCTCTAAAGGTCTATAAGGGTATTGAAGGGTCTTTACGGGTCTTTAAGGGTCTTTAAGGCTCTCTAAGGGTCTCTAAGCGTCTCTTAGGGTCTTTAAGGGTCTCTGAGGGTCTCTAAGCGTCTCTTAGGGTCTTTAAGGGTCTCTGAGGGTCTCTTAGGGTCTCTAAGGGTCTTTACATTGTATTTAGCTGACCCTTTTATCCAAAGCGACTTACAATAAGTGCATTCGACCAAGAAGATACAAACTTGAAGAAAACTGAATCATATAAGTACATCAGGTTTCATAGAGCCAAAACATTTCAAGTGCTACTCAACTGGCTTTAGATAAGCCAGTCCTTTGTTAGTATATAAGTGCTTTGTTAGTAATTCTATCGCTCGAAGTGGAGTCGAAAGAGATGAGTTTTCAGTCTGCGCCGGAAGATGTGTAAGCTTCTGCTGTCCTGATGTCAATGGGGAGCTCATTCCACCATTTTGGAGCCAGGATAGCAAACCGACGTGTTTTTGCTGATGGGAACTTGGGTCCCCCTCGCAGTGCGGGTGCAGCGAGCCGTTTGGCCGATGCAGAGCGGAGTGCACGTGCTGGGGTGTACAGTTTAACCATGTCCTGGATGTAGGAAGGGCCAGATCCATTCACAGCATGGTACGCAAGTACCAGTGTCTTGAAGTGGATTCTAGCAGTTACTGGAAGCCAGTGAAGGGAGAGGAGGAGCGGTGTGGGAACATTTGGAAGGTTGAAGACCAGACGAGCCGCTGCATTCTGGATGAGCTGCAGAGGTCGGATGGCACATGCAGGTAGACCAGCCAGGAGGGAGTTGCAGTAGTCTAGGCGTGAGATGACGAGAGCCTGGGCCAGAACCTGCGTCGCTTTCTGGGTCAGGAGGGGACGTATCCTCCTGATGTTGTACAGCGTGTATCTGCAGCAGCGGGTTGTAGCAGCGATGTTTGCAGTGAAGGACAGTTGTTATCTAGGGTCACACCCAGATTCCTTGCAGTCTGAGTCGGGGAAACAACAGAGGTGCCGATGTTGATTGTTAGTCAAGAGTGGGACAATCTTTTCCCGGAAGGAAAAGCAGTTCAGTCTTGTCAAGGTTGAGCTTGAGGTGGTGAGCAGACATCCACTGAGAGATGTCAGCTAGACAAGCAGAGATGCGTGCGACGACCTGGGTCTCTGAGCGGGGAAAGGACAGAATTAATTGGGTGTCGTCAGCGTAGCAGTGGTATGAAAACCATGCGGGCTAATGACAGATCCGAGCGAGTTTGTGTACAAGAGAAGAGGAGGGGACCAAGAACAGAGCCCTGAGGGACCCCTGTAGTTAATTGACAAGGGTCGGACTCGGACCCTCTCCAAGTTACCCTGTAGGTGCGGTCTTTGAGGTATGAGGTGAGGAGGGAAAGTGCAGAGCCTGAAACTCCAATTCTTGGAGAGTGCGAAGGAGGATCTGATGGTTCACCGTGTCGAATGCAGCAGACAGGTCCAAAAGGATGATGACAGAGGAGAGGGAGGCTGCTTTAGCCGTGTGCAGTTCCTCAGAGACAGCGAGGAGGGCAGTTTCTGTGAGTGACCTGCCTTGAAACCAGACTGGTGCGGATCCAGAAGGTTGTTCTGATGGAGATAACAGGAGAGTTGTTTAAAGACAGCGCGTTCAAGTGTTTTAGACAGGAACGGGAGGAGAGAGACAGGCCTGTAGTTTATAACATCAGACGGGTTGAGAGTGGGTTTCTTTAGGAGAGGGTTTACTCTTGCCTCCTTGAGACTGTTTGGAAAGTGACCAGAAGTTAGAGAAGTGTTGATGAAATGGGTGAGAAACGGTAGAATATCAGGAGCGATAGTCTGAAGGAGGTTTGAGGGGACAGGGTCCAGAGGACAAGTGGTAGGACGGGCAGAGGTAATGAGGGTAAGAACCTCACTTGGAGAGAGAGGGGAAAAGGAGTTAGTGTGTGGTGACGGTGGTCAGGTGACCCAGCGGTGAGTAAAGGAGGTCAGTGTGTGGGTGAGCGGTGGGTCTGGTGACCCAGCGGTGAGTAAAGGAGGTCAGTGTGTGGGTGAACGGTGGGTCAGGTGACCCAGCGGTGAGTAAAGGTGAGTAGGAAAAAGAAGAGCGAATATCATCAACCTTTTTTTCAAAGTAGTTAACAAAGTCGCTTGGAAGAAGGGAGGAGGGGGAAGGGGCTTTGGGGGGTCCAGGAGGGTGGAGAAGATAGAAAATAGTTTTTTGGGATTGGAATAGGAAGATTGGATCTTATCTTGAAAGAAAGTGCTTTTTGCCTGAGAGATCGAAGCAGAGAAAGAGGAGAGGAGAGCCTGATAGGTTAGGAGGTCGTCATGGTGTTTGGATTTCCACCGTTTCCGCTCTGCTGCCCGAAGGATGGTTCTATTAGCACGCAGTGCGTCATTTAGCCAGGGAGCAGGAGGGGACTGACGAGCCTGCCGAGATGTGAGAGGACAGAGAGAGTCCAGAGAGGATGAAAGAGTCGAGAGGAGAGTTTCTGCAGCAGAGTTTGGAGGCAGGAGTTGGAACGAGTCAGAGGAAGGGAGGGCCGAGAGCACCGATGAGGCAAAGGTAGAGGGGGAGAGGGAACGAAGGTTACGGCGGACAGGTGCAGAATGAGAAGAGATTAGTTTGTTATGTTTGGAAAGGGGTAGAGAGAATGAAATGAAAAAGTGATCGGATGTGTGAAGCGGGTTTACAGAGAGGTTAGAGGTAGTGCAGTTCCTTGAGAATATGAGATCAAGGACATTGCCAGCTTTATGAGTTGGTGGGGATGGAGACAGTGAGAAAGCAAAGGCGGTTAAAAGAGATGTTAGTTCAGATATCTTCCCTGTCTGGAGGTTGAAGTCTCCGAGAAGTACAGCGGGAGGGCCAGTTTCAGGGATGTGTGAGAGGAGATTATCTAATTCCTCCAAGAAGTCTCCCAAGGCGCCTGGTGGACGGTAGAGAACAACAATGGTTAATTGTATAGGATGGGTTACTGTGACGGCATGGAATTCAAAGGTGGAAGGAGTGAAGTTAGGTAGTTTGAAGAGGGAAAAGCTCCATTTGGGAGAGAGCAGGAGACCAGTGCCACCTCCTCTGCCAGTGGGTCTGGGTGTGTGGGAGAAGGAGTATGGTGTGGAGAGAGATGCTGGGGTGGATGTGTTGGATGGTGTAATCCAGGTCTCAGTGAGAGCAAGGAAGTCCAGAGACTGCAGGGAAGCGTAGCCAGAAATGAAGTCAGCCTTAGGAACAGCTGACTGGCAGTTCCACAGGCCACCTGTCACTAGATGTTGGATCTCATCTCTAAGGGTCTCTAAGCATCTCTTAGGGTCTTTAAGGCTCTCTAATGGCGCATTTCCACTACAGCGCAGAGCGTGCCGTGCCCGGCCCGTTTTTGGTTGCGTTTCCACTTGGCGTAGTTCCGGCTAGCGGGTACTTTTTCACAGTTTTCTGGCTCTCCAAAATTGAGGTTCTTTCCGGGCCAACAACCGGGCTGAGTCGGGCTGAGTATGCTAAACTAGTGAGAGAATCGCTGGCAACTACAACAAGATGAACATATTTGACCGTGATTTAATTGTAATACACGTTTCAAAATGATGCCGAAGTAACAACATACTGATACCGGTTAGTAAAAACCATGAATTAATGCTTTGACAAGTCTGCAGACAGACGGCAGGAGAAACACATTTTACAATGCGTGTTTTCTGAATGGAGATCGGCTAAGCTAACGCAGTATATGCTCCGACCGTCCACACTCACAACAACGGCCTACAGACAGAAATAAAGCAGCGACTGTATTCGCCATGACACAGACAGGCTGTGGTTTGGACTTGTTTAACTTTAGTCTAGTTTCTGAACAGATATGAGGAGCTGTGAGCTCTGAGGGCTAACGGCTAACAGCTAACGGCTGATGTTGGTTTTGTGTCTCATTGAAGATGACGTCACGGCTCCGCCTACACTGCGTTACTATAGTTACTGCCCTAGTTCCTAAACTGTAATGGAGACGCAGCATAAAGTGAGCCTGGCCTACCAAGGCCTAACTATACCCTACTAAGCCGAGCGAGGCCCTGCAGTGGAAATGCGCCATAAGGGTCTCTTAGGGTCTTTTAAGGGTCTCTAAATGGGACATTATGAATGTGGCTGTTTATGTGTTGCTCGGACCGGTTTACATCCTCTCTGCTTTTTTATATTTATATTATTTATTTGTATTCATTAAATTTTTTATATTTCATTATAATATTTTTTTATTATTGTATTTATTTATAACATTTCTTTAATTCTTTCTTTTTTAATCTTTTATATTATTTTCTTTGTATTTATTTAATTCTTTATATTATATCATTTTAATTTTATTCAACTCACTTTCTTTGATCATTCATTTAAAACATTTTCATTATTCTTTGTGTAGGTTTTCTCCCCCCCGCGCAGACAGGAGGTCCAGATGTCCTCCACCACCCCCCCGCCTGCAGGAGGACAGACGCAGAGCTCCCCCCCCCCTCCAGGTGGACAGACGCAGAGCTCCCCCCCCCCTCCAGGTGGACAGACGCAGAGCTCCCCCCCCCCCTAGGTGGACAGACGCAGAGCTCCCCCCCCCTCCAGGAGGACAGACGCAGAGCTCCCCCCCCCCTCCAGGAGGACAGACGCAGAGCTCCCCCCCCCCTCCCTCGTTACTCTGCAAACTGGACTAATGAGAGTAAGGAGTCTAGCGGACCTGAGGGGGACTGGTTTGCTCCCAAAACGTCTCGTCAGCCCTCACAAACATACAAAAAGGACTTGTATGATCAGTACCAGTGATGCGCAGGAGTCTGAGAGTCTTTGAGGGTCTTTAAGGGTCTCTTAGGGTCTTTAAGGATCTTTAAAGGTCTCTAAGGGTCTCTTAGAGTCTTTAAGGGTCTTTACGGATTTTTAAAGGTCTATAAGGCTCTCTAAGGCTCTTTAAGGGTCTCTAAGGGGTTCTTTAAAGGTCTTCAAGGCTCTATGAGGGTCTCTAAGGGTCTCTAAGGGTCTTTAAGGGTATTTGATGGTCTTTAAATGTCTCTAAGGATCTTTAAGGGTCTCCAAGTGTCTTTAAGGCTCTTTCAGGGTCTTTAAGGGTCTTTGATGGTCTTTAAATGTCTCTATGGATCTTTAAGGGTCTTTAAGGCTCTTTCAGGGTCTCTAAGGGTCTCTTAGGGTCTCTAAGGGTCTTTAAATGGGACATTGTGAATTAAATGTGGCTGTTTATGTAATGCTCGGACCGGTTTACATGCTCTCTGCAGATTTGGTGAAGTGTGTCTTTAAGACGGCAGTTATATTACAATATATATATATATATATATGTTTTAAAATACTGAAGTTCCAATGGGTAGACTGAGAGAGGTTTTTTTCTCCACCTTCCCTGGAAAGGACATCAATATTTTCTCCACCTTCCCTGGAAAGGACATCAATATTTTCTCCACCTTCCCTGGAAAGGACATCAATGTTTTCTCCACCTTCCCTGGAAAGGACATCAATATTTTCTCCACCTTCCCTGGAAAGGACATCAATATTTTCTCCACCTTCCCTGGAAAGGACATCAATGTTTTCTCCACCAACTCTAGAAAGATTGTCAAGATTATCTCCCCAACGCAGCAAATCAATTATAGGTTTTCTCCACCAGCTCCAGAAGGAAGGTCCATGTTTTCTCCACCTCCTCCAGGAAGGAACAAACTGTTTCCATGACGCTCGGATGAGTTTTCATGCTCACTGTAGGTTTGGTGAACTGCCCTTTTTAAAGAGGTAGTACCAACACTAAATATCCCCCACTTAAAGGAGAGGTTCATGTTTTAAAGTCTGTCCCTAAACGTCCCGATGTGTTCATGAGAGACGTCCCGATGTGTTCATGAGAGACGTCCCGATGTGTTCATGAGACGTCCCGATGTGTTCATGAGACGTCCCGATGTGTTCATGAGAGACGTCCCGATGTGTTCATGAGAGACGTCCCGATGTGTTCATGAGAGACGTCCCGATGTGTTCATGAGACGTCCCGATGTGTTCATGAGAGACGTCCCGATGTGTTCACGAGAGACGTCCCAATGTGTTTATGAGACGTCCCGATGTGTTCATGAGACGTCCCGATGTGTTCATGAGACGTCCCGATGTGTTCAAGAGAGACGTCCCGATGTGTTTATGAGACGTCCCGATGTGTTCACGAGAGACGTCCCGATGTGTCCACGAGAGACGTCCCGATGTGTTCCGATGTGTTCACGAGAGACGTCCCAATGTGTTCACGAGAGACGTCCCGATGTGTTCACGAGAGACGTCCCGAAGTGTTCAAGAGAGACGTCCCGATGTGTTTATGAGACGTCCCGATGTGTTCACGAGAGACGTCCCGATGTGTCCACGAGAGACGTCCCGATGTGTTCCGATGTGTTCACGAGAGACGTCCCAATGTTCACGAGAGACGTCCCGATGTGTTCACGAGAGACGTCCCGATGTGCTCATGAGACGTCCCGATGTGTTCACGAGAGACGTCCCGATGTGCTCACGAGAGACGTCCCGATGTGTTCACGAGAGACGTCCCGATGTGTTCACGAGAGACGTCCCGATGTGTTCACGAGACGTCCCGATGTGTTCACGAGAGACGTCCCGATGTGTTCACGAGAGACGTCCCGATGTGTTCACGAGAGACGTCCCGATGTGCTCACGAGAGACGTCCCGATGTGCTCACGAGAGACGTCCCGATGTGTTCACGAGAGACGTCCCGATGTGCTCACGAGAGACGTCCCGATGTGTTCACGAGACGTCCCGATGTGTTCACGAGAGACGTCCCGATGTGTTCACGAGAGACGTCCCGATGTGTTCACGAGAGACGTCCCGATGTGTTCACGAGAGACGTCCCGATGTGTTCACGAGAGACGTCCCGATGTGTTCATGAGACGTCCCGATGTGTTCACGAGAGACGTCCCGATGTGTTCACGAGAGACGTCCCGATGTGTTCACGAGAGACGTCCCGAGCTGAAGAGGAACGGGTGATTTTACTTTACTTTTAAATCAAAACGATGAGAATCAGATGGTCTTCTCTGAGCTCGACAGCGTTGGAAGGGGCGATTGCACTGAATTTGGAAGTGACATTTTTTAAATTTACTTTATTCTAAGACACTTCACGCAAAAAACGAAGTTTCCTTGAACGGGGGACTGTAATATATCTTGGCTTCTTTCAGACTGTCGTAAAGAAAACCTCTTAACGCACATCCAGGAGTTTCTCACTACTGCTTGTGTCTGCAGATTTCTCCTCAATTCAAGAAAAGTGAGCATCCCATAATGCCTCATTTGCATATTTCGACACAACACTTCAGAACACTTGAGTCCTGGGTGGTTGTTTTTTTAATTCTGTGTTTATTTGAGTGACATTATTTGAATAAAGCAAAAGATATGGCATTTAGATGAATCATTGGAGCTTTTATAAATACATGAAGGTAGCTAAACACTCAGATGTGTATGAAGTATTAAACTGGCATTCTGCATACTTTGACCCGTGATGCTAATGGTTCGGCCCCAGTGTGTGGGCGGGGCTTGCAGTGACGTCACTGAAGTGTTACCTGTTAGAGAGGACAGGTGAGCATTTGAAAGGTGAATAAACGGGCTTTCCAACGGAGTAAGATGTATTGCCAAGAAGAGTTTTTACAACAAATAAATAATCTACCAAACACACATTTCCTTAGTTTTTGTGTTCAGTTGATATATGACGTTCATTAATGCTCTTGGGGAAATGAATGGGGGGGTTGGTGTCACACTGTCATGTCTCCGGGGAGAAACACTGATACAAAACCACATGGCGATGATCAGGTGGGCCCTTTCTCATTTCTCTAATTCCCCTCCTCGACTCCTATCCTCGACTCCTATCCTCGTGTCTTAGTCCCGCCCACAGGAGATGCGAGCGGAGGAGTCAAGGAGGGGAACCGAGGAGAGAGGAGGGGAAATGAGTGAAATGAGAAAGGGCCCTGGACACACAGGTGAGTCACACACACACACACACACACGTCCTTTTTATTTATATTTGTTGCGGAGTTAATACCAATTATTACAAGAGACAGGTAACTTTTAAACCGGGAGGTTACGTTCAACACTTTATTTGATATATAAATGATATCCAGAAATGAAGATAGTTTTTCTTGATTCGGTGTAAAGTGTCAGGGTGCAGTTCTGCAGATGTCCACAGAGTGGCGCTGTGGCTCTGAGTTTACAGACAGCTGTTAAAATATTTTTCATTTATTTATTACCTTTTTTATTAATTAATTAATTTACCTACTTATGTATTTTTTGTAATATCATTTTTATATTTATTGCCTAATTTCCTTATTTATTTAATCATTTACTTGTTAATATTTGATTTCATTCATTTGTGTATTTACTTATACTTTTAATTGTTTTGTAATTTATATAATTACTACTACTACTCACTAATTAATTAATGTATTCATATATTTCTTATTGTGATTTATTTATATATTTATTGCCTAATACATCTTTTATTTATTTATCCATTAAAGCATTTACTTATTTATTTAATTATTTATATAACCACATTTCAGAGGAGCTTTATGAGGGATGAAAGCATTCAGATAATACCACTGACCCCCCCCTCCCCCCCCTCATCTACATCTTCATCTCCTATAGTTCATATGCAGGCCACACACACACACACACACACACACACACACACACACACACACATAAATCTGTCATCAGCTGCAGGCTCTGTGGAGTACATAGACACACAAACGAACACACACATACACACACACACACACACACACACCTCATTTATCCATTTATCAGGGTTAGAGCATCTAAGATGAATTAATCATACAACAGTAAAAGTATAACTTCAATGATTAAACACGTGTAAAAAGTGTTTTTATCCACTCAAAATGATCCTGTACGTTTCAGCTTAGAATTTAAAGTTAAGTTCAGATATAAATAACCTTTTTTCCTTTTATACATACGTGTGTGCGTGTTTGTATGTGTGTGTGTGTGTCTGTGTGTGTCTGTATGTGTGTGCGTGTCTGTGTGTGTGTGTGTCGTTACTTCAATTATTTCTGGGATGTGCTGCTGAGAGTTCATTGTGACAGCTCATGAATAATTCTCGCGTGTGTGTGTGTGTGTGTGTTTGTGTGTTTATCTACCCTTTAGACAACACACACACACACACACACACACACTCACACACACGCACACAGATGATAATGTCACGTATAATTAAGAGTGATACTGAATTACAGAATGCATGAGATGGTCCCGTTTGAGTGTAATTACAGATTCCTCGGTCCTTTTCAGCTTAAAATGAATATTAATGCACACACACACACGTACACACACACGTATACACACACACACACACACACAGACACACGTACACACACACGTATACACACACACACACCTAAAAAATAGGAGAGGAATTAAGAGACAAGACGGAAAAAAAAGGAGAGGAGGAAAAATATTGTGTGTGTGTGTGTGTGTGTGTGTTTGTTTATATACAGTCTGACCCGGCTAACCTCTTTAAATGCAAGCACTCCTCGGCTGGAAAAACTGATTCAAATTCACCTTAACGTCTCTGTTTTCACATTTTACTGCTTTATAAAGAATCACGAGTTTATTAGAGCACGATAACTGTGACCGTGCTGTAGTTCCTTTATAGCTCAACATTAGCCGCCTTTAGCTTAGCGGTGGTGACGTGAAGTCATGTGACCGTGCTGTAGTTCCTTTATAGCTCAACATTAGCCGCCTTTAGCTTAGCGGTGGTGACGTGAAGTCATGTGACCGTGCTGTAGTTCCTTTATAGCCCAACATTAGCCACCTTTAGCTTAGCGGTGGTGACGTGAAGTCATGTGACCATGCTGTAGTTCCTTTATAGCCCAACATTAGCCACCTTTAGCTTAGCGGTGGTGACGTGAAGTCATGTGACCGTGCTGTAGTTCCTTTATAGCCCAACATTAGCCACCTTTAGCTTAGCGGTGGTGACGTGAAGTCATGTGACCGTGCTGAAGTTCCTTTATAGCCCAACATTAGCCACCTTTAGCTTAGCGGTGGTGACGTGAAGTCATGTGACCGTGCTGTAGTTCCTTTATAGCCCAACATTAGCCTCCTTTAGCTTAGCTTTAACTTTAGTACTCTTTCTGCAGCAAACAGAATGGTTTATTATTCTGCAGAATGACAAATTGACCAAATATGATGTATTATTCGAATAATACATGGCATAATGGGACATCAGGAGAACGGTGTTGCATTGTTAAACCATCATATTTTTGTATTCGCTTTTATTTTTACAAAGCACTGCCACTCTGACCTGTCTGCTGCGTAGTCATTAGACAGAAACACTAGCATACAACTAGCATCTGCATATTACTGAGGAAACAGCAAAATCAGCAGGAGAGGAGGCAACACACACACACACACACACACACACACACACACACACACACCACACACACCACACACACACACACACACACACAGTCACACAGACACACACACACACACACACACACACACACAAACACACACACACACACAGAGCTAATTCAGCAGCTCTGCCCTCTTCTGTGTGAAGTAGAGGGCGAGGTCAAGGCAGACACATCCACACAGAGAATGGTGTAAATGCAGGGGTGGAGGTAAACAAAAGGTTGTTGAACATCCCATTTCAAAAGGTGTTGGAGAGACTGGTGGAGAGGAAGCAGGAAATGGAGGGTTAGGGTCGGCATTGGTCACTCTGTCGCTTTTAATTGGACTGCAATTACACGGCTTTTGGCCTCCTTAGCACTCCGTAAGATGGAGCTTCAGAGTGTTTGTTCAGGTAAAGAGAGGGAGGCGTTGTAGTCACTGAGCTCAAAAATACACATCCTTTACTCAAGTAGAAGTACAGATACTCGTGTTTAAAAATACTCTGGTAAAAGTAAAGAGGGCTTTGAAATGTACTTCAGTAAAAAGTACCCATAACTAGCAGCTGTTTTAAAGAGTACCTGACCTCCCTTTATATTAATAGAACAATAATGTCATTGTTAGCTACTGAATGTTTCCATGCTGAACAACGGCAACATGACAACGTTTTCATTGGTCCCTCTTCTTTAGAGAAGACCAGGAAATGATGGATACACGGATCGTGTTCAAATCAATAGGCACGCAATGACTCTAAATAATAATGATCACGCCACCAAACACACATTCAGACTAAAGGAACCAGCCTGTTTGGAACATGGAAGAAGTAGAAAGTACAGGTATTTGGGTTCAACATGTAAGAAGTAGAAAGTACAGGTATTTGGGTTCAACATGTAAGAAGTAGAAAGTACAGGTATTTGGGTTCAAAGTGTAAGAAGTAGAAAGTTCAGGTATTTGGGTTCAACATGTAAGAAGTAGAAAGTACAGGTATTTGGGTTCAAAGTGTAAGAAGTAGAAAGTTCAGGTATTTGGGTTCAACATGTAAGAAGTAGAAAGTAAAAAGTCGTCAGAAAAACAAGTCGTGGAGTAAAGTATGATACCAGAAACATGTGCTTGAGTACAGTAACAAAGTATTTGTACTCCACTACTTCCCACCTCTGACTGACTCTGATGTCCCATACTTCGGTACACTCACAGAAATGAATCATGGTAGAGTTTATTTTTAAGCATTTAAATCTATTTGATTTTATTTAAATACTCATATTTTTTAAATGTATGTATTGAAATTAATTATAATCTGTATAATTCCTGTCAATTCTAAAATATATTGAATGTAATTACTTAGAGGTTAAACAATAGCAAGACGTTCCCGAAATTCTGGAAACGGTTTTCTTATCCGTCGTGTGTGTTAATAAAAACTCTGTTACTTTATTTCCTGCTGTTTATAATCCGCTGCTACATGAAGGTGAAACAAGGAGAAACTGCGGCATGTATATCTGTGGCCATGCAAGTAAACATCTGTGTGTGTGTGTGTGTGGCCTAGTATTACTATACTTGTGAGGACCACACATCTGTTTACACAGTCACGTGTGGGGACTCGCCTCCCTTATGGGGACATAATGGAGGTCCCCATAAGGGGAATCATTAATTTTAGGGTGGAGACTTGGTTAAGGGTTAGGGTTAGGGTTAGGGTTAGGTGAAGAAATAGAGGTCACCTGTCACCATCTTGTGGTGACAGGGGAGAGCACGGGCACATGTTTCACCTTTGATTTGTTTATAGATAAAACCAATGCTGCTATTCTTCTAAAAGTATAATTTAAACACACATAAAGAGCTAATTAGAAGAGATACAAGCTAAGGGGTAGGAAGGAGGAGAAGGACAGGAAAGGGGTTGAAATAATACTAAGGGGTAGGAGAAAGCTGGGGAGTGGTTGGGTTTAGGATAGGGAAAATAGTTAAGGGTAAGGAAATAAGGTAAGGGTTAAGGTTAGGGTTAGGATAAGGGTTAGGGGCAACTTTATATATAAAAAGAATGTTTTAAAAAAAAAAGGAAAGTGGTTTTATACACGGTACTGGGTCTACCTTTCAGGAGGTGATAGGATCTGCCAGGGGGTAAGTAGATCTGGAGAGAGGAAAGGAAGGAGGGTAAGTCTGGAGGCGGGTTTCTAAGTTCCTGACTGGAAGGATGGCTGAAGGGATAAGTCACCGCCGGACGCATGTCTCTTCTACATCAACATGTGTCCCCTCTGTGTAAAGAGACTCTCTCTTCACACAGAGGGGACATATGTCTCTTCTACATCAACATGTGTCCCCTCTTCTTCATGTCTCTTCTACATCAACATGTGTCCCCTCTTCTTCATGTCTCTTCTACATCAACATGTGTCCCCTCTTCTTCATGTCTCTTCTACATCAACATGTGTCCCCTCTTCTTCATGTCTCTTCTACATCAACATGTGTCCCCTCTTCTTCATGTCTCTTCTACATCAACATATGTCCCCTCTTCTTCATGTCTCTTCTACATCAACATGTGTCCCCTCTTCTTCATGTCTCTTCTACATCAACATGTGTCCCCTCTTCTTCATGTCTCTTCTACATCAACATGTGTCCCCTCTGTGTGAAGAGACTCTGAAAGTTTCAGGAACAAAGATTCTCTCTCTTTTTCTCTTGATCCATTTCTATAAAAACCTGTCTGAAAATGAGCAGATCAGATTTTGGCCACTTGATGATGTCATAACAATGTTTTGGGTTGTGTAACCATTAGCCAATCAGCAACCAAGGTAACCCCCCCCCCCTTATCACCTGAATCTCCTCCTAGAGCACCATTGAGTTCTTTTTAACCAAATATCTCCCCTGGTCTCCCAGCTGTGTGCGTCACTCTTTAGTGTCCACTGGTCTCCAGCTTTGTGCATCACTCTTTAGTGTCCCCTGGTCTCTCAGCTGTGTGCGTCACTCTTTAGTGTCCCCTGGTCTCCAGCTTTGTGCGTCACTCTTTAGTGTCCCCTGGTCTCCAGCTGTGTGCGTCACTCTTTAGTGTCCCCTGGTCTCCCAGCTGTGTGCGTCACTCTTTAGTGTCCCTGGTCTCCCAGCTGTGTGCATCACTCTTCAGTGTCCCCTGGTCTCCCAGCTGTGTGCGTCACTCTTTAGTGTCCCCTGGTCTCCAGCTATGTGCGTCACTCTTTAGTGTACCCTGGTCTCCCAGCTGTGTGCGTCACTCTTTAGTGTCCCCTGGTCTCCAGCTGTGTGCGTCACTCTTTAGTGTCCCCTGGTCTCCCAGCTGTGTGCGTCACTCTTTAGTGTCCCCTGGTCTCCCAGCTGTGTGCGTCACTCTTTAGTGTCCCCTGGTCTGCAGCTTTTAGTAAACGCTGCGCATGTCTCCTCAAGTTGCTGGAGATGTTTCTTCATGAGGAACATTTGGGGTTTTATATCTGCATCCTTTCTGCAGCAGCTCTTGATGGAGGAGTTCTGGATCGTCAGCCACCATAAACCAAACTAAACCATGAAGTTTAAACACTGGATATCAAACACAAAGGGTGCACACTGTTACTAAACAGCCAAAAAAAGATCTTTTAGGGGGTTTTTTGGGATACATTTTTAGATGAAATGTGTTTTGCCAGATGTGAAAAGCCATCCTTATGCTGTAATTTGGAACCCCTAAATCTTATTTAAATTGAACTCAAGGCGACACACTTAGAAGAATACAGATCCAAAGAGCTTTAATCTGCAGCCATCAACCTGTGATTCTGAATAGCTCAGCTCCTCTTCAGCTGAAATAAAAGCAGGTATTTGAAAATGACTTTACTCAGATTTGGGAAATGTTCTCAGAATTGACTTTCTTCCTCAGGAATGACTAATTTATAAGAAAGTAAGAATTTTTGATTTTTTTCTTAAAGGTGACTTTTTTCTTAGGACTTTGAATTTTTTGCCTGAATTTGAGATTTTTGTATCGAAGAATTGTGACTTTTTGTCACATTTTTGCTTTTTTAAGATTCTGCTTCTTTACCTTAGATGAAGGCAGGTATTCGAGAAGTGTTGGTGTCATATATAAGACGTTTCCGAAAGTGCTTACATTAGATGTTCTCTATCAGCCACAGATCAGAGGATGAGGAGATATCGGACACTTCTTCCTCTCCACAGACTGCTGCCTCATCGCTGCGGTCACTCTTTCATGCATTTACTGTTTCTGCAAGATCCTCACATTTAGAGAGTAAGACGATACACAGCAGCCTTTCTAATTATAGACTCTAAGTGTCTTTAAAGAGTCCTCTCCTGCTGATGTTCAGGTGTAAATCAGTATGTAGTGTCTCTACTTTAAAGAGTCCTCTCCTGCTGATGTTCAGGTGTAAATCAGTATGTAGTGTCTCTACTTTAAAGAGTCCTCTCCTGCTGATGTTCAGGTGTATATCAGTATGTAGTGTCTCTACTTTAAAGAGTCCTCTCCTGCTGATGTTCAGGTGTATATCAGTATGTAGTGTCTCTACTTTAAAGAGTCCTCTCCTGCTGATGTTCAGGTGTATATCAGTATGTAGTGTCTCTACTTTAAAGAGTCCTCTCCTGCTGATGTTCAGTTGTATATCAGTATGTAGTGTCTCTACTTTAAAGAGTCCTCTCCTGCTGATGTTCAGGTGTATATCAGTATGTAGTGTCTCTACTTTAAAGAGTCCTCTCCTGCTGATGTTCAGGTGTATATCAGTATGTAGTGTCTCTACTTTAAAGAGTCCTCTCCTGCTGATGTTCAGGTGTATATCAGTGTGTAGTGTCTCTACTTCAAAGAGTCCTCTCCTGCTGATGTTCAGGTGTGTATCAGTATGTAGTGTTTCTACTTTAAAGAGTCCTCTCCTGCTGATGTTCAGGTGAATATCAGTATGTAGTGTCTCTACTTTAAAGAGTCCTCTCCTGCTGATGTTCAGGTGTATATCAGTATGTAGTGTCTCTACTTTAAAGAGTCCTCTCCTGCTCATGTTCAGGTGTATATCAGTATGTAGTGTGTCTACTTTAAAGAGTCCTCTCCTGCTGATGTTCAGGTGTATATCAGTATGTAGTGTCTCTACTTT